>CM039595.1:61772926-62010695 GCA_022457205.1 Saccharum spontaneum
TCCTCCTCCCCTGCCTCCTTCCCCCTGCTCTGGCAACATCCAGCCACCGGAGAGAAACTCGATGGCGGTGGGTTCCGGCAAGGTAGGTGGATCCTTCGTGGATCTGAGTTGTTCCTTCCTCTTCCTCCTTGGAGACTCCCCTCCCTCCTCCTTTGTCTGGATCTGGCTGTCTTCCTCCTCCTCCTCCCCCTCCTCCCTCCTCCTCCTCCCCCCTCTGGATCTAAGGGTTTGGTGGTGGCTAGGGTTGCGGCGAGTCAGATCTCGTCCTTCTTGCAATGATTCTTTTTCAATGTTGCAACAGATGATGTGGATTGTTGCAACAATATCTTTTTTGGTTGTTGCAATAGGCAATTCTCTAATGTTACAGGAGTAGTTCTTAACATGTTTCAATAGCTTTTTTTCGTTGTTGCAGCATCTTCCCCCCGATGTTGTAGTAGATTTTTGTTTGCAACAGGCATTTTTTTCCGATGTTGCATTAGTAGTGCTTCTGATGTTGCAATAGTTTTTTCTCCTTGTTGCAGCAGATTCTCCCCACTGTTGCAGTGGATGTGTTTTGAATATTGTAGTAGACATTTTTTGATGTTGCAGTTTATATTTTTTTTGTTGCATTAGTCGTTCTTTCGATGTTTTAATAGCTTTTTTTTGTTTGTTTCGCCAGTTTTTTCTGTTTGTTGCATTAGGTGTCCTTTGATATTGCAATAGCCTTTTCCCTTGTTGCAGCAGGGAGGGTGGACTATGGTGGTGAGCTGGTGGCAGGGCGGAGGTGCTAGGGTCCACAAGGTTGGGGGCGGGGGCAGATCCATGCGCGTTGGGGGCGTCTTTCTTCTCCATGCGGGGGAGGGGCGGGGGTCGCGTTTCTTTCTCCGTGCGGGGCGGGGCGGGGGGTTGCGTTCTTCTTTTCTTCTTCTTTTCCGTGCGGAGGAGGGCTGGTGCTACTTGTTGCGGCGTTCGGCGCTAGCGTCCGGATCCGGACGTTTGGGCGCTAGCAGGACCGTATATATAATGAAAAGTTTAACTTTATATCTACATATATATCTAATATTAAAAAGCAAAAAAAATATTTCTTCCGGCTTTGGTCCAGCCCAATCATCTAGTAATTTTTTCATCTCGTAAATCTATATCTATATCTATATCTATATCTATATCTGTATTTGTATCTACTAGTCCATCAACCCGTGCTCTCGCACGAGCAGAATCTTAAAAAGTATAAGCAATAGTTACTATTTAATATCTCTAACTAATCAAGATTACTAATATTAAATTGCATGTTATTTTTACTTTGTTCATTTCTCTAACACAATAGATACTATGCTGTCTCTATCTAGTGGTGATAAATGTATCAATTATTAATCTATATGTTTCTTCATCCCATATGAATTTAGTTGAAACATTAACTTAAACTATGATGACCTTATTTAGGCCCATTTCTTATGATGCCATTAATCTAAAATTTTGACTCATTAATTGCTATAGGTTTTTGTCCTCACGGTAAGATGAAACTCTTATTATATCTTTTATTAACTCTCATTTTTGTAGTTTTAAAATAAGGATTTTGGATTGGTAAAATGCTCTCTTAAGTACTACAGTGTCATAATAAGTAGTCGTTTAAAGTATGCACATCACTTAAAATCATTGATAAACCTTGAAGTGAGATCTCGTACACAATAACGGTGCTCCATAGAGAAAATATTTAACATTTAAGTGTTTTTTTAAATTATACAGTACAACGTAGATGCCCACACACGCACATACACTCACCCCTCGTTGTCGACGAGGACGTCGCCTAGCACTGAAAGTATAGCGCCGTATAATCCTGAAATAAATTCAGGAAAATGTGAACACCCGTGCCAAGGACTAAACTCGGGTGGGCAGGTTCCACCACAAGAAACTCAACCAACTGATCTACGATCAGTTCGCAATATTTAACATTTAAGTGTTATTATATATAATGATTATACTATAAAGTAATCCCAAAGGAGAGGAATATTTATTTATGTTACTGGAGTAGAGTATTATATTCAAGTCAACTCAGCAAGACAAAACCTTTACAAACAAAGCTGTCCTAGTGTGTGCTTGCCTAGTGACACTAATTATTCATGTGCACAACTGAACGGTGGTTACAGCTCCTATGGATTGCTTGCGTGAAGCACGTGCCAATGCCAAAAGTTTAGGCAATGTTGCTCGTTTTCTGAATCATAGCTGTTCGGCAAATCATATCATGTTTTCTACGATGAAACATACTTATTCCTAACTGAGCGTATGATTATATTATGGTACAAGAAAACCTAGGAGTGCGTATGAATGACTTAGAGAAACTATTGCAAGAGTCGAACAAATATAGAGAAAATGCAGACTACAACAGATACATCGAAATTGCAGACTAGAATTTTAATGTTCTCTACTGTTGAAATTCATGCCAGGCAGCTGGCAAGCCAAACCACAGCTAGAAAATTAAATTGCCAATAGTGTATTACTATCTTCTGACATCAGGTTGGCCTTTGCTGATTTAGCAATAGTGATAAATCGCCGATTCCACCCGATGTGTTAATCCTGTCCATCAATCCAAGAAACAGAGCATTTGAGAGTAGTCCTAGCCTCCTAGGAGGAAGGGATAGAAGAAACGTTTATGCACATTTTGACTAAAACTTTATGACATAAACAATTATTACACATATAATTGTTTGGTAGAGGAAATTCAACATGCACCTTGAGTGTTGTGGTGCCGGTTGAAAAAAAAACATTTATGCCATTGTAGTAGTTAACTAAGAGTGGTGTTTAAGACCTTAAATATATTTTAAATAAAATATAAAAGGAAATTGAGAAAATAGTACACAATAAACACTAGTGTTTGAACTCAACACTTGATAGAAATTAGAACGACTAATAAGATAAAAAATCAAAAGCCAAAATATAGACTCATGATGTCACAAAAGGATACAGCAAAAGCTTATTTAACTTAAGCTAATGTTTCAACTAAATACATAATAAGAACCTATGAGATGCAATGATAAAGCATTAAAATATATATAGATTACTGGTGACCTATCACAACTGATAGAGACTGGTAATCTATCACAACTGATAGAGATCATAGAGTATCCAAGTTTTTTATTTTTGAAATTTATTGAGTATCCAAGTTTTTTTATTTTTGAATTTTATAGAGTATCCAAGTTGGTATTGTGTTCGGAATAGGATAGTAAAGTTAGTTAGTTCTGATTAGACATAAATTTATCCATAAAACTTTTAATTAATACATATGTAATACTTATGTAAGATTCTAGATTATATATAAGGAGGGGCAACTACTAATGTAGACAGGTTGATATATATAGGCTAGTGCATTTATAAAGGGAAGCAACTACTAGTAGGATCGAATTAGGAGACCAGCTTAGCCCTCAAAGGAAACGGAAGAGGCATACGAGCGACAAACTCGAGAGATTGTTGACGAAATGATTATTCCACAGCCCTGTTTAGTTCCCCAATCTTGCAAAAACTTTTGGTGCTTTGACCCTGTTTTTTGCAAAATGAATCTAAACACCCCTAGCCTAGTTTGCAAAAAAGTGGGCTTGTAAAGTTTTTGTAATTGGGAGCCAAGGCCTCCCAAAACCTGCCATTTCGTGTCGGGAACCTTGCCTGACGCGCGCTACCCCCGCACCCACCCACCTAGCCGCTCGCCCTTATCCATTCCCACACTCGCCCCCCTGCACCCCGCCGCTCTCCTTCACTCCCTCTGCTCAAACCCTAGCTCTCGCCCGCCGCTGCCACCATCGCCCCCTCCCTCCCCGGCCAGATCTAGGTCCTCCGCCGCCAGATCCAGCTCGTCCTCAGTCGTTGCTCAGATCCAGCTCCTCCTTCGCAGCGTCATTGATGGACGGCTACAACAGCGACGGCAACGGCGAGCTACGGCAACGACGATAGCTACGGCGAGGGCGAGCGCACCAGGGACTTCTTCTCCCATAGTAACTCCTATTGCCCCACGGCAACTAGTCCTTCTGCCCCAACGCCGTGAATCCTTTTCCGGATTCGAGCAGCTTCACTGTTCCCCGCACGGGAATGGCGGCGCTCGACCTCAACGTCCAGTGCATCCTTCGCTCCGGCCCTCGAGACGGAGGCATTGGCACCAGCACGGTCCCCGCTCCTGTTCGCGTCCGCAGCGGAAGTCGCACCCTCGGCGTGCGCATGACTCGCAACGTTGGAGGAGGAGGAGCCATGGCCGCTCGCTCCGGTTCTACCTCCTGTGGCGGTGGCCGTGTCCCTCCGGTGCCTCCTGTGCCGGCAGGAATGCGTGGATCTGCATCCGTCGGGGCTAACAGATCCAGGGGATGCACTGGACGTCACCGAAGCGTGGCGGCACCGTCGGCCGACAACTTCGCCTTTAACTTCTAGAATCCTGTTGTCGACAAGGAGATGGAACCCATTGTTCAAGTCCCGGTACAAAAATTAAACCCACTTTCACCCATTTCCTGTTGCTTTGTTGCTGTTTTCGTAATGTATCTACGAATCCTTGTTATGCATCGTTTAGGATAGGAAAGACAAGGTAAATTGGTCAGATCCAAATACCAGTGCATTTTGTGAGATTTGGGTTGGCCAAATTTAGAAAGGTAACTGTGTGAAAGGTGTCATGAACAAGAAAGGATGGAAGGAGATGATAGAAAAGTATTATACTGCAACCAATTTGGTTCATGAGAAAGATCAGTTAGGTAATAGGTATAGGCAATTGAAGAAATGGTGGAATTTCATGAATAAGCTGCGCACTAGCACCAGCTTAGGCCGTAGAGAGGATGGAACTATTGATGCTACTGATCAATGGTGGAAAGGCAATACTGAGGTACATTTCCTAACTGCTTCTTTGCTATTTTGCATATACTAAACTGTATACTTTCTAACAAACGTACCTTCTGTAGGGCAACCCAGAATGGAAAAAATGTAAGAGGAGGTGGCCCTCTTACTTGCCTGAGATGGATAGAATGTTCGATGGTGTAGCAGTTGATGGCAGCTCCTCGTTTTTTCCTGGTCACAGTGTGCCTGAGGAGCTGGAAGCTCAGACACCTGTGAGCATTGGCAGCAAGAGGGCCAGCAACACAAGCACAACTGGTTCTAGTCCAAGCAAGAAGTCCACGAGCCCGCAGTGAGGACCGTGGACAACAACATGAAGGAGTATGCAGGTATTCAGCGCCATAGGAATCATCTATTTGAAATGGCCATGGACAAGAAGCAGGAGGCCAAGATGCAGAAGGCCAAAGCCACAAATGACAAGATTAGGTATGTCCAGCAGTTGGCTAGAGAATGTGGTGCTGACGACAAAAACATGAAGTTGTGGATCGGTGTGCTAAAGATCACCAGAAGTGACCGTGCCATGGAGTTCTTCATTGGAACTGTGCTAGATGCAAGGATGGCCGTCGTTAGTACTATGCCGGGGTCGAGAACTAGGCCCTCTTATCTTAATTCTGCCTGTCTTTTGAACACCTTAATTATATGTCTGTCATTTGCATTATGTCAGTTGTCATTCGAACTATGTCGGTTGTATCTAAACTATGTTTGTCATTTGCAGTATGTCAGTTGGTTGATGAATTTGAATTTTGGTTGTGATGTCAGCTTGTGGTGCATGAATCATGTGTAACTGTGATTGCGATGCATGATCAATTTCTATCGTGGCACTTGTAACTGAGTTTGTGATGACTTTTTTTTGTCAGGAAGCAAATGCTGCAATGGATGAGGACGGTTCTGCTGGATCAAGTGATGTTACCAGTGATGGATCAAGTGATGAATCAAGTGATGAAGACTTGGTCAGATTATTTCTTGAGGATGATGACAGCCAATTTTTGCATGGTATGTATGACTATGCTCTGCACATTGACAAATACTGCAATAGCTCAGTATAGGCAACCTATGATGACTGGACTAGATTGGGTAGAGAGGAAGCTAGCGGATAGTAAAAGTTGTTATGACAAGTTTAGAATGAGCTCAACTATGTTCCATCGACTTCATGATCTTTCCACATCCACCTACAGGTAAAAACCTCGTTGCTTCTACATATTCGGCTTCTAGTTCTAGTAGTTGAAACTTACAAAAACTTGTTGCTGTAGGTAAATTTTATCTGGTGGACTCCAGCTACCGAAACCGTCCGGGCTACCTTGCGCCCTACAAGGGAACCAAGTACCATCTTTCGGAGTATCAAGGCGGCCCGGAGCCACAAGGTAAAAAGGAAATATTCAACTATGCTCATTCATCTCTTAGAAATGTGATTGAGAGGTTCTTTGGAGTATTGAAGATGAAGTGGCAGATTTTTTGACAAGATCCGGAGTTATGCAACAGAGAAGCAAAGCCAAATTATCATTGCATGCATGGCACTGCATAACTTCATTAGAATGAGT
This sequence comes from Saccharum spontaneum, assembly GCA_022457205.1. NCBI lineage: Eukaryota > Viridiplantae > Streptophyta > Magnoliopsida > Poales > Poaceae > Saccharum > Saccharum spontaneum. The sequence continues at coordinate 61,779,301 of CM039595.1, forward strand.
GGATTAGTGGATAGGGACTTTAATCATTGTGATCGTGATGAGAACTTTGTGCCTCCTGAAGCATCGGCCCATCAGCCACATAGTCGTCCTGCACTTGCTAGGGATCAATCTGCGATGATGAATGCCTTTCGTGACTCCATTGCACTTGTTTTGTTAAATCGGTCATGACAATTGCGTATGTTTAAGGACTTGTACTTTTTTTAGAAAACTGTAACGTTTGTGAGTGATGTGACAACTTGTGTAATTGAACCATTCAATAATTGATGAATAAAGTGGATGTTTTGATTGTTTGTCAACTAGAACGGGCAAGGCATCAGCACCGTGCGAGCACCGGCACCGGCGAGCCCCAGCAATGGCGAGCAACAGCAATAGTGCCAGCGAGCAGCAGCCCGTATGTACAGCATGCAGTTTGTATGGCTGTGCATGCAATCCTATTAATGAAGGAAACTAGCAATTAATGAGGGCAAGTCTGTCATGTTTTGAAATGGTGGTATAGAATGCAAAAACTTTTTGTGCATCTAAACACCTAGCTGTAAAGATTGCATGTGTAAAGTTTATGGCCAAAAGTTTTGGGTGTAAAGTTTTCGCATGCATGGAGGAACTAAACACAGCCTAACCTGTTCGCACACTGAGACGTCAAACGCCCACTCTTTGGGTGAACTCCTATACATAGGGGTATATTATATAATTGATACCATAGTGTACCATGCCATGTGCACTCCACGCTGATAGCTCTGTTCGTTTGGCTGATAAGCCATGGCTGAAAGTATTGTTGGCTAATTTGCTGTGAGAGAAAAACACTGTAGCATGGCTAATAAGTTTAAGCAAATAGGCTGTATATTATTTTTGCAATTCACTCTTGGCCTAACCTGTTCCGGTTGTTTTTGGGAAGGACTTCGCAAGGATGCTTTTCATCGGGAGAGCAGAAGAGCATCTCTCGCCAACACTATCGCTAGCTCATGACCCACCGTTCGACAAGATGAGCTTAATTACCTAGGAGTATTATTATGTTTAGTGACTTTATTAATCCTAGGGTGGTGTGCGCCTCGATGACCTTCACCTCAGCCCCACCTAGCTTGACTTCCTGACTACTGAATAGTCAGTGACTACCAAGCCACCGAGATCTGAGAGCGGCAACGACAGAACGGGAGGAGAGGCGTCGCCGCGCGAGTGGCTCATCTCCGGCAAGCGGCTCCACATGCTGCCTTGGCGCCACCCATTTATCGTTGGCCTTAAGCTTGCTGGCTCACCATGTCAGAGGGCTCTCTGGGCCGTCCAGTGACCTGCAGCTTCAATTTGTCAAAGCGCCTTCTCACAGTAGGACACAAAAGGTATACTGCAAACACAAGGTTGATATGTGCCCTTGTTGTTCGTTTTGTGATGAGTGGTTGTCAACGTGATCCACGACCTAGGTTGAGTTTGTGAGCTAACCATAGTGCGAGCTGGGTTGTGCGACATGTCCCTTGACTTGTGGTGTGCAGGTGTGGAGCTCGGAGGCAATGATCGACGGCGAGGTGAAGGTCAAGTAGGCACGTGCCGTGCCGATGGACCAAGAGCGGTGAAGGGTGGACGTGAGGCTTGGACTGAGGGACAAGGAGGCCAGGTGACCAGCCGCGGTGGCTGACATCTGGGACATCGACAAATGCAAGTGTACATGGGAGTGACCATGTTGACCGAGTCATGACGGCGGACGTGCGGGAGGACTTGCCGGACGGCCAGTCGAGGACAGTGGTGACACGTGTCGAGTGGCGGGGACATGTATGGAATATGCTACTCGTGGGCAGTTTGGTGGTTTGGGCCTCAAAACCATCGGTGGCCGGTTTCATGGGTTTGGGCCTTAAAACTCGGGGGAAGGTTCTGAGGAGGAACAGATGGCACATGGTAGCATCGAGGAGTTCACGTCGAGGTGAAGTTATCTCATAAAGGGCGCGGTGGCCGTTGGATGAAGATTACCTCAGATTGGACCATAATGCCCTTGGGTTAAGTAGTTCGACTCAAAAGAAATTTGCGGCTCCCATTCAACCCCCCTCTGGTCACCGTTTCCGGTCCTTCAATTGGTATTAGAGCCGGTTAAGGATCATTCCACCTTAATCAGTCCGTGATCCTCGAAGGCGACATGGAGCGTGGTTCTGGCAAACCACCATTCTTTGATGGAACAAACTACCCCCTATTAGAAGATTTGTATGTCCACACATCTTGAGGTGATTGATTGGAAAGTTTGGGAGATTTGTGAGAATGCTAATTATGTTGTGCTTGAAGCTCACATTACTCAGGATCAAATTGATCAGCACAACACCAGAGCTCGCAGTGTTCTTTTCTCGAGTCTTTCACTTTCCGAGTCTGAGAGAGTCTCCGATTGTGCGACTACTCGAGAGATCTGGGTGAGGCTTCAGAGCTATCACGAGGGGACTGCATAGGTCAAAACCAGACTCTTCGAGACGTACAAGTGTGAATATAAGAACTTCTCTTAGTTGGATATAGAGTCTATCGATGCTTTGTTCTCTCGTTTTCAGACGATTGTGAACAAGATGCAGGTAAACAAGCTGCAGCTACCTTATGATGATCATGAGAGGGCACTCAAGTTACTATATGTCGTAGATCGGAAGGTTTGGGATGTGAAGGTGTCCGCTATCATTGAGTCCACGAACTATGACACTTTCACGGTGGATGAGCTTTTCAGCAAGCTCAAGTCCACCGAGATCGATTACCAAATCCAGGCCAAGATCAAGAACCCCTCTGCACCGACTATGCCTTTGGTCTTAGGTAATGGCTCAAGTTCTTCAGCTAACCCTTCATAGATCTTGTTTGCCTTGTCTTCTTTGGTGTCTATCATAGATGAGTAGTTGGAGGCCCTTGGGGACGACGAGCTGGTGTTGGTCATCAACCGGTTTTTATAGTTTCACAATAACTGCTTGAACCACCGATGTGATAGGGGTTCGAAGGAAGGTTGCTATGGTTGTGGAGACCCCAACCACTTCATTGCCCACTGCCCCAAAAAGAACAAGAGCTTCTCCGACAAGCATGACTTCGGCAAGCGCAAGGTTATGCACGAGTACACCTCCAGCTAGCACAAGTTGAAGAGGGGTTTCGACAAGGAGGTGCTCAAGAAGAAGTACCTCAAGAAGGCTAAGGCCTACGACCGCTCCTCTTCCTCGTGAAGCGATGATGAGTCCAAGAGGAAACGCGAGGACAAGCTGACCGGGCTTTGCTTCATCACCGGTTTCACCCACGGAGGGTTTTGCACCATGGTGGTCGATACCAAGGTGAAGGCTAGCAAGGACATGGTTCCCATCGACGGTGACACTACTGAGGTAACACCTGTCGTCGACAATCTTGTTGCTGAGCTTGATATCATGATTGACACCTTGATGAGCCAAGATAAGCTGTTAAAGCATGTTGCTCGTGAGAGGAAGAGCTTAAGGACAAGCTAGAAATCACGCTGAAGGAGCTTGAGAAAGCTAAGAAGGTTGCTGTAGTAGTGTTAGATGAGGTTGAGTGCGATGAGTGTGCTGTTCGCATGTCCAACCTTACTGACTTGAAATCCAAATATGTTGCTTTGCTTGATGAGAATGGTGAGCTGAAGTCTAGGTTTGGCTTGGTAAGTCCTGCTCGAGCTTGCAATCTGAGCTGGCAGAGAAGAATTCCAAGATCTCTACTCTTGAGAAGGCCAGTTCCGATAGCACATATGTTGCTAAGTGTGCACGTTGTGAGAGCTTGGTGCTAGAGCTTGGGCCTAAAGACATGACAAGATTAGAACTGAGGAAGACAACACATACCTTCGGTCTATTTTGAGTTGGGTGTGTCTTGCAATGAGCCACAGTTGGGCATGATGATCAGCCAGTTCAGACGGGGAATTGGTGCATCGGGTGTAGACTTTGCTTTAGGTGGGAAGGATGGTAGTGTCTATGGCAACGCTAGTGAGTTTAGTGGTTTGAACCCAAGTGGGAAACCTTAAACTACTCCCAAGTTGATCAAAATCACTCCACCTAACCCACTAAGCCTGTTGTCAAAGACGGGGTGTTTGAAAAACTTCCAAAAGCTCCACCCCAGAAACAAGTTTGGGTTCAAAAACCTAACCATCTCAAGAACTCACTTGATACTCTACCAAACATCTCTGAGGATCCCCTTCCTAAAGCCAAAATGCCACCAAGAGTGAACCATACCCACAAGAGAGTGACCCAAAAATCATCCAAGAGAGAGGTGAGGTATCAGTGTGACTACGGTTGGTATTTCTTAACGCATATAGAAATAATCCGTAAGCGCACGGAATTACCGTTGTAGCATTTCACTTGGAAGTATTTAGGGTATCGTATTTCCACGAGGAATGGATGTGTAAAAGTCTCTTAGCTAGTTCACCAAAGGTAACAACAAGATAGTTTGAGTAGTGAGGTTTTCTAGGGATAGAGATCATAAGCTAAGATAGTTTTGCCACTATAGACTTGCTTCGAGCACTGGATAACAGTTGGTCTGCCAAGCGTTGCCGGCCTACAGCTCTACGCTGAACCACCACGTGGGGGATTACAAGGGACGAACAAGGCTATCACCCCTACCGTCTACCCCTCAACCGTATGGCACGAGGCAAACGAAGATAGCCCCTAGCCTAGACACCATGTCTATGCTATCAACTACTACTCTAGTGCTGTATAGGGTTATCCATCTTTATCAGGAGCCCTCTGCTAGAGTATCCACCACAGGGATGAACGACAAACCCGCAAATAAATAGTAAACAAGACTAACTTAAAGTAAGTGCTCATCACTGTAGAAGAACATGAACCTTTGTACTCCAAATAGTACTAGATTCGCCAAGGTACAAGTGTAGAGGAAATCGACATTCCCGCATTCCGTTCGCTAAGTGTACACGAGCCCCGAGTACACAAGAGGGGGTAACCGACAACTCTGCTACTTCTCCACTCTTGCTCACTTACTCCCTACTACAACTAGCTAGAAGCTAAGATATGAGTATGGCTCTACTTCTTGCTACATTGTGTATCTTGTATTGCTCTTCCTTGATGATGAATCCTAAATGAGGGGGTGATGGCCTCCTTTTAGGTGGAGAGGAGGGGGATCCTTGGAAATGTGCTTGATCCCCATATGGAAGGAGCAAACTGACCTCCAAACCATCCTTTAGGTACATTGAACCTGGCAAGCACCTATGTAACTGCCATTGCAAAGGCGTGGCATCAACCAACCGACCAAAGTTGGGCCCGAGAGGTGCCAGTGGTGGTGCAGCCGCATGGCTGGGCCATCTCAGCACCGCCTTTGCCTGGTGGTCTGCTGGATGGACTTGGATCAAGCCCATGTAGGTGCTTCACCCAAATTCTTTGAGTAGGTTGGGCCTTCTTCTCATTCCTTGGCATAAAATCAGCTTTACGCTTTGTCTGAAGGCGCACTTTGATCACATTTTACATGTATTCCATGTTTATGCCCTACAATTACACAACTCACCAAAACCTATGGAAATCATTAGTTTAAAGCCCTATTTCTTAGTTTGGTCTTGTATTTGATGAATTTTATACAAATGTTGGCAGTATGAAATAGTAGTTAAGGACTGCCAACAACTACTACCATAGGGATGGTCACCTTGCTGAGTTCTGCTTTAGGAGGAAGAGAGATGAGCGGCGATAGTACGAGTTGAACAACTGCAACATGTACTGCCCTGTCGCACCTGGTTTTCCGAAGAATACCAAGCGCTAACTACATGTGTGCCCAGGATGTCCACACAACACATATAGTGACAAATATGGAGAATATCAAGAGCAATGCTTTATTATATATCGACCATAGTTACAACAGGACTTACAACTATTATAAAAGCATAGCAGAAACTATTCTTGATCTTCTCTTCGGGGCTTCATACTCCATAGGGACGGTTGACTGGGGGAAGCACTCGCCTAGTACTCATGGACTCCGCAAGAAACTCTTCACTTGATTCACCATCTGGTACTCATCCAGGATTTTTTTATTATTGGTGACAACGACAAGCGTCAGCTCACCATGCTCAGCAAGTATACCATGAGGTTATGCAAGGCTCAAGAAGGCTTGACTCGGTTGTACTGCGGTAAGCATTTTTAGTTGGTCATACTTTATTTATTATGCCTATGTTTCTAAGTTATGCTTATGGTTCCCATGTGAATATAATTAGTTATCACCATCAAGATTAATCATATCCCAAACCATCCATAGAACCATCTATCTCGAAAAGGATCCAGGCGCTCGTGACCGTGAGCATGGCTGATATATCAGTTTGATCAAACTCTGCAGAGTGTGTACACTTTCACCTTGAGTCATGAATACCCCTGTGCCCGAGGTGGCCAACTTCTTGACTCACTTCCAAGGTAAGTCAACAGGGTTCACTACGAAGCCTTTCACTAATTACCCTAACAAGTTAGTAGCCGCGAGGTTTCAGCGTCTAGGTGAATGGAGCCCCCCTTCAAGAGTGGCACACCATGACCGCAGCCCAGTACTCACCTTGACAGGCAAGAAGCCATTCTGCAACCTAGTCCCCCCTCTTGCGCCGAAAACTTTCAGTAACTACTAACAAGCTAGAGAAAACTAGCTATACGACTAAGATCGTGCCCATTTTGATTCTCAAGGCTGTACGGTAGTCCTGGGTTACCGCTTTAAGATTCAGTCCTTACGGAGTGCAGACTAGAGCACCCAACAAGGCCCAATACTCTATCTCCCTTTCTATCCATGTTGCCGAAAGCACCATTTTATCCAATGATTTCATAAGTCATTAATCAGGATTAACATTATAATATTTGGTGACTGCAAGCTAAGCAAAACTACCCATATACATGAACCCAAGGTAACAAGGAAGAGGGTACAAAAGTACTAGGTAAAGTCCTTAGCATCATATTAGACACATGCATATGAAGTGATTATAAGGTTATCAAGTAACAAGGGAACTCATGTTACACTTGCCTTTAATTATCTGCTCAAACTTTTCTGACTTCTGCCTCTGGACCATCCTTGATTAGCTTCACTTCTATAGAGCGCAACCTCCGGCACAAGCACAATGATCAAACCTAAAAGCAGTACACCATGAATTACAAAAACAAGTTTAAAACGATTCTAACGTGAAGGCGTGATCCTATAATCGCTTGAGCTCAAAAACTACTAAAACGCGCAAAAACACCTAAAACGGGTTATAGCGAACTTTTTGAAGTTTTAAGGGTTAAGTCATAAAATTAATATTTTAAATAAACTAAATATTTTGGAACAATAAATTTAAATGACAAAACGGAAATATGGCGGGATAGCAAGGGCTAGCAAGAAGGATATACGACAACAACGAGATACAGAAGAAAAATAACATGAGTAAGATTGCTAAAGGGGTATTTATAGGAATATTGGAATTATATTGTGGAAGGAAAGGAAAAGGTACACGGCATCAACAAAGATGTCATTACCAAGATAAACATCAAGGATATACTGGAATTGTATATTTTTATTGGAATAGAAAAGAATGCATTTATGACATGAAAATGATGGAGCGCTGACCTGATCAAGGATAGCCTACGCAACATGTATTGGGAACAGGGATGAAAACAAAAATGATAATCTTCGATTTTCCGAAATCGTTTGAGTTTTTTCTGATTTTTATGTCTAAACGAAAATGATAGCGGTAACCGAAAAAACAAAAATGATAACGGTAAAAATAACCGGAAACGAAAGCGAAAATGATTTTGCCCTCTTCCGATCGTTTTCGAAAGATTTAAAGGTCTTTAATTAATGAATTCTTATTTATTTATAGATATACAATGCATTACACACGCAAGTACACAAGACAATTTTTTTTGGAAAGGATCACATCTGTACACGCAAGCTGCAAGCACGCAAGGCAATTTTTTTTGGAAAGGATTACATCTGCACACAAGGCAAATAATTTTTGGAAAGGAACTATCTAACGGAAGTATTTCATGTGTATAACAAGAAGGCAATCAACACTCGAGGTTCTTTTTTCTAGCCATTACCATGTATATGATGTGTTGGCTACTACCTGTGACACATACATATATTGTGTTTGCTTCTTATTAGCTATGTGTTTCTCAGATTTTTATTTCTTATTAGCACTATTGCGCTAATACATCTATTGCTATGAGCCTTACATATCTCCGTACATTAATATGATGCTTGTTACTAACTCATTTACAGTTGCCTTGTATGAGAACTAACATATGTATGTATCCATCACAAACTATGTAGGATGAATACTCAGAATATGGATGGGAAGATGTGGCGGGGACGACGATGACATGCCTGACGTTCATCTCTAAGAAACCTACAGACTACGGCCTCCACTGAAAAAGGAACTCTAATAATTCATGTTTTGATCACTATTTATGTCGAGTCAACTTAGAACATGATCGTTTATTTGTATCTTTGTCAAGAATTATCATATTGTTGCGTAGTTTGCCACTATTTGAGACCTAAGATTGTGTGAATTGTGTGGTTTCAGCTTGTGATCTTGTCAATTGTGGCTTTATTTATTATTGTCACGTGAGATAGGTCGAGTTATATGAATTTTCTCATGTTCTACAGTTTGGCGTGTTTATCGTTTTTTAGATACCGTTCTCATGGATTCCGATCGTTATCGATGTATTTTCCGATCGACTACTATCGTTTTCGAAATTACCGGAATATCAGCGCCGTATTCGTTTTCAACAATATCGTATCGATTTCGTTTTCGAGAAAAAGATGTGAAAACGAAAGTGATTTGGCCTCCTATCGATCGTTTCCGATCGTTTTCATCCCTAATTGGGAAGGATAAATATCAGCAACCTGATGTCGCCGAGGACAAAAGCAACATGCATGATGCCAGGCTGTGCTAATCTGAGCCGAGAATTACTTAAGGATAATAAAGTGACACATGCTAGGTTCCAGATGACAACAAGGATTAAATAAATGAATGTAAAGAATCCTGACTTGAGCATTGAAATTTGCCTAAGGAATTGTATATATATATATTGGAGACGTTTTGATTCCTTGAATAATACATGCACCTGCCATTACTTGCCGGCACAGAAAGGAGGTCTAAGGGAAAATGAAATTGACTTAGCCCTTGTTTACAGAGAGCACATGCACGCCATCAGGTGCATGCTACTTCCAGAAGGCTGTTCATGTATGGCAACAAAGATATTTCTGCACACAACGGTGATGGCAGTTTCTTCTTGCAAAATAAAAGGCACCGTAGATATTCTTGGCACAGAATGGACTAACTTCGAGGTTTTGGGCTCTGCTCTAGGGATTTCTGTAGTGGGTTAAAAACTCAGGCTGCTAGCTCTCAGTTCCATGGCGCGCTAAGATGGCCGGTGCTACAATAGGGGATCAACAACGACAAATTAAAGAAGGATGCTTCTCACCAGCGCTTGATGTTTGACGACCAAGAGATGATGGATGACGGTGAGAGGAGGAGCTGATGAGGCCTCCCATGCGACCTGGCGTTCCTGTGATGTCTGGTACTTCATGGAGATGACAGAGATGCAGGGCAGGTTCCTCACAACAATCCTGTGATATGTTTCGCAAAGAGAGATGAGAGTCATGCGTGAGACAGAGAACCATGGAGTGGAGCAATGGCTTCACCAAGAGGAAATGGGCGCAGCAGCCACCACCAGGCGACCATGACCGTAGCGGCATGCTGTGTTCCTCTCTGTCTATGAAGATGGATGGGCATCGAAGGTTGGTGGAAGGTTGAACAGAAAAGGAGATGGCAAGCCATTTATATAGGAGAGGGATGAGCAAGGAAAAGGTGCACAGGAGATGGTCGAATTATGGCGGGCTTCAATGCCGAGCACTTAGTAGCCACTGACTTCACACATGATGGAGGAGAAACGTCTAAATCACCACGTGATATTGATTAGGATCGAGTGGGAATTTAGTTTTGGTGGAGTGGACATTTCTGGTGTACTTATTGTGTGCTAGTGGAAAACTCAGAAGTTGATGCTGCTGGACGGCAGCAGAAGAAACGACAGCTTTTGCAGCCAGCTGGTCTTTCAAACGAGACCCATGCATGCAGGAGGGAGGGATTAAGTGATAGATAAAATTTGTGATGAGACGTGAAATGCTGCACTAATTATTTGGAGTTTTAAACCTGGTTCATGCAGCGCAGGGAGAGAGAGAGAGATTAGTTTCAGCTTGCTGTCGCTAGCATTTATTGTGAGAAGCTTTCTTTCTTGTACACGTGCAAAGAAATTGAATATGGTGAGAAAGAAAAAGGAACAAAAAGGGGAATTGACTTTAGAATTGTCTACGGCTTTCTAGGAATAAGAAGTGATCACATGAAAAGAATATGAAATGGATAGTGAATGATCAAAGATTTGGCATAAGATCAAAAGGATTTTAGTCAAACAAGGATTAAAGAGTTCAACTATAATTTTAGAAATTATATTTAAATTACTTTTTCAAAGACTTTTAAAACTCAAACTAATTTTTTGAGAACTTTGTCAAACATAATTTGAACTTTATTTTTTTAAAATAAAAGAGCAAAACCTATTTGAGGCTTTATCGATTTTTTCACACAAGAAATAAATTAATGCAACTAGTATGAATGCAACGTCCCAACAAAATTAACTTTGAAACTTTTAAAATCACTTTTATTTGACACAATTTGATAACAAATTAACTAAAACTTGGATAATTTTAGAAAAAATATTAAATCATTTATTTTATTTAGTGTTTTCTATTCACATCCCAAAATGAAATTTTTGGGGTGTGACATGCCCACCCCATTGCATACATGTACCGCCTGTTCAGAGGTGCAGTGCGAGGCCTAGAGGTATAATTCCTCAAGGTGGTAGGCCTCAAGTTGTGAGACCACACAGTGGTCGTGCCCGGTGGGGTTCAGGTCATGGTCAATATGACTTTGAACCACATGGAGGTGGCTTTGCTTTCTAGTCCCACAGTTCTAGCGGACCACGTTTTCCCCCATGTGGTGTTTGCTTCCCTTAAATGGGACATAGCATGTTTGGTGTTTTTCCTAATACTTTTCTAGGGCTAATGAGCCAACACTAGTATCCTTCATAGTTTACTAACTCTAGTATTGCGCCACTTGCCCATCTCATGTCTTTCTATTGATGCAGGACGGAGGCCTGGAGAACACGTGGTCCATTGATTCCAGCTGTTTGTGTCATATGATCGAAAGTTCAAAATGGTTCTCCAGCCTCGACCCCATGCAGTGTAAGGAGTACATCACATTCGGGGACAATAGCAAAGGTAAGGTGCTTTCTCGTGGGACCATTCGGGTCAACGAGAGTTTTGTTCTGAAGGATGTTGCTTTGGTTTTGAATTTGCATTTCAATTTGCTTTCAGTTTTGCAACTCCTTCAGGATGGCTTTGAAGTGCGCTTTAAGACTAGCTTATATCGAGTTCTTGATTCTCAGGGAAATTTTGTTTGTTAGAATGTCCCTTTTGGCTGTGTCTTTCAAGCTGATTTTCTCACTCATTTGGCTCTTCTCGATGTTTGGTGGCCGGATCCTCCTTTGAGCTTTCGAAGTAGCATAGGAGACTGAGTCATTTGAGCTTTGACTTACTAGCTAGGTGAAGCTCACTTGATTTAATCCGAGGATTGTCCAAGTTGAAATTTGAGAAGGATTTGGTCTGCCACCCTTGTCGCCATGGGAAGATGGTTACCGCTTCTTACCCACCTATGAATCAAGTCATGACCAAGGAACCCAGAAAGCTACTTCACATGGACACACTTGGTCAAGCTCGTGTTCAGTCAGATGGTGGAAAGTGGTATGTTCTAGTGATTGTGGATGACTTTTCTCGCTATTCTTGGGTGTTTTTCATGGAGAGTAAGGATAGGCTTTTTCACATGCTCGGGATTTGATTCTTCGGTTGCAAAATGAGTTCCCTAAGAATGCCATGAGAGCGATTCGTAGTGATAATGGCACATAATTCAAGAATACTCATTTTGAAACTTTTTCTGCTTCTTTGGGCCTCGAGCATCAATTTTTCTCTCCTTAGGTCCCTCCGCAAAATGGTTTTATTGAGCGCAAGAATCGGACCCTTGTTGAGATGGCTAGGATGATGCTCAATGAGCATAGGACTCCTAGGAGGTATTGGGCCGAAGCAATCAACACCGTGTGCCATGTTTCCAATCGCATTTTCCTTCGAGCTTTCATGAAGAAGACTTCTTATGAGTTGTGATTCGGACGACTACCCAAGGTAAGCCACTTCAGAGTGTTTGGAAGCAAGTGCTTCATCCTGAAACAAGGTAATTTGGATAAGTTCGAGTTCAGGTCTTTTGACGGTATATTTTTCGGTTATCCTTCTCACTCTCATGTATATCATGTACTTAACCTTGAAACTAACTGAGTTGTGGAGACCTGTGAGGTCACATTCGATGAAACTATGCCATGTTCCACCCCTGTCTTTGAATGTGTAGGTGATCAAGAGATAGGTGAGAGCATTTTTGTGGAGGAGGAGCAGGAAGATGCCGATCGGGGTGATCCTGAGCTGACTCTAGCGGCTAACCCTCTTGAGCCTACGACGTCTACTTCAGCTCATGGCCCTGATCCTTCTTCTTCTACTACTTGGGGTCCATACAAGCAGCCTCCTTAGCCTACGCCAATTGCACCTAAGGAGGCCCTAGCTACTGTTGAGGGGGAGGTGACTTCTTCAAGGGGAGCAACTCGGCACATTCAGCGTCGCCACGCACCTTAGATCATGATCGGCGACATCGACCAGCGAGTCACACGGTCTAGGTCATATCACATCTCACACTTCGCTCACTCTAATTTTGTTGCTTCCTTTGAGCCTGTAGATGTTGGACATGCACTATCTAATTCCAATTGGGTCAATGCCATGCACAAGGAGTTAGAGAACTTTGAGTGAAACCATGTGTGGGTTCTAGTACCACCTCCACCAAATTGCCACCCCATAGGTACAAAGTGGGTTTTTAAGAACAAATAGAGTGAGGATGGGGTGGTAGTGAGAAACAAGCCTAGATTAGTTGCTCAAGGGTTTTGCCAGAAAGAGGGGATAGACTATGAGGAAACCTTTGCTCCTGTTGCTCGTCTAGAAGCCATTAGGATCCTTTTAGCGTTTGCAGCTTAAAAAGGGTTCAAACTGTATCAGATAGATGTGAATAGTGCCTTCTTGAACGGGTTCATAGAGGAAGAGGTTTATGTGAGGCAACCCCCTAGCTTTGGACCATGTTTTTTTTAACTTCACAAAGCCTTGTATGGTTTGAAACAAATCCTGAGAGCCTGGTATGAGCTCTTGAAAGCTTTCTTGCTTGACAAGTGTTTTAAAATGGGTTTAGTTGATAAAACTTTGTTCCTCCACAAGCGAGGCACTGACACTCTTTTGGTTCAGTTATACATGGATGATATCATCTTTGGTGGCTCTTCTCATACACTTGTTGCCAAGTTTGTAGATACCATGAGTAGGGAATTTGAGATGAGCATGATGGGCGAATTGACTTTCTTCCTCGGGATGCAAATCAAGAAAACTGGCGAGGGGACGTTCGTGCACCAAGGCAAGTACACCAAGGATGTGCTCAAGAAATTCGATATGGGTGAGGCCAAGCCTCTTTTGACGCCCATGTCGACCACGATGGCCCTGGATACGAATGAGGAAGGAGAAGCTATGGATCATAAGGAGTACTGAAGCATGAAAGGATCCTTGCTGTACCTGACGGTGATGAGACCAGACATTCAGTTCGTGGTCTATTTGTGTGCGCGCTTTTAGTCTTCTCCACTCACGTCTCATCGTCAAGCCATCAAGCGGATCCTCAGGTACCTTCATTTCACGCCTGAGTTTGGTCTTTGGTTTTCGGCCTCCTCTTCTCTTTCTCTTTGTGGGTATTCAATGCGGATTATGCTGGGTATCGTGTTGAGAGGAAGTTTACTTTGGAGACTTGTCAGTTTCTTGGATCTTCTCTTATGTCTTGGTCTTCTTACAAGCAGTCTAGCGTCGCCCAATCCACCACAAAAGCTGAGTATGTTGCTGCTGCTGCTTGTTGTTCCCAGTTGCTTTGGATGATAGCTACTCTGAGAGACTTTGGGATAGAATTTATTGCTTTGTGGTAGCACCAATGCCATAAGTGTAGCAAAAAATCCAGTCCTCCACTAAAAAACAAAGCACATACAAGTCTGCTTTCATTTCTTGCATGACCACTATGAGAAAGGTGATATCGTTATGCACCACATTGATACCCAAAACCAGCTCGCAGATATCTTCACCAAACCCCTTGACCAAGCCTAGTTTGCACGCTTGCGTGGGGAGCTTGGAGTTTGTTTCCCTTTTTAGAGGAGGGGAACTTTGGTTGTTGTATTCTAGTTTTGTGTTCTTTTTAGCTTAGTTTTTGCTTTTGTCCTTTGTATCATATTGCATTTTACATTTCATTTCATCATGTATTATAGTGCACATTGAGCTTCATGGTTATATCTGTTAGATTGAAACTATGCTCTATTTGGATGTTTTGTATGTACTTATGGTGCTTATGGCTTAGGCTCCTTTTGATCATTTGATGCATGTTATGAGCTAAGCTATTTTAAAACTGTGAACATGGTTAACAACTATTGCAACTTGAAATTTGTTCACCGCTGGGATTGGCAACAAGCATTGTAGGATATGTTTAGATCTCTATTGCTATCATTTATATGCTAGGTTGCTATGTCTCATGCTTTGAGTCATTCACTTGCTTGGACAACTTGGAAGTTCTTGTGCTAAAATTTGAAAAACAAACTAAGTGATGAGAAAAGATCGAGATGGGTATGTACTGTCCTATGTCAAGCTATCGAGACGGCTTCTAATTGCACATTTGGATGAACTTGAGCCTTGTAGTGGATGCTGAAACCATTGTCTTAAGCTTCTGATTGTCTATGACATAAGCTTGGCATGGTTGCTAAGTTATGCCTGACGGTACAGATAACCTCTCGCACACACATGTTTTGACTAATTCTTGTGTTAAGCTGCGAACTCCGATAAAAATAAAATTTGATGAAAGCACAAGTCTTAGGTTCATCTTTGACATGATGTGTGACCGTTGTTTGGGGTAGTTCACCTTGTATACATTTATTTGCACTAGGTTGATTTCCTGCTTATACCTGCTATGTGCTACTTTCAGTGGTGAAACCCTTCTTGAACTACTTAAAATTGACCAAACTTGTTTAAATGTCATATTTCGTTTTACTTGATCAGTTTGAGCATTTGCTAGCACTTGTATTTGTTGCTACACACACATAACAGCACCAGTTAGAGCATCTTTTCAATCCGATTGCTATACTCCTGAAGCTTCTGTATTTCTGCATCTCTTTGCATTCATAGCATATTTTGAGGGGGAGTGACAGTTTCTTAGTGCTCGATAAGTGCATGTGTCAATAAGGGGAGAATTTTGCTAGAAATATCCTAAGAGAGCTTGTTGAGTGCATGCATTCATTTTGGGAGATTGTATTTGTTCAAGGGAATTGCATCTGAGTTTCTTTTGCTAGATGTGTTGAGCCTTTGCCTCTTCTGGAGGGTCTAGCAGTTTTCTGACTTTTGAGCTTTGCTAGTGGTGTTGAGCTTGTTTGACTCTTCTTGAGGGTTAGCTATGTTTCACTTGGTTGCGTCGAGCTGTTGCACATGTCTTTGGGGACCAAGTTTTTGCTCATTTCAAACGACCTAGCTCTGGTTTTTTTCTAGCTTTTGGTTATTTGGGTGAGTGAAAGGTCCTAATATGGCAAGAGGGCGTGAATAGCCTATTAAAATTCTACAAACTCACTAGAGAAAAAGGTTAGTATAACAAATGGCGAAATGCAATTTTGCTCTAGCTTTACAAGGGTTGCAAGCCACCTATCCAACAACTCTAGTAACTATGATCACTATAACGATCAATGGCTAAGTCACTACGAGCTCTCACAAGCTAGCTACACTAAAGAGCTCAACTAGGTGACAAGCTACACTAGCAAGGATAATACAAGCTCTCAAAACTAATTACACTAAAGAGCTTATTACAACTAGTTTGCGGAATGTAAAAGAGAGGTATGTGATCTTTATACCGCCGCATCGAGGAATGAACCAATCACAATAATATGAAGACCAATCACAGGGGGAAATCCGAGGAATCAATCATAGTCTAGACACACGATTTTTTCTCCCGAGGTTCACGTGCTTGCCGGCACGCTACATCCCACGTTGTGTCAACCACCACTTTATGGTTCGGCGGCTAATTGGCAATCCAAAGTCATGCTCCCCAAGAGCACCACAAGAACCTACCGCAAGTGATGTAACTCAATGACATGAGCAATTTACTAGAGTTGCCTTTGGCGCTCCGCCGGGGAAGGCACAACACCCCTCACAAAATCACTGGGAGGTGGCCAAGAACAAGCACCACTCTTGCCACAACTCCTCCGCTGCCTCCAAGCCGTCTAGGTGGCGGCAATCACCAAGAGAAACAAGAATCCCACAGCCAATGCTCACCCAAGTGCCAACTAGATGCAAGCTCACAAGCAAATGCATTTGAGATCACTCAATCTCTCTTTGATTTGTCAATCGAGCAAGGGAGGTGAGTGGGAGGGAGTAAGCTCAGCTCAAGAGGATGTGAGGATGTCAAAATGTCCAAGAGATCTCCCCCAAAGCCAGCCAACAACTATTTATAAGCAACCCCAAAGCTTAGCTCAAGAGGATGCTAGGGACAAGTTGCTGCTACTGTCGTGCCGACTGGACGCGCCGGTCAATTTGACTGGATGTGGACACAGTGTCGAGTCACGTCTCGCACCACCGCCCAATGTTCGCCATGTGTCAAGTTATAAACCTCGTTCGTTCGATCATAACGGTCACTTAAACGAAGTCTCACATGCTCAAAAGTGACCGGACGTGCTGCTTGGTTTGATCAGACACGCCCTAGCGTCTGGTCGCCAGATGCTCGCGCTGCTGAGAGGCCTAACCGGACATGCCACTTGTACTGACCGGACGCGCCACAACCTGACGTCCGATCGAGTACAGAGAGTTACCAGAGAGGGTTTTTCGCGATCGGACGCGTCCGATCGTGACTAACCAGACGCGTCACAGCGTCTGATCAACCCTGCTCAACATGCTACTTCTCTGGGTGCCTGACCAGACGTGCCAATCCCGTGATCGACCAGACGCGCCAGTGCGCGCGCTCGCTGCACATGCTGTGAACTGACCGGACATACCTGGTGCGTCTAGTCACCCCGAGATCAGCGTTTGGTCAATGGAAAATATGCATTTCACTTCCCGAAAATCATAGAACCCATCTCTACTGCTCAAACTCCACCTCCTTCGCAATGTGCTAACACCACCAAGTGTACATCACCATGTGCATGTGTGTTAACATTTTCCACAATTATTTCAAAGGAGTTAGGTTAGCTCTCTACTAGATCTAAATGCATATGCAAATGAATCCTCATCTAGTGGCACTTATGTGATCAATAGCCCCAGAAATTCCCCTCTTTATAGCATGACTATCGATCCTAAGTGTGATCACACCCTCTATGGTGTCTTGATCACCAAAAGCAAATCCTATCTATACCTTTGCCTTGAGCTCCATAGGATTTTGCCTCTTCTCCTCTCCAAGTAAGCCCTTGATCACATTGTGGTCATCACCATGATCATCTAGGCTTCACCACTTGACATGGGACTTTATCATTTCATGTCTACACACTTAGTATAATGATTAGTCCCTCGGTTTCATCAATTATCCAAAACCAAACTAGGGATTTTAGTGAGCTCTTTGTTTTCTCTTCTTCTTCTTTTTCTTTTGCTCAAGCTGTTCATGTGTTGGTGTTGACAATGCACTCATCAAGGGGGAGATTGCGAACACAAGATTGATATGTGCCCTTGTAGTTCATTTTGTGATGAGTGATTCTCAACGTGATCCATGACCTAGGATGAGTTTGTGAGCTAACCATAGCATGAGCTATGTTGTGCGACATGTCTCTTGGCTTGTGGTGTGTAGGTGTGGAGCTCGGAGGCGGTGGTTGACAGCAAGGTGAAGGTCAAGTAGGGACGTGCTGTGCCAATAGACCGGGAGCGGTGAAGGGCAGATGTGAGGCTCGCACTGAGGGACTAGGAGGCCGGGTGACCAGCTGCGGTGGCTGACATCTGGAACATCGACAAGAGCAAGTGTACATGGGAGTGACCGTGTTACCGAGTCAAAATGGCGGACGTGCGAGTCAAGCGGGGCTCAGGAGGACTTGGTGGACGGCCGGTCGAGGAAGGTGGTGACACGTGTCGAGTGGCGGGGGACACGTATGGAGTACGCTACTCGCGGGTGGTTTGGTGGTTTGGGCTCAAAATCATCGATGGCTGGTTTCACGGATTTGGGCCTCAAAACTCGGGCGGAGGTGCCAAGTGGTATCAGAAAACTTAAAGACTTGCACACACTATGGGAAGTGAATGTCGGAAGGGGAAGAAATGTTCTACGGAACATCAGAATGCTCACAGGATTGCGCAGGTTAGGAGCGAGCGGCATCAACAAGAAGAATGGTCATGCGTTTTGCTCGGCCACTTCCAATCTCAGCAGACTAGAATCACTGTCGGTGAGTTCAGCAGGAAAGCCAGGTTTGTGTGGTTGCATGGATGAGATATCCTCACCCCTGGAAAACCTGCAGAGCCTCAAGCTGTACGGCAATCTGAAAAAGTTGCCGGTATGGATCAAGGAGCTCCAGCATCTGGTGAAGTTGAAGCTAGTGGACACTAGGCTTTTGGAGCATGATGCTACTATGGAATTGATTGAGAAACTACCGAAGCTAGAAATTTTACTTCTGCTTGAGTCCTGGTCATCGTTTCAGTGTGAAGAACTTGATTTCAAATCTCCGCAGGGCGGAATAGCATTTGGAAGCCTCAGAGTGCTTACACTTTCAGTGACAGGGAACATCAAATCGGTCAAATTTGAGGAAGCAGCAATGCCCAAACTGGAGTGGCTGCAGGTCACAGGGAAAGCAAATAACGAAATTATTTTTTCTGGGCTAGGATTTCTCCTAAGCATGGTCCAGCTCAGGGTTTTCTGTCCTATGGATTGGGACAAGATAGACGCCGCTCCTGATCCTGAGACTCGGCACAAGATATATGAGGAAGAGATACAGGAAGTAAAGTGCAAGAAAGGTGAGCTCAAGAAGAAAATCCAGGAACTGCTAACTCAGAATACAAACGAACCCATTGTGATGGTGGACTGAGTGAGTCTCGGACAGGTATGTTACGTTTGCCATTTTATGCGATTTCTTTGATATATAGATACACAGGAATTTATCAAAGTCCTTTTGGCAATTAAGAAACGCTTTATGATGATATCAGCGTACACGCTTGTCTTTGGCAGGTACAGGTCCATATCACCGGTCACACTACGGCAGATAGTGGCTTTGCCTAGGTCTTTGCCGAGCACTATTTCTCGGACGCTCAGCAAAGGCCACCTTTGCCTAGCGCCGGGCTCTTGGCAAAGAATGCGCTCAGCAACGATTCCTTTGCCGAGCACCATGCCCTCGGCAAAGAGAAACACTCGACAAAGAACGTCTTTGCCAAGCGCCAGGCGCTCGGCAAATGATAGCACTCGGCAAAGAGCTACCGCATAACATACCGGGCACCTACCGTCGGTCTTTGCCGAGCGCCCTCCGTTAGGCGCTCGGCAAAGGCACCTCTTTGCCGAGTGCCAACCTTGGCGCTCGGCAAATGCACCTCTTTGCCGAGCGCTGACCTTTGGCGCTCGGCAAAGAATTTTCTTTTTTTTGTTTTTTCTTTCAAACTTTTTTGTCATGCATTACACATTATTTAAAAGTATATGTTAAGTTTTGGTACTTTTTTAAATCTTTTTACTGTTTATTTGATTTAATTGAATTTCTCCAATAAACGTGTGTTTGAACTGGAGGTGCATCTAATCTCCGAATTGGACGGTTCGAAAATTGATATTCTCGTTACTTAGCTATGTTAAGGACGTATCCAGGAGCACGCATGAAATATCGAACATCTCGCGCACGGAACACGGCGACCAAGTTGCGCGTGAAGTGCTATTAAATTATAAAAAAATGCAAACAAAGTCCGAAAATCACGAAACTTAGCGAAACGTCTTTGGAGCACATGTGGAGGCTATGGTCAAAATTTGGTAAAGTTTCGTGCACGTTGTCACGTAAGTTAGTTAGAAACCTAGACATCTCACATGGTAGGCAATGTGGTAGTAGTAGGATTAGTAGTAGGTGTAGTAGTAGTAATTGTAGGAGTAGTAGGTAGTAGTAGTAGAAGGGTTAGGACTAGGAGTAGTAGGCGTAGAAGTAGTGGTAGTGTGAGTAGTGGTACTACTAGTAGTGGTTATACTAATAGTGTTAATACTTGCATATATTCTTCTGCATGGATTGGAAATACATATGTGCTAGTCGGCCATCGTGTCGGTGATGTATTTGTGGTTGTCGGCCATCGTGCCGTCTTTTTTTGCATGTTTGATAACCTCTCCGTACAGGGGAGGTGCTGCCGAAATTTTTCGTTCTAACTAATTGGTTTTTTTCAGGAGGGCTCCCGTTGGAGGATAGCTGAAGGAGCACGACTCGGCACTACCCCGCTAGCCTGTCTTCACCGGTACCTACGGTATGACCCCTCTTTCCGTCACATGTGGACATAGGTCGCGTTACCCAATTAGGCGTCTCCCGTCCGAAACGGATACGGTTGGAAGTATGCGATCTTTGCATATGTATAACCATATCTGTTTCAGATTATCCACTTTTTTTGGACAGCACGCGGATGCATAGACGAGGTTAGTTTCCATGGTCTGCTCTGATCCAAGACAAGGTTTCGGCCTCACCTTCGTGTTGTTCTCCAGATACACACTCTCCCCACCGGGACATGTATCTGGAGAACAGCGGGGAGGTGCTGCCGAAATTCTGTCTCGGCTCGGAGTAGCCCATGGAAACTAACCTCGTCTACGCATCCGCAGGTGGGATTAGGACCTATCCTTACCTATTAGATGGTAGAAACACGAAGTAGATGCACTTGATGTTTATGTTCATCTTTGATATGCATGTTAAAGGATGGATGACCGTGAGTGGATGTATGCGGGATACACAAGTAAGCATGATTTTAGCATTGAATGGGGGCAGAAGACGGAGGCTTTCTTGGACCGTGCATTCGGCAGTGGTGTGAATAGAGCGCGATTGGCGAAGTGTCCCTGTAGCAAGTGTGCAAATAGGAAATGGCAGAACCAGGAGACCATGGCTAAACATCTTCAGTTGAATGGCTTTGTGCCGGGCTATACCCAGTGGGTACACCATGGTGAAGCGCATCAGTTGAGAGAGGAGGTCGTGCGGCCTCGCCTTGAGCATGTCGATGATGGTGGCGCGGTTTTAGACATGTTAGATGACTTCGCGCAAGCACAGATCCCCGATGGACATGCGGACGAGGCGGAGGCATACGCAAAGGCGTTCTACGACATGATGGCTTCAGCACAGAAACCCCTTCAGGATCGCACGATGGTTTGTCAGCTCGATGCCGTTGGACGCGTGATGGCGTTTAAGGCCGAGATCAACATGAGTCAGCAACACTTCAGTGGCATGCTGGCCTTGATTGCTAGCATGCTTCCGGAGGGCCACGTGTTGCCAAAGAGCCTGTACGAGTGCCAGAAACTCCTTGATGGACTCAAGATGCCGAACAAGCAGATACATTGTTGTCCGAACGGGTGTGTCCTCTTCAGGAAAGATCTTGAGCAGGAGAAGTATTGTCCGAAGTGCAAAGCCTCCCGGTACCTGGAGGTAGACTCTGGTGGAGGCCACAAGGAGCAGCTTACCGTCCCGATGAAAATCCTTCGATACCTCCCTTTCTTGCCGAGGATCCAATGGCTATACATGAGCGAGGAGCCTGCTAAGCAGATGACATGGCACAAACTGGGGAAACAATACAATCCTGACAAGATGGTGCATCCATCCGATGGTGAAGCATGGCAACACTTTGATCGCATCCATCATGAGAAAGCGTCAGAGGTTCGTAATGTACGTGTGGCGCTAGCAACAGATGGGTTCAATCCTTATGGTATGATGGCTGCCCCGTACACGTGTTGGCCCGTGTTCGTCATCCCACTGAACCTCCCCCCCGGCGTCTCCTTTCAATGTTTGAACATATTCTTGTCGTTGATTATTCCTAGACACCCAGGGAAGATGGGTGTCTTCATGGAGCCTCTGATTGATGAACTAGTCAGTGCTTGGGAGGATGGGGTGTGGACATACGATCGAGCTACAAAGACCGTCTTCAAAATGCATGTTTGGTACCAGTACTCCATGCATGACTTCCTAGCGTATGGGATATTCTGCGGTTGGTGTGTCCACGGGAAGTTCCCATGTCCATTATGAAAGGCTCATCTGAGGTTCATCTGGCTCAAGAAGGGTGGCAAGTATTCGTCGTTCGACAAACATCGTCAATTCCTGCCCCTCGATAACGCATTCAGGCGAGACACCGTGGGCTTTACGAAAGGTGTCGAAGTCACTGAAACTCCACCATAGATGATGACTCTTGCCGAGGTCCATGCTCAGATTGATGCTCTTGTGGAGAATGAACAAGGTGATGGGTTCGTGGGATATAGCGAGGAACACATGTGGACTCATAAGTCTGGCTTGACGAGGCTCCCTTATTTTGATGACCTCCTCATGCCACATTACATTGATGTCATGCACACCGAAAAGAATGTCGTGGAGGCACTCTGGGCAACGCTCATGAACACTGAAAAGTCAAAAGACAACCCTAAGGCTCGAGTGGACCTCGCAGAGTTGTGCCATAGACCACATCAAGAGATACGAGCTCCTAGTGGTGGTAGGACATGGAAAAGGCCTAAGGCGGATTTTGTCCTGGCCCCCAGACAAAGGAGGGAAGTACTCGAATGGATGAAGACGTTGATGTTCCCCGATGGGTACGCAGCAAATCTGAGGAGGGGAGTGAACTTAAGTACTCTCCGAGTGAATGGGATGAAGAGTCATGACTACCACATTTGGATTGAGCGTCTTCTCCCGACGATGGTCCAAGGCTTCGTCCCTGAGCCCATATGGACAGTGCTGGCAGAGTTGAGCTACTTCTTCTGCCAGCTCTGTGCCAAGGAGTTATCTCGGTCCATGATTGCAGACTTGGAAAATGTGGCGCCTGTCCTGCTTTGCAAGTTGGAGAAAATCTTTCCACCAGGCTTCTTCAATCCCATGCAGCATCTGATATTACACCTCCCGTATGAGGCACGAATGGGGGGCCCGTGCAGGCCCGTTGGTGCTATCCGATCGAGAGGTGCCTAAAGACTCTTCGAAAAAGTGCAAAAACAAGGGTAAAATCGAGGCTTCCACTGCAAGTGCATTCACTTTGGAGGAGACGTCAAACTTCACAACATTGTATTACGACAACACCCTTTCCAAGTGTGCATAATCCACCTCCTCGCTACAATGCTGATGAAAATGAGTGGACCCTCAGCCTTTTTCGAGGGCAACTTGGAAGAGCCGGTGGGTCAACCACTAAGCCCTTGTCAAATGTGGAGTGGCGTAAAATTATGTTGTATGTGCTGACCAACCTAGAAGAGGTGGACCCATACATTGTGTAAGTTCTCAACGGACTAGTTTCAATAATCCCGCACCTTTTCTACATCTAACCCCCTTGTTACTCGTCACAGGGAATTCATTCGTCAATACTGGCACCGTTCAAGGGAGCCTACCCCGTCGGAACAGGACACCCTCCTCGCCAATGGTGCGGGACAAGGGAGGCCTGATTTCATTAGTTGGTTCTCAACCAAGGCCCGAACCGATCCTTCTATCGGTGCTGACCTGAGATGTGTTGCCAATGGGTGTGACCGCCGAGTCAAGTCATTGTCCGTTTACGACGTGAATGGATTTCGGTTTCACACAACAAGCTACGAGCGCGTGTGGCCAAATCGAAAGACCACAAATAGCGGGATTTTTATGCCCGGCACTGATGGCAGGGACTACTATGGAAGAGTTGAAGAAATATATGAAATCACATTCCCTGGTAGCACCAAAGCTCGTCCTGTCATATTCAAATGCCATTGGTTTGATCCGGAAGTAACGAGGAAGACCCCAAATCTTGGTCTTGTTGAAATTTGACAGGATTCTGTCTATCCAAGAGACGATGTGTATATTGTGGTACAACAGGCCACACAAGTTTATTATACGCCGTATGCTTGCAAGACTAGTCCGGATCTCAGTGGTTGGTGTGTTGTGCACAAGGTGTCGCCACACGGCGGAGCACCTCTCCCAAACAATGAAGACTACCACTTCAACCCAACCACGTATGACGGAGAGTTTTACCAAGAAGATGGGCTACAAGGGAGGTTCGAGATAGACTTAACCTGTGAGATAGGAATGGATGTAGATAATGTAATGGTCATTGATGATGACGACGGAGATGAGGTGCGAGATCCAAACGACTTACAAATGCTTGAGCAGTTGCGTCTAGGCAATGATGATGAAGACAACATTCCTCCGCCAGATGTTGTTGATTATTTTGACCTGGTTGACAGTGACGATGAGACTTACGGTCCAGCTAATCCCGATCATGAAGAATATTTGTAACATACATATAATACTTTCAAATTTTGTAATTTAGTTTTGTTTATTTTGTATCTATTTCTAATTACATCTTCCTTCTTAATTGCAGGTGATTGAGCAACAATGCCAGGAGGCCGTCAGAGGAGCCTAAGCCACTTCTACCAGGGCTCTGGTAGTGGAGGGGGCACGGATGACGCGCCAGAGCCCACTCCAGCGGGGACGAGACGCCGCAGGATGGCGAGGAGGACGGCGAGGAGGCCGACGAGGAGGACGACTCCCGTGGTCTAGCCTGAGCCTCAGTAGGAGGACGACGAGGAGCAGCCGTAGCAGGAGGAGGACGACGAGGAGCAGCAGGTGGTGTAGCAGGACGAGGAGGACAAGGGGGGACGACGACGGGGACCTCGGCGGTGGTGGGGCCGAGGGCTCTGCCGGGACGTCGTCTTCCACTACTGCGGGGAGTGTCTACTTCTGAGGTCCCACGTCTCTCCCTGACAAACCGAGGCGACGCGTTTCGATTGTCCCAGAGGGGCAAGCGTAAGACACCTCTACATGTTATCACTATTACTTTGTATCCTTTGTTCAAAATCTAAATATATACTAATATATTTACTCAATCACTTGTGCAGGACCTGGAGGGTTGTGTCAAAAGAGGATTCGCACCATGTGAATGGCGTCCTAGGGGCCCTGGTCAGGCACTACTTCCCTGGCATTGTAACGCATGCTGGGAAGGACGAGCCCGCCTACACGTGGGCCCACTACGAGTCCGCCCACCACGCCACCGCAGGCAACGTGGCAGTGCACATCCTTCAGGAGTTCTAGGTAAGTCTTCCTCACACTACATGCCTCAATGCAACACATTCATTGGATCCTACTTGAAATAACTAATGCATACATCGTGTCTTCATATGCAGACGTACTTCAAGCTCGACGAGACCTACGAGGGCAATGCAGACGCCGTGGCTAGGAAAGCTTACAGGAAGCGCGTCATTGACATGTACCACGAGGTGAGAGTCCAGGCCATCAGAGATTACTATGGGAAGCAGTTTGGAGAGAGCGTCAACAAGCAACAAATCCGAGAGCAGAGGCTCTCTCTCACCAAAGAGCAGTTCATGCGGGTAACTGAACAACTTTAAATTAAGTTCCTTTCAACATTAGGTGCTATGAACTTGACTGCCTAACATGTCGATTACTTCATGACATGTAGGTCATTCCTTGGTGGTGCGAAAAGTCCCTCGAGGCGTGGGGGCAAATCGTGGACCGTTGGCTGAGCGAGGAGTGGCGGCAGCAGCACACGGCTGCCCGGGCTCACCGTTTGGCCATGCCAGGTGTACCTCACCATCAAGGCAACCACAACGTCGGCGGCTTCGGCCGAGCTTGGTTACGTCATCATGTTTGTAACTGTTGCCATGCTTTAATGTAACTAGGCAAAGACTACTAACAAACTTCTTTTTGTTCTCGCAGTCAGCGGCGCATGGTGGCCAGCCATGCTCCTACTTCGCCGCATATACCATGTCACACAAGGGCAAGGCGACGTCTGACGTCTCCTTCAACCCGGAGGACCCGCCCGAGGCGTACACAAGTGAGAGCGCCTACAAGAAAGTCATCGAGTACCATGAGGCGGCGAGGGCGATGTATGGGCCGGATTATGATCCAACGACTAACAACATCGATGCGTGCCTCGTCATGTGTCTTGGAAAGGGAAAGCTGCATGGGCGCTACTAGATGGCCAACAGCGTGATCGACAGCGCCACTACTCCCACTCTCTCCCAGATCCGAGCACAGACCACGAGTGGCTCCGGACTCCCGCCGATACACGAGCGGCCGGCCTATGGACAGGCCCAGGTCGAGGCACTACAGGTTAGTTTTGGTTTACTCGTCATGCATTACACGGGGATTTCCTTGTCGCTTCACTAACATTACCTTTGCAACAATGTATAGGCCCAGGTGGAAACTTCGAACTAGAGGGCCGACGAGCTGGAGGCGGTTGTGGCTTCAGAGCAGGCGGCGCGGCTAGCAAGTGACCAGAGGATGTCGGACATGCTGGCATTTCTGCAGAGTTCTCTGGGTGTTACTTTGCCACCCAACTTGATGGGTCCACCTCAGCCTCCTCCCGTCGTTCCTCCCTTCGTTGCTCTCAACACTACTCCGGTGAGTAATATATATCATACATGCATGTTATTTAGCTATTTAACTTTGTCTCATGCAATCGCTGCTCCTGTGTGTAGCCTCAGTCGGCGGGTTCAAACCACGTGCCGAACGAGCATGAGGGACCGTCGCCGCCGTCACATGGGTGGCCCGAGTACCAACCTCCACCGCCGCCTCAGTGAGTAACGTCGAAGTTGTTGTCACGTATTCCTTCTCTTGGTGATGAACCTGAACTTGTTGTGTTGAACTTCATGTCATGGACTTGGACTTGTTGTGTTGAACTTCATGAACATCAAGTTGTTGTAATGGACTTTATCGCCGAATAAGTGATGCTATTATGAGATATATGTGCTATTGTGATATATATGGTGACGGTGGTGATAAAAGTGATGAAATTGTGATATAAATGGTGTTATTTGTGTTCATGGTGATATCCATTTGATGTATATATATGATTTGTTGTGTTTGCAGCGATAGAAAGCAAAAAATAAAAAAAAAACGAAATCTGGATTTCAGCTTTGCCTAGCGCAGCGCTAGGCAAAGAGCCTTTGCCGAGCGCTTTTTGGCGCGGCACTCGGCAAAGCTGCCATGTCTAGCGCTACACCATGGCAGCTTACCCAGCTTTGCCGAGTGCCTCAGGCTTGACCCTCGGCAAAGGCAATCCTTTGCCGAGCGCCAGGCTGGAGGCGCTAGGCAAAAATTTGTTTAAAAAAAATTAGTTTGCTCTTTGCCGAGCGCCTTACTGGAGGCGCTCAGCAAAGAAAACGTCACGGCGGCTATCCGCCGTGACCGCCGTTTTTCTTTGCCGAATGCCACCTAGGCGCTCTGCAAAGGCTTTGCCGAGTGCCCGATAAAAGACGCTCGGTAAAGGAGCCTTTGCCGGGCATTTCGTTGCCGGGCGCTCGGCAAAGCCTTTGCCGAGCGTTGCGCTCGGCAAAGCCTTTGCCGAGCGTAATTCGGCCTTTGCCGAGCGTCTCAGGCGCTCGGCAAACCCGCTGTCTGCTGTAGTGTCAGAGGCTGAAGAAGATCAGCGGGCTGCCTGGGAGCAACTGCCAGGTCGGTCCAAGTCCAATATGGTACCTACGTGGGTGCTTACCAGTGCCCGTGCCCCCATTCCCTGTTGTGCGCGTGTTATTTGTTTCATCATTTGTGTGTTTGAGTGTTTAAGTTCAATTGTTTGGTGGTGTACGTGTGACGTGTCTGTGCCTCCGGGTGGTTATGAATACCTTCAGCCTGTTTCTACGCTTTCGGCTGTTTATGTATGAAGAATATGAAGATGCTATGACAGTGTTCCGTGACCAGAATCCACCCAGTGGCATTATTTATATGGCCCATTCAAATACTTGTTTAGAAGTGGCCAAAGTTTATTTCCTTTTGTACGTTGACATATACATGTACTTTATCATGGTTTGCATTTTCTGTTTGGTGAGAAATATACTGTTAGATTTTGGAGATGATGTTACCTATAATTTATAAAACTAGATCTAGGGCTTGTTTAGATTGAAAAAAAAAGTGAACCCGATGAATAGTACCACTTTCGTCTTATTTGACAAATATTATTCAATCGTGGACCAACTAGACTCAAAAGATTCATCTCGTGATTTCCAACTAAACTGTGTAATTAATTATTTTTTTATCTACATTTAATACTCCATGCAAGCGGTTAAAAATTGATGTGATGGAGAGAGAGTGAAAAAATTTGGAATTTGGATGGCATCTAAACAAGCCCCTAGTTCATAAGATGAATCATGAATGGAACAGGGGGCTTCACACTAGCGAGCCAGCGAGCCCCAAGCTAGTAGTGGTGGGCCTAGTGATTTCAGTTGCCAAGGAACGGAGACTTTGAGGTGCCTAAGCCCAAAGCAGTGGTACTAGTTGGTACGCACAGAAGAAAACAAAAACAACCCAAATGCTTCTTTCCGCACGTGCATGTGGAAATACTTCAGCGCACGAACACTAACTGACAACAAAAAATTATAGATGAACTCACATGTCGTCGCCGCCACCAAAGATGAAGCAGGTGGTGGCATTAGGGTTTGGAGTTTTGGGGATTTCTATGCTCTCAGCGCTTAGAATGGGTTGTTGGGGAGAGGTTGCCTGATAGGCTGTGATCATGGTCGAGACGGCGGAGGGCGGGGGTGTCACCCGCTGGGCGGTGGGAGAGGGTGGTTGGGCAATGCCGACGGCAAGGGCGTCCATCGAAGAAGAAGAGGAGAAGCTTGGGGTTAGTGGGGTAGTGATCAATGGCGGAGGCACGCCGCCAGAGCCTGGGAAGTGGTGGAGGTGGGGGCACTCACGCCAGATCTAGAGGAGAAGCTCAGGTTAGGGGTGGCCGTGGTTGAGGGCGGCGGTGGAGGCGACGTCCATGGCGCCGGAGCCAAGCAAGGTGAGCCAACCGTGGCGGAGAGTGAGGAAGAAGAAGAATGGAAGATAACTTGTGTGGAAGAAGAGAGAAAGTGTATGGGCGGGGTGTGTTCCGCGTGCGCGTGCGCCTGCTAGTAGTGTCCCAAAAACAAACATAGGGTGCACGTGTCCACCACTCTTATGTTCTTGAAAATTGAAATAAACAAATGTGTAGCAAATGCTGGAACATGCACTTTTGCAAACTTTATGGCTGAAAATCAAAATAGTATGTGCACAACTAACATAGCACCCTTAAAACTTTATGGGGTATTTTGGCTGTGGTATATGTAATTCTTTTCGCATACGTGTGGGGTGCAAAATTTACTGTAGCGTCTGCAAGAAAAAGCAGCAGCTGTTGCCTTTTCTCCTCTCTCAAATTACTATAGCGTCAAGCAGCAGCAGGCTGCAGCAGCTGCTTTTTGCCACAGCCGAACACCCCCAACAATTTTAAAGCACTGCTGCGGTGTTGGGACATAAACATATGAGTAGCGGAGGCCCCTACATAACATCAATTGTTTACATGTTTGATGGCACGCAGGTATATCCGGAGGAGCCTTCGGATCCGACCGTTGGTGAGGCGGAGGCCAAGATGCAGGGACGCCGAGAAGAGCCTTCGCCTCTGACCGCCGGTGAGGCGAAGGCCCAAGCACAGCTCTGAAGATGTTCGGAGGAGTTCCGGTGGAGGTCGCAAAGCGGAGGCGGAGGCCCAGGCGGCTTGGGCAGAGGCCTTGGCGGTTCGGGCGGAGACCATGTGAACCCTGCCCAAGAGAAAGGAGCTCGGGCAGCACCGCGTGTAACAACCCGGGTTTTTGAGCATCCAAAAATGCAAGCTTTTTAAAAATTTTCCTACAAATGAGAGAAGCATGTAGTTGCTAGGTCAAACCTAGGTCAACCTAAGTCAAACTCACTAATAATAAATTGTTGCACTCATATAGATTTGATTGTAGGTGAGTGCCTGTGTTCTTGCATTGGGGTTTGTTTGGAGTTTGGAGTGCACAAATCCATAGCAAATCCTCTCGAACCCCTTTCTAATTCACCTCCAATCTCGCAAATTCATAAGTCATAACCCTTCTCAATCAGCCCACCTCCTCTTTTTGCCCAACCGGCCCTCTCTCCCTTCTCGTTTTCCTGCGGCCCACTTCCCCTCTCTCCATTCCTCCACCCGCCGGCTCAATTCCCCTCTTTCTCCCTCAACCGGCCCGCTCGCCACCTCTTCACCCCACTCAGCCCAGCAGGCCGCTTGCCTCCTCCCGCCAAGCGTGCAGTGCCGTAGCCTGTGAACCCATCAGCCCCGCAGGCCCCCGTAGGCCCATGCGTGCGAGCCCACTAGCCCAGCTGCCGTGACCCGGGTTGGAAACCCTAACTCGAGCCACGTGCTCCCAGAGCCGCCGCCGCTGCCTGGTGCCGCGCCCCATGCCCCTTGCCTCGACGTCCGTACATTGCACCGCATGCATGCGGACGCATGTCCCTGGTGCGCCTTCTGAGGATCACCGTCATCCACTGTAGGTCGCAGGGCAACCCTAGCCCTAGCCGCCACTATAAATACCGCCGCTCCTCTGCTTCTCCCCAGCCCGCCGCCGCCGCTCCATCCTTGCCTTCCTCCTGCTGCTCCTCGCCACCTCGGCCTCACCTTGAGCCGCAACGCCACCCAGTGCCTCGCCATGCCACGCCACCACCACTGCCGACCACACCCTTTGCCGCCTCGATACGCCGACCACCTCTGCGCCGAGCTTGCACCTAGGCATCGGCGGACACCCTTCCTCGCCACTGGCATTCCTCGTCAGCGACGTCATGCTCCACCTCGTTGCGTCCATGCCCTTGCCGTGACCTACCTCGTCAAGCTAGAGCACACCGCGTCTACCTCTTCTTCCACGTTGAAGCCCTGCCTCTGTCGCGTCGGTCACGCCGAGCCTCATCATGGCCTCGCCATCCCCGATGCCACCAGGTCACCCCTGTCTGGTGTGTCGCCTTTGCCACCGCCATGCCTTCTTCTCTGTCGAGCTGTGACCTCCTTCGCCTCCGTCCAAAGCACCTCGCCTCGCCATCGATCTGTACCATGACTTGACCGCAAGCTGCGCCTTTCCTCATCATTGCCACCGGCGCCTCAAGCAGCAGCCACGCCGCCACAGCCACCCCGACGTCCAGCTTCCCTTCATCTCGGGTGAGCTCTATATCTCAAAGCTCCCTGTTTTCCTTGGACACCGGCTGCCATTCCTGACCCTCCCTTCCTGTGCTACGAGGATGACCAACCTCTGCAACAGGAAAAGCAAGCCGTCGCCTTGTTGCCACACTGGTTCCCTTCCTCGACCACAGCGAGCCCCTGCTCCAAGTCGTCGTCTTGCAGCTTGCCGTGGATGACGTCAAGCTGCTGGACCCGGGCTGCTGCTATTGCCAGTGAACCACTGCTGCAGAACCTGTCCTCGACCCTGGACGCCGCTGCAGCACCTCTCCCGAGCATAGCAGCCACGTCCGGCCACCTGCAGCAAGCCGCAGCCACCCGTGGCCAGCCGCAGCCGGCTAGCAGCGAGCCACAGCCAGCCAAGGGTGGCCAGCCACTAGCTGCAGCCAGTCAGAATGCGCCGCAACAGCCCTCCACCTCCAAGGTCGAACCTTTGAACCCCGTCGACGCCATCCTCGACGTCAGCAAAGCCCTTGTTTTTCATTTCTTTGCTCTTTCATACTTGTCATACATGATCATCTATCTATATCTATGCCTGTGTCGTGCCTTAGTGCCGGTCTATCTATCTCTTGTGTTACGGATATGTGCTACTCCATGTTGTGTTGTTGGGTTGTCGGTTCTTTGTGTGTTTGTGTCGTTGCCTGTGGACCGAGCCTTTGAGCCGGTCGGGGGATTGTAATTGGTTCAAACATTCGGTCATGGGTTCGTCCCGCCGTGGCCGTGATGCCCTGCGTAACTCAATCCCTCACTTTTAGTTGACTCTATAGTACTACGATCGTTAGCTCCTATCTTCGTCCCAGGGACGTGGCCATTGTGGACTCGATGTCGATACCGACGTGGTTCTTACCCACACATTTGAAGCCCTCGGTGACCTAGTCTAGTGGGATATGAATTGGGGTACGACAATCGCGGAACTATGGAAGCCAACTTGTGTGGGTAAAGCTCATGGCCGCAAGTTGCCTTGCCATGACCATCGGGCTCTACCCCTTTTGCTCTTTAGTTTCCCTTTGCTCTTTTGTTCTTCCTAACCGTCTCGTATGCTTGTGCCACATTGACTGTAGCATTTCTTCGATTCCCATGGTGACAACCGCTCTACTATGAACCCTGAGAATAGCAAAGTGCTGATCGAGTTGCACATAGGTCATGGTGCCCTACGAGTTGGTGTGGGTTGAGAGACCACAGGATTTGTGTCTCTATTCTTTCAACCTCCATCCATTGCCATGACATGTTGGTCGAGAGAATGCAGAGATCGTTCTTCTCTCTTCTCCCCCTCTCCTTTTTCTCTTTCATGCTCAAGCCCCTTGTATGCTTGTACCTATTTTAGACCTTAGCGCTCATTAGGTTCTCATGGTGACAACTGCACCGCTAAGACCCTAGGGGTGTCTTGGTGCCATTTAGTGCACATGGGTCGAGGAACCCTACAAGTGGATTTGGGCGTTGGTGTTCTCTTGTGTGTCGCTCCTTTCCAATGCCCCGTCTTTTACCATGGCGCGAGGATTGGAAGAAGCCGACCACTGCCCCTCTCTTTTCTCCTCCCGTTCCATCCTCTCTTTGGTTCTCATCGATTACAATGGCGTACAGATTGAGAGAGACCAGAACTCTTCTCTACCACTCCTTGCAATCTTTTTGATTCAGTCAATCTCCATGACGCCTGGATCGGAAGACCGCGAGTCATGGTGTTTGCTTAAGTCGAGCTAAAGTCTAGGCCATTATTCTTGAAGCCGCATAGGTTGACATGATCGGCTCGGGAAGTACTAGCTTGGCTGTGACTTAAGCTTGTGCTTAGCAAATAACTACTTCAGCCTCTTTTCGGTCCAAGGATCAGACATCAGCCGCGAGGGCTAAGCCTTTTCCTTCAGTGTTCTTTTGGTGCCTTCGCTTTTCCATGTCTTGTCACCTTTTTAGAGTATTGATTGCTTATTGTCTTGTTTGTCGCTCTATCGAGGTAGTTGCATCAAGGATAGCATTGATTCGACCAAAACATGTTGGAGGAAGGATATGCGGATGACATCAGGACTGGGAGGAGAACGACTATAAGTACATTGAGGATCTTGGAGATGACCAGTGAACAGGTGCCACATCCCACCCAACCTCGTAGAATCCTATTAGACATGCAACAATATAGCTGCTAGTGCTTTACTTTTATGCAAATGATCTATGATAGGTTGCTTGGTAGAATTGCCTGAAAGCCATTACCTTGACGCAACCTTTACCCCTGCACACCCGCTAATAGGATAGATGCTCACTTACTACTTACTACTTGCTTCTACTACGCATTATATCTATGATGTGATGTTTGGTGGAGGATTGCTTGTGAGTGGCTAAGACACTTGGTGTCAATAAAATGGTAATAATGTGATAACAACTTGGGGAGATCTTGGCGTGCGTCTTGGGTGTGTGGTGAGGGCTGAGTCGACCAAGGAGGATCTATGACGAGCTATTGAGCGAGTCTTGCCGGAGTGTGACCTGAGCGCTCCTTGAGAGTTGTACCTGTGGCGGGTATCAGTTTGAGGTATAGACTCTGGGGAGGATTGTTCTTTGTGGGACAAATCCCTAGAGTAGAGGTGCTATTGAAGCACAGGGTGTCAGAAACACCTTTGTGAAGATGTCTTGTTCAGTCACCCTAAGGACTTATATGTTCTAGGAACCAGTTCATAGGAATCCTTGCACCCCATTCACTCCTCTCTAGGGAGGAGACGGTTGTGGACTACTCTAGGCAATGCCATTACTGCTAGTTTGTAAGTTGACAGTGTGGGGGTGAGGATGTTGAATCCATGGCAGCTCTAGGTGTGTATTACCACTTGTGGGGTCCAATATTTACGTTTCATAGTCTTAGCATGCCAAAGAAATCTGGGGTGCCTTAGGGCTGAGTGGTAGGATGGTATCATTCCAAACTAGAAAGCAGCTAGAATTAGCCTAGACGAGTCGGATCGTCAATGATGGTGTATCTTGTGGGTAATGTAAACCTCTGTAGAGTGTATGGTTGATCGATCGATACATATGCTGTCTTTTCCATGGCTATGGGCCTTTCCAATGTTACTGCTTCACTTGACTAGAGAGAGGTGTCCTTTCTTCTTCTCCCCCTGGGTTTGTTGGACTTTGGTTGCAAAGTCTATGGAGAAGTTGGCCACTCGGGGAATGACTGCCCCGAGACCCATGAGGAAGCTGTATATATCAACAATGGGTTCCGCCAACAAAATAATAATGGGTGGAACAACTAGTCCTACCCGCAAGGAGGTAACAATAATTACAATTCAAATTTCAATTCAAACCAACCCTCTTGAAAGACCTGGTCTTAGGCTAGGCTAAAATTAATAAAAGTTTAACTAAAAAGCTAACTTATAATGACAAAATGCTAGAAAATATTAACTAAAAAATAGAAGATTTATCTTTCTCTGTTAAAAATCAATTGAGCTTTAATAAAATGATAGAAACACAATTAGCTTAAATTGATGTCACCATTCCTATTTAAAGGGAAGATCCTAGGGCAACCAAGGAATTCTCTTGAAAAAGTTAATGCGGTGACCATGAGGGGTGGTAAGTCCTCTCGTGATCCACCAAACCCTAACGATAAAGCAGGAAAAGCACAAGGGCAATAGGTGGAGGGACTTCTTCAACAAAAATACAAAAAGATCAAGAAGAATACAAAACAGCACTGCAAGACTTTGTTGACACTAGATACTTGCCGTTTCCAACAAGGAAGAGAAAGCAAGCCATGGGCGAGCAATTTGCTCGCTTTGTTGTGATGATAGAGAAGATACATGTGAGCGTCCCATTAATGGATGTCTTACATGTACCTTCCTACACAAAGACATCATAAACAACAAATGACCTTTGCCAACCACGGAGGTCGTAAAGCTAACGGAAGAGTGTAGCGCAGCTATACTCAACTATCTACCTGAGAAAAAGAAAGACCCTGGGTGCCCTACCATCACATCCTCCATTGACACACAGAAGTTTGATCATGCCTTGTGCGATATTGGGGCAAGCGTGAGCATTATGCCCAAGACCGTCTTTCACAAGTTGAACTTCACCCAACTCGAACCTATGCCGATGATGCTCTAGCTGGCTGATTCCACAGTCCGCTATCCGGTAGGGATTGCCAAAGATATTCCGGTGAAAATCTAGGGTTACTTCACCCCAGTCGACTTCGTGGTGCTAGACATGGAAACCACAAAGGAATCGCCTCTCATTCTTGGGTGACCCTTCCTCAGCATCGTGGGAGCTCAGATTGATGTTGGAGCCGGAGAAATCCGCTTCAACATCAACGGAAAAAGAAGAAAAGTTTGACTTTTGGCCCTCATAGGAGCAATGCTCCATGGTCCGCATCAAGTACAGGCCGAATCCATAAGGCATAAAGGAGGTTGCGATACAACCTCAACTGATGGACAGCCTCATCAAGAAAAACAAAGAAAATAAAAAGAGGTCAGAGCAGAAAAAAGAACAGCGTAAAACAAAAAGAAGAAACTCCAAAGGTTGTTCCTACACCACTGTTGACGGTCCTTAAGTACCAAATATAGTTATCAAATAAATAAAGAAAAGGATCCAAATGCAACCAACACCTAGACTTAGGGTTTTATCTGACAGAATTCCACGAGTTTTGGTGTTTGTCTGTTTCTGCAGGGGGTTATCAGAAAATACGGAGAAAAGGCCCACACGTCGGGTTTACATAGAGATAATAACGTGTTCACCGATTTTCTATCATCTAGAAGACTCTAGAAGCCACGAGATCGAACGGGAGGCCGAACGGGCCCGGAGGCAGGGCGCCCGCCCTGCTCCCTAGGGCGCCCGCCCTCGCCTGAGAGCCAATCAGGCTCCGTCTCGTGGATTATGCTCCACCGACCTAAGGGATCAAGGAAAACCGTGCGATTAATGTCGGTTTGATCCGACGGCCCACGTTCACTTGAGGGGGCTATATAAGCAGGACCCCTGGCCCCTGGAGGAGGCACTCCCTCATTCTCAATTCTTCAAACCCTAATCTCAGGAGGAGAGTCTCTAATCAAGCCGTAGAGCCACCACATCAACTAGATCTCTAGTATAGCATAGCTACATAGGATTAGAACTAGAAGGAGTCAATCTTCGATTGGTTTCCGGATCTGTCAAGAGGATTCTTGGTAATTCCTCTACTGTTCTTCATTGTTCATCATTGTTCTTCAATATTATGAAAACTTTATTCTATTTCAATATATCGATTATGACTTTGCTCTACTTGTTTATGTTTGCGATTATATTGTTCTTAGTTTATCGTAGTTATACGCTTGGCTTAGTTAGATTGGAATTATATACATGTTTAGGATCGTATAGCGTTTATCCATCGGATCCATGGGTAAATGATAAATATTGTGTAGGCGTGGTGCTTAGACCATATTTATCTGCGATTGCACCTTATATGCCGGATCGTGGGGTGGTCCGCGATGGTGACAGCTTCGTTGGTTCTTATATAGTCCCCCTTCCGTGTGTAAGGCAGGCAGAGCAACATTATTACGGGGGAGTGATTGTTATGTTTCTCATCTTCCTTGATAATATCACTATGCATGGGCGTAGTCCTTTCTCGCAATGATTGCCAAGTGTACTTGCACTAACTATGATATGCTAGACTTTATAGTTAAGAATAACTTAGGAAATATCCTTGTAGTTCGTCCTAATACCATGCTAATGACTTGCTAGAATATCTGTTGAGGTGCTTATCATTATTATATGTGGCTAGCTAATCAGATTAATTATCTTTGTCACCATTCATACTTTATCTATATTTTATGTGACACTTACCCCTGTATGCAAGAGATAGATGAATGCTCTCACTTATACATGCAATGATTGATACTCATTCCTATATTCCATTCCATAATCAACATTGATGTTAGTAATCCCTTCCCAGTGGTAAAAATATAAATAACGATACCTGGAATACTTCCCGGTTAAAATGCTACATCGGTATTAATTTGTGCACTTGCAGATCTTATTTATTATTTATTTAGAAGAGCAGTTGCATATTTCAATACCGCGTCTCTCATGTCATGCTGGGGATGACAACTTGGCTTAAGTGGCATGAGGGATAGGTTCGGCATTTTTGGCGCCGTTATCAGAATTAGAAAACTAAGTCTACTTTTAGTAATGACGTTAAGAATGCCCAACAACCATTTTTGGCGCCGTTGCCGGGGAAGGTTGATTTACTAACAAGGAATGAATACGGAATTTGAGTCATCATTCGCATCATTAAGTGATTGAGATCATCAATTCTCCCATACAGATTTACCCCTGTATTTTTCCATTCTTATTGTTTTGCAGGGTGATGTATGAATAGAGGACATCTTCCAGAAAATTTTGTTGACAACCCCGAAGCATTAATCAGAGGGGCAAGAGCCAAGCTCAAGAAGTCAACACTTCGACGCAACACTTCATCCAATTCAGAAGACCGCCGAAGTTTCATCCGAAATTTGTCAACAGAGTTCGCAGCCATGGCGAACAAGACGATCCGCGAGTTCTCGGCTCCCACTACGGACAACATCCGCACTGGACCTGCCGCGGCCATCGACAAGAACTTTGAGCTCAAGCCAGGGCTCATCAACATGGTACAAGCCAACCAGTTTTGTGGGAAGCCGCACGAAGATGCAAGTGCTCATCTCCAACACTTCCTAGAGATTTGCAGCACATTCACTATATTAGATGTTCCCAGAGACGCCATACTACTTTGCCTTTTCCCATTCTCACTATTAGGGAGAGCGAAGCAGTGGTTCTACGCGACGAAGGATAAGAACACTACGTGGGCACTCTGCTCTACGAACTTTCTGGCTAAGTTCTTTCCCATGGGCAAGACCAATGCTCTCCGTGGGAAGATTACAAGTTTTCAGCAACAACATGATGAATCCGTTCCAGAAGCATGGGAGCGCTTTCAAGATTACATCCTAGAATGTCCCCATCATGGAATGGAGAGCTGGCTACTTATGCAAACTTTCTATCATAGGCTCATCACTAGTGCTCGTGAGACCATGGATGCTACAGCTGGAGGCGCATTTCTATCACTCACCATACCACAAGCTACATCCCTTGTGGAGAAGATGGTGTCCAACCAAGGTTGGAACGAAGAGAGGACTCAAACACGCAAGAAGGGTGGAGGTATGCACCAGCTCAAGGAGGTAGACATGCTGTCTGCAAAGCTAGACCTACTCATGAAAAAGCTCGATGACAAAGCTGGAGACAAAAGAGAAGTCATGAACGTCTACGACTCTCACATGACTTGTGAGGAATGTGGAGACACTGGACACTCAGGCAATCACTGCCCTGAGATGCTTGAGGATGCAAGGTACATCAACAATAACAACAACTACAACCGTCCTCAACAAAATCAAGGTTGGAATCAATAGAGGCCTAACTACTCATGTAACTACTCAGGTAATTATCAAGGTAATAACTCTTACAACAACAATAATAATTTTCCACCCCTGAGAGAGTTAGTGTCTAATCAAGGAAAGCTAATGGATAACTTGTCTAAGAAATTGGCATCCAATGATAAAATATTAGAAAACATAAATAATAGAATGGATAATTTCTCTACTGCCATCAAAAACTAAATTAGCTTTAATAAAATGATTGAATCTCAGTTAAATCAAATAGCTGCTGCTGTTCCTGCTACTAACCCCGGTATACCATCACAACCGGAAGGATTAGAATCTGCAAATCTTGTAGACATGTTTGATGCATGTAACTATTGGAGTAATCCCGCTGTCGGAGTACATAATGACCTTCTGCCAGTCAAGAGAGGCGATCCAGGACGCGCCGTCATCCCGATCTCCATCGGCATGGTGGACTTCCCAGAAGCACTCTGTGACTTTGGCTCCAGCATCAACATTATGCCCAGGGTACTCTATGAAAAATTCTTTACATATCCTTTATCAGAAACAACTATGTGTTTGCAGCTTGCAGATCGGACACTAAGCTTTCCTAAAGGAAAATTAAAGAACATGTGTGTCCGAGTTGGTACCTCGTATGCTCCAGCTGACTTCGTGGTGATAGAGACCGGGTCCGATGAGAGGTCACCAGTTATTCTGGGAAGGCCATTCCTGAACACCTCGGGAGCTGTCATCTACGCCAGCGCTGCGAAGATCAACTTCAACATCAAGGGGAGGAAGGAGACGTTTTCCTTCAAGAACAAGATTACACAAATCCCAGAGCAACCCCAACATGAACCAAGGAAGAGGACCAACAGGAGGAACAAGCAGAACAAGAACAACCAAGGATGGACCGAATCAGCTAAGATGGTCACTGCAGTTCAAGGAGGTCAAGACCGACGACCCAAGTCGCCGTTCCTAATCAAGAAGGACGACCCAGGCATGCCAAGCATTGAGTGCTCAATCAATGGATACTCCTTTCAGAAGGCGCTCTGCGACACTGGATCAGGCATCAACATAATGGCCACAGTCACCTATCAGCTCTTGTACGGGACCATGCCCTTAAAATCAACATACACTCAGCTCCAGATGGCAGATCAGACATCCCGAAAGGTCGAAGGTATAGTAACCGATGTCCCTGTTAAAATTAATGATCATTTTATCCATACAGACTTTCAGGTCATTGACATGGGAGACGACGAGTACGATCCACCCATCATCCTAGGAAGACCGTTCCTAGGCACCGTCAAAGCAATCATCTACATTGGAACCGGAGAAGTCCATATGCATTTCCCCTCTGAGAAGGTACGCCGCTACTTTAATGACCCTAACTATATAGTTGAAGATTCTAAGCAGGTCAGGACAAGAAGAAGGCGACGTAACCGTAACCAAAGGAGGCAAACCATCAAGGACATATGGGCAGACCATGAAGGAGAGGTCATAAGGCCCGAGGATACACAACAGGAGACCGAAGCACCAAGTCGGGTATGGAAAGTGAAGACAGTTACACAAGAAGAGGAGACGCTGCCGGAACCACCGTCTACGCCACCCAAATCCCAGGACAACTAAGAAGAAAAGAAGTCCTATTCGGAGGACTTAAAAACACCGAACGCTGTGCCAAGAGGTAAACTTGGTAGTTATCATTTTCCCTTTAATTATTGCTCAGTTAATCATGTTCAAAAAAAATATTGAAAACAGTAAGCCCCATGTGAGTATGCGAGTGGCATAAAACCCATAAGTACATTCACTGTGGTGGCATAAAAAAATAATAATAATATATATTTTTTCTGTTCTATAAAAATGAAAATAAAAATAGAGAGTGACATTTATCAAGGAAGCTCAAACATGATAAAGGCTAGATATTTATGCTAACGCTTAATCAAGTTCAACGAAGCTTTGTTGTCTATTTGAGCTCCACAGAATTCAGGAAGACTAGCAGATGGAGGACATCCTAATCATTGTCAGGGTGTTGCCGACATTCAAATACACCTCTGCACCTGCTAGCTACATCAGAAGAAATTATGTCAAGATCCAGCTTGGGGGAGAGCACCCCCATTTATCCCGATAAGTATTTTTATCTACATTTATACCTATGCTTTATTAAAATAAAAAGATGCACAATCATGAAAACCCAAATAAATATTTTGTGTTTATATATATTTGCTTAGTTTAATAAATAAATAAAGTAGCTATGCTAAACTGAATCTTGAAAATAAAACTCTAGCATGGATATGATGAATAGTTGCTCTGCCTAATTTTTAAATTTGTTCTCTCTCTAGTTTAGACATAACTGTTATAATTTAAAACTGGCTCTAAACCTGAACTAGTGGGAAGAGAACTTGATCTGAAGTCTAAGTTGTTAGCGGATATGATATGGGAAGGTTGAGCTGCTGTTTATCTGTTCCTAGAGATGCTAGAATTCTGGAGAATTTTATCTTTAAAAATCTTTAAAATGTTACATGATGAGTTCCTGTATGATGAGAGTTTAAATTCCTACCACAGCTATATATACATGCTTGTTAGATTAAGAGCCGCACTTTTACTACTTACTGCTTATGGGCATTGAGTGTGGTCAAGCTGTGTAGACCCTTAGGAACTTGTCATGTGGTTAAAATCAAGATTCACTTGCACGTTCACTTATACATGCTGCTTCTACTCCGGAAGTATGCATCCACATATATCCACTCATTTCCATCTCCAGATTCACCCAAAATTATTCTACTCCTGACCCGGGAGAGAATAGCCAAAAACATTATCCCATTCCTGTCATTCCCTATGAAGTTAATACTCAAGTCATTTCTACTACCACTTGCTATATTTTCAAAAGAGGGAGATTGCTCTAAAAAAAATATAAATATGAGGAAATAAAAAGGAGCAAGTGCTCGGAACCTCGAAGAAAGAAAAAGTGAGACGAGAGGTAAAAATGGACAAGTGTCCGACAGTAGAATTAGGGGTACAAGATACCCACCTGAAAAAAAATAGAGCATCTCATTCCCCTCAAAAGTTTTAAAAAGCAAGAAAGGTATGTATTCCCTCAAAAAGAGCATTAGACTTTTGTTATCACCATCATCACCATACACCACTCATTCACCACACATGCACATCTTGATTTGACTTATTGACTTGTTTCTCTGGATCCATGGTTTGACTATGCAATAAATGTTCTATGAGTATGTATACTGTATCTCCCACCTATGAGCTCCAGATATCAAAGCCTTATTAGAGTAGGGTGAGAGAGAAGGCAATGTCACTACGCCTTATACCATAAATACCACATACTTTGAGAGAGAAGGCATATACCATTACTGCCTTGGTAAGGATCCAGAAATACCACAAAAGAGAGACCCGAGAAAGTCATACAAGGAATCTCTGAGTTTTATTTGAAAAATCTGCAAAAAACTCCAGAGCTATAGCTGATCAAGAATAAGAGACATGGCGTTTGACTAGACCTTTCTATCTTTTAACCACTCAAGATGCAGGTGACGGTTGCAAGCCCCATGGTGAAAGGTAAAATGAGTAAGTTTTAAGTCTTGATAGTTTACTCTAACTCAGGGATGAGACCTTATTTGAAAGCATATGTACCGTCAACGTTCAAAGGCGTTGCAGCAACTTCTGATCCATAATGAGTCTATCCTTGCTCAGGGACGAGCAAGAGGTAAGCTTGGGGGAGTTTGTTGACGGTCCTTAAGTACCAAATATAGTTATCAAATAAATAAAGAAAAGGATCCAAATGCAACCAACACCTAGACTTAGGGTTTTATCTGACAGAATTCCACGAGTTTTGGTGTTTGTCTGTTTCTGCAGGGGGTTATCAGAAAATACGGAGGAAAGGCCCACACGTCGGGTTTACATAGAGATAATAACGTGTTCACCGATTTTCTATCATCTAGAAGACTCCAGAAGCCACGAGATCGAACGGGAGGCCGAACAGGCCCGGAGGCAGGGCGCCCGCCCTGCTCCCTAGGGCGCCCGCCCTCGCCTGAGAGCCAATCAGGCTCCGTCTCGCGGATTATGCTCCACCGACCTAAGGGATCAAGGAAAACCGTGCGATTAATGTCGGTTTGATCCGACGGCCCACGTTCACTTGAGGGGGCTATATAAGCAGGACCCCTGGCCCCTGGAGGAGGCACTCCCTCATTCTCAATTCTTCAAACCCTAATCTCAGGAGGAGAGTCTCTGATCAAGCCCTAGAGCCACCACATCAACTAGATCTCTAGTATAGCATAGCTACATAGGATTAGAACTAGAAGGAGTCAATCTTCGATTGGTTTCCGGATCTGTCAAGAGGATTCTTGGTAATTCCTCTATTGTTCTTCATTGTTCATCATTGTTCTTCAATATTATGAATACAACTTTGTTCTATTTCAATATATCGATTATGACTTTGCTCTACTTGTTTATGTTTGCGATTATATTGTTCTTAGTTTATCGTAGTTATACGCTTGGCTTAGTTAGATTGGAATTATATACATGTTTAGGATCGTATAGCGTTTATCCATCGGATCCATGGGTAAATGATAAATATTGTGTAGGCGTGGTGCTTAGACCATATTTATCTGCGATTGCACCTTATATGCCGGATCGTGGGGTGGTCCGCGATGGTGACAGCTTCGTTGGTTCTTATATAGTCCCCCTCCCGTGTGTAAGGCAGGCAGAGCAACATTATTACGGGGGAGTGATTGCTATGTTTCTCATCTTCCTTGATAATATCACTATGCATGGGCGTAGTCCTTTCTCACAATGATTGCCAAGTGTACTTGCACTAACTATGATATGCTAGACTTTATAGTTAAGAATAACTTAGGAAATATCCTTGTAGTTCGTCCTAATACCATGCTAATGACTTGCTAGAATATCTGTTGAGGTGCTTGTCATTATTATATGTGGCTAGCTGATCAGATTAATTATCTTTGTCACCATTCATACTTTATCTATATTTTATGTGACACTTACCCCTGTATGCAAGAGATAGATGAATGCTCTCACTTATACATGCAATGATTGATACTCATTCCTATATTCCATTCCATAATCAAC
Organism: Saccharum spontaneum; assembly: GCA_022457205.1. Classification (NCBI taxonomy): domain Eukaryota; kingdom Viridiplantae; phylum Streptophyta; class Magnoliopsida; order Poales; family Poaceae; genus Saccharum; species Saccharum spontaneum. The sequence goes on from CM039595.1 coordinate 61,822,911, forward strand.
ATTGATGTTAGTAATCCCTTCCCAGTGGTAAAAATATAAATAACGATACCTGGAATACTTCCCGGTTAAAATGCTACATCGGTATTAATCTGTGCGCTTGTAGATCTTATTTATTATTTATTTAGAAGAGCAGTTGCATATTTCAATACCGTGTCTCTCATGTCATGCTGGGGATGACAACTTGGCTTAAGTGGCATGAGGGATAGGTTCGGCATTTTTGGCGCCGTTATCAGAATTAGAAAACTAAGTCTACTTTTGGTAATGACGTTAAGAATGTCCAACAACCACCCAAAAAGGACAAAAAGGTGTGGAAACAAAAAGAAGAAGCTCTGAAGTCCACCTCCACACCACCCAAATCAAAAAAAATGGTGTGGAGACCAAAGAAGGTGCAATCATCTGCGTCTACTCCTCCGGGCATGGATGTTACTGTTGGTGGTCCTTAACTCATTTTATACCACCAATAAGAGTACAGAATTCACTGAAAACAACGTAGATAGGGGTTTTGAGCTAACCATTTCCATAGTTTTGGTGAATTCACTTGTTTTCTAGGTCCAACATGGAAACACACCATAAACAGGACAAAAGAGTAGAAGAATCACAAGATTGTATTTTAGCCCATAGCAAAACAAGGAAACAATAGGAAGAAGCCCAATCCAACAAGCACAATTGGGCCAACCCACCTCGAGAACAAAATCCAGGACCAGCATGAAGCTCAGGGGCCAAAGTAGAGTGAGGAGGGAGGCACCCAGGGCGCACCCGCGCCCATCGCTCTGCCACCTGGCCCCACTCTTCGCCTATCGGTTCCATTACTGCAGGGTAAGGCGGTTGCGGGGTGTATTGCCTCATACACTGAATGTAGACGCTGGTTTCAGGTCAGTTTGGGGGAGTTAATGAGTAGAATATACCATGGAATCATCCCCCTCTCCCACATATAAGTAGAGGGCCTCACTCCCTCCTTAGAATAACATTCCAAGGGACAAAAGGGCTACTACACTAGAGCTAGAGCACCACTCCAAAGGGCTATGCCCTACTAGCTAGCTAGAGCTAGAAAGTGAGATGTGAGGACGAGAGCAAGGAAGCATCGTGCTTGTCGGTGTCTCCCCGAGCTTGTACCTCTATGAATATTTGCTTGGCTCCTTAATGGGATCTTGGCTAAGTAAGTATTCGTGGTTCTTATAGTCTTTTAAGTCTTTTGTTTAGTTGAGATTTACCTATACTTTGTGGCAGATGCTCTAGTAAGAGGGCCCCTGATAAAGATGGATCGCCCTATGTACCACTAGAGTAGTAGTCGATAATATAGATGTGGTGTCTAGACTAGAGGCTACCTTCATTTGTCTCGTACTCCATGGTTGAGAGGTAGGCGGCAGGTGGTGACAGCCCTGTCTGTCCCTTACAATCCCCTATGTTCGGGTATGGAGTAGAGCTACAGGGTGGCATCGCTTGGTAGACCAGGTGATCTCTAGTGCCCGAAGTAAGCAAGTAATAGTGGAGTTTAGCTATCCTAAAGACCCAAAAGTTATAGGAGTCCATCTCTACCCCTTTCCATCTCTACCCTTGAGTGTCCTTGGACGAACTAGCTAGAAGAAAGTACCTCCGTTCCCTATGGAAAATACGATACCCTGAATACTTTCGGGTGAAGGCTACAACAGTAATTCTGTACGCTTGCGGATTCTTCTACATTCGTTAAGAAATACCAACAAGCTTTCTAGCGCCGTTGCTAAGGAATGGTTGCTATTTTCTTCGAACCTAGTTCATCCTCGTATCTATATCCTTTATTTTATAAAAATAAAAATATTTCCTTTAATCTTTTCTATCATGAAGCCAACCACAATTCAAAACCCTTTCGCTTCAAAGGAGGAGTTCCCTGAGCCACCACCAAAACCTAAATTTTCATTTGGCTATGAACTCCACTCGGGCGTAATAAACATGGTTCGAGCATTACCCTTTGCAAGGCATGATGATGAAAACCCTTGCCAACACCTGCTAGATTTTGAGGAAATGTGTTCGTGTGTGAGCATCTCTGGCATGACGCAAGAAACCTTAAGGTGGAAATTGTTTTCCTTCTCTCTCATGTGGAGGGTGAAACAATGGTACACAGACGCCGTAGAAAGCACGAATGGGGACTGAGATGAATTTAACAATAAGTTTTGTCTTGCTTTTTTTCCCTATGTCCCATATCGGCTCTCTACCTAGGGCGATCCTTGATTTTGAGCAACGAGAGGGAGTCTATAGGTGCAGCTTGGGCCCGGTTTTCAGCGTTAATACATGTGGGCCCAGACTTGTCATTACCTGATGGCATGATTTTGTGTCTCTTTTGTATGGGTCGAGACATAGCTGACCTATGCCTAGACATGACTACCGGGGGTAGATTTACACACAAAAATATGACGGAACAAGTAGAATTCCTTGAGCGCTTCATAGCCAAACACACTTCTTTCATCATGAGAACCAAACCCCTCTAGGCAAAAGTCATGTCAAGTGTGGAGGAGCTTATCAGTCGAAACCAAACACATACCATTCCTAGGATTGACTCGTGAGCCCCCACCCAAACCACGAACTCTGAATGAAACACTACTTCATCCTTTGGAGTCCCCTATCAAATTTGAGGATTATGGCAATACCTTGAAGTTATCACAGCACGAAAAGCTCACAAATGAAGTTTTCCCTAGAGTGAAACCACCAAAGGAATGGTTAATGGAAGTGAAACATTCTTCTAAAGCAATTCAGATTCTTTCACCTTCCACAACCATACCTTGCTCATTAAGGGGAACGACAAACATAGAAGCCCTGCACAACCCCACAGTCGAGACTAGTACCATGTCAGAATTCCTAGCAAAAAACCTTTTGGCAACATGCCACTAGCTTGACCAATAAACTCTTCAAAAGTCCTTTAGGACTATTTTTGAGAATTGTGGGATTGCTAGGGCTGTGTCAATCATAATAAACAAAACCGAGGTTCACTTAGATTTTCACATCTATGCCATCCTTGAATTCGATATTTTCATAGGCTACCCTTTAGACAAACCTTTTCAACAAAAACCTTTCCTTAGGAGCTGTGATGAAAAGTTGGAAAAAACTACTTCCGCCATTCCTATCCTTTGCCCCAAAAGTCCCATGGCGAAGCGCAATCCCAACCATGACCCGTTCGAGGAGGCGAAGTTCATTTCCTCATTCGTTTCACCTAGGGTTCCTGGTGAAACTGAATAATCATCGTCACCCTCACTCGAACCCAAGCCATGTCCCTCTGGCCATCCAAATGTTATTCTCAATGGTCGAGATTCAATGTTGATTGTACATGATGTATCTTTCAAGAAAGAAAACTTTTGTGCCATGGACATCGTGTTTAGTACCGCATGCAACTACGAGTATTACAACCATATCTCAATCCTCATTTTGAAACTTTTTAAGAGGATGGTTGTGGATGCTTTTGTTTATCATAGATATTGCAAATGTCATAGTAGCATTGTGGTACTAACCTTCCAGCTTGAGCTTTAATGCTAAATGCTTCGTGGTGAAGCTAGGAACTACACCATCACTGATAGCTGCAAAGAGAAAGTTCCCACGGTTGAGCTTGCGACCATAAAACATAGCCCTACCTATCATAAAATAATAATAATAATAATAATAATAATAATAATAATCATCATCATCATCATCATCATCATCATTAAAAAAACTTTTCTTATCAATAAAAGCAAGAACATGCTATTAAGTTAGTATGCACCTTCAGGTATTCTTGTCACTAACCATTAATGGTTGAGACTAAGAAGAACAAGGGACATATGATACTAGAGAACATGGGAGCTACATCAGTCATACATGTCGATGCTCTTTTGTAATGGAACACACTCAAAGGAAGACCCCCCACATTGCACACTTGACTTTTACACAAAAGTCTAAGTGTGGGAGAGGAAGTTTAATCCACAGAAAAGGTCATCTTGGGCTAAAAAATAAGATGATGTCAGCTCTACCTTGCCAAAAAAGGAGAGAGAAAATATATAAACAAAAAAAGAGAAAAAAAGGAGAGAAGGAGCATTCTGCTCTCCTAGACCTTTGCTATCACTAAGGCCCATGGTCAACACACACTAATTGTGTGTAGCCTAGCCTTGGTGATAACTTGAGATAAACCGTATACAAGCCACCGTTGCAGCAGCTTCAGAAGTTCCATCCACATGCTGCCGGTAAGTAATGCTCAGGTATGCAAAGGGAACTAAAAAATATATATAATAATATGATCACCAACTCATTTACTCATATTTTTCTTCCATGAGACCACACAAATTCATGCCTCTATTGTTTATATCACATACTCTGGTTTGGGTGTATTTGACTGATACATCCATAGGCTTTTTAAATTAAACATGGTGCTTAGGTTAAAATAGCCTCCTTTAATCAAATTTTAACATGGTATTGAAATTTTGATTAATGAACTTTGAGTAATTGCTTTCATAAATAATGGTGGTGATTTAAAATGGAGATAATCAAGGCTAGAGATACAATGCATCTTTACCTTATCCTTGCTTTAGTATTAAAAGTATGGTGAACAAATAAAAATACACATAAAAAATTAAATTAATAATTATAATAAAATTTAGGCTCTCCGGTATTCAACCCGCAGAGCCCTTGTTTGTTTCCACTTTGCTTCTTTTTGTTTGAATAAAAGCAGATACAAGAACAAGTGTGGGGGAGATCTCTCAAGCATAACTAGCACACATTTGAGATCTCCACACGTTGCACAACACCAGACTAAATCCATAATGTAGGAGGACAATGCAAAAAGTTTCAGAATGGATTGACTGAATCTCTGGTTTGGTTAGACGATCTCTGAATCCCCATAAACTCCTTCATCTTCAATGGTGGTTTGTGCAACTCTCTCCCTCAATCTTCCTACAATTGAGTTTAAAACTAACATAATTCTAATCACTAAAAAATAAACTCAATGAACTATCAATGCCCCATGCAACTCACACTTTGTTCAAAACATATCAAAAGTAACATGTTCGTAACATCTTTAAGATGGAAGCTTGCACAAAGTTTGCTCCATATACATGTATTTATGCTAGTGGGAAAATATTCTAATAGGACAGTCATGTTGACTAAGTTGTTGATAGGTGTGATATAGTTCTGACTTGGAAATCTTACTATTTCTATTTGAAGCGCTTGGAGAATTTGTTTTAAAAATGCTATAAAACCAAAGTATCACATACTCTTCATTTGGTGAGCATTTCCTACCAAAGCCAAATATAATATCCTTTGAAACCTTCACATATGCTGCTTGTTTTTGTGTTGAATTTGGTCAAGTCTTGTTGACTCTTGTTGAGAGATTTATCATTCTCCCAATGTCAAGATCACGTACACCCACATACACTTGCTGCTCCTACACTAGGAGTATGCAAAAACATGCCTTCATCCACCAAAACTCTACTCCTACATTGGGAGTAAACAAAAAAAGTTAGGAAAATAGTCTATATTTTACAAGATAGTGACCTCTCAATATATGGTTTAAAAGACATGGGCTATGCAAAAGAAAAAAATGGACACATGAAGGTCCAAGAAGAAAAAGAGAAAAAATAGGGACACATGAAGGTCCCCAAGTAAAAAAAGAGGGGGAAGAGAAGGAAAGGAAAGAAAAAAATATATTGAGCACATGAAGGCTCATAAAAAAAGAGAGAAAACAATGATAGCCATGTCCCATAATAAAGTTAGAAGAGAGATCATATCTAAAAAAGGAGTATAGTTTTAGTTCATATATTTCCCACACACATGCACATCTTGATCTAAGAGTATAGCACTTCTCTCCTTTGATCCTCGATTTGACTTTACAACATATGCAATGCAAGTATGCTACTTTATTTATCCCTACCTAAAGCTGGACATAAACCTTTTTAGAAGTAGGAGAAAACAAAAGAAGGCAAAACATTGCTATGCCTTGGTAAGGATTCATACACCATTGAGCGATTCAAGAGTGCCATTTGAGGAGTATAAAGTGAACTATGCTTTTGTTTAAGAAAACTTCCAAAAACTCCAAGTGCCAAGATGTGAAACTGGGAAGTTAACTTTGTTTCGAGAACTGTTCCACTTTTGAACAACTCAAGGAAACATGTTAGACAATGCCACAAATCCTACTTGTGTAAAGAATGTATTGGAATAACTTCCATGTAAGCCATATATCGTATAATGTTATGTTCATGAATACTTTTATCTCTAAAGCTTTGCTCGAGGACAAGCAAAGAGGTAAGTGTGGGGGTATTTGTTGGTGGTCCTTAACTCATATTTTATACCACCAATAAGAGTATAGAATTCATCGAAAATAATGTAGATAGGGGTTTTGAGCTAACCATTTTCATAGTTTTGGTGAATTCACTTGTTTTGCAGGTCAAACATGAAAACACACCATAAATGGGCCAAAAGAGTAGAAGAATAACAAGATTGTATTTTAGCCCATAGCAAAACAAGGAAATAACAGAAAGAAGCCCCATCCAACGAGCACAACTGAGCCAACCCACCTCGAGAACAGAATCCAAGACCAGCATGAAGCTAAGGGGCCAAAGCAGAGCGAGGGGGGAGGCACCTTTCCCCACTCTTCGCCTGTCGGTTCCATTACTGCAGGGTAAGGCGGTTGCAGGTTGTATTGCCTGATACACTGCACGTAGACGCTGGTTTGAGGTTGGTTTGGGGGAGTTAATGAGGAGAATATACCATGGAGTCATCCCCTTCTCCTACCTATAAGTAGAGGGCCTCACTCCCTCCTTAGAATAACATTCCAAGGGAGAAAAGGGCTACTACACTAGAGCTAGAGCACCACTCCAAAGGGCTACACCCTACTAGCTACCTAGAGCTAGAAAGCGAGATGTGAGGATAAGAGCGGAAAAGCGCCGGGCTTGTTGGTGTCTCCCCGAGCTTGTACCTCTACCAATATTTGCTTAGCTCCTTAACAGAATCTTGGCTAGGTAAGTATTTGTGATTCTTATAGACTTTTAAATCTTTTGTTTAGTTGAGCTTTACCTATACTTGTTTGCGGGTTCATCGTCCGTCCCCGTGGTGGATACTCTAGTAAGAGGGCCCCTAATAAAGACGGAGCACCCTACGTACTGCTAGAGTAGCAGTCAATAATGTAGACATGATGTCTAGGCTAGAGGCTACCTTCGTTTGCCTTGTACTCCATGGTTGAGAAGTAGGCGGCAGGTGGTGACAGCCCTGTCCGTCCCTTGCAATCCCCCACGTTCGGGTATGGCATAGAGCTACAAGCTAGCATCTCTTGACAGACCAGGTGATCTCTAGTGCCCAAATTAAGCAAGTAATAGTGGAGTTTAACTATCCTAAAAATCCAAAAGCTATAGGAGTTCGTCTCTACCCCCTTTCCATCTCTACCCTTCAATGTCCTTGGACGAACTAGTTAGAAAAAAGTACATCCCCCTGTGGAAAATACGATACCTTAAATACTTCCGGGTGAAGGCTACAATGGTAATTCCGTACGCTTACGGATTCTTTTCTGCATTTGTTATGAAATACCAGAAGTTACATCATCAACCAAAAAGTGAAGGGAGAAGAGTCCAGCTCATTGAACTTTAAAACGGTGAGCCCTTGCCTAAAGTAAATTTGTAGTTATCCTTTACAAATATAAATTGCTAGTTATACATGCTAAAAAGAAAATAATAAATAACTTGTTCACCTTTTCTTATATTTTCACTTAAATAAATCTTATTTATCCTTCATGTTTCATACAAGTACGTTTTGATTTGAGGTATGATCTTTCATGTAATCATACTTTCATAGGCTTTTCAAATTAAACATGATGCTTAGGTTGTATCATTGAACTAAAACTGTTCAGTATAGACATGGGTGGTATAAACCTATAAAATCATATAAAAATATATGTAATAAATAACCTACCTTGGAGCTATCACCAAGCGATCTTGGACCGTAGGTCTTGAGCTAGCTTGGGGGAGCACCTCCGCAGAGGCACCCTTGTATCTTTTTAATTTTTCGTATTTTATTTTCTGCATTTATTTATTTATTAGCATTTAAAATAATTAAAAATTCAAAAATACCAAAAAAATAAAATATGATAAAACAACAAAAATATTTATTCCACTCTCGTATGTGTTTAAATAATGTTTAGTTTCTCCTAATTTGAAATGATGAATAGTTGTTCTGTCTATAATTCATCTGTGCCTAGGTTGTAACTAACTATTCTCCAAGATTTAAGTTTATTGGCTAAAAATGTCTTATCCTAAAACTTTAAAACTTGTGGGTTGCAAATGCATGCTTCTTTTCTAAGTTGTTGTGAGTTATGATATGATACAAATAGAATTACTATGACTTTGTTCTAAAAGAAACTTGACATCCGAAGATTTCAATTTCAAAAATGCTAAAATCTAAAGTTCTTCAATGACTATGAATATCTACAAGGGCCATATGACATGATATAATTCAAAATATTAGTCATATGCTACTTGTTTGAGCATTGAGCTTTGTCAAATTGTTATGACCCTTGTTGAGATTCTCGTCATGCAGCAATGATCGAGACACATATACACCCACAGATAAATTGCTAACTCTTACACTGAGAGTTACGCAAAAATATGATTTTTTTCGTCCACCAAATAATTACTCCATTCACTTTATCATGAGACTCTCTTACTCTAAAGTTTTATATGTCAAAAAGAATAGTATGGGCTATGCTAAAAAATAAAAGAAAAATAAAAATATCCATACCAAAAGGCATGAGAGACAAAAATACATGCCAAAGAGCATGAAGAAAAGAAAAAGAAAGAAAGAAAGAAATAAAGATAGCTCATACTTTCAAATAAAAGGAATTCATTCAAAAGAGAGAGATTCATGATCTACAAAAATATTTTAGAATTAGAAACTTTATAAAAATTCCACACACTTGCACGTCTTGATTAAAGTATATGAGTTGCATTTCCTTGAGGTCCGGTTTTTTACTTAGCAAAATATGTGATGCAAGTATGCCTCAAATTCATACCTACCCAAAACTCCACTCAAAAGCCTTTAGTGGTAGGATATGAAAAATAAGGCAAAATATCCAATGCCTCATTTCATACACATTACACGATTGAGGGAATCATTTGAGGAACTTACATTTTATCTTGCAAAATTCATAAAACCTCCGGATAGATGGTTAATGAAGGAATGAATGTTGGTGATTCTGTTATAACCATTCTATCTTGCGACCACCCAAGAACTTAGAAAAGCTATACGTCCCACAGGGATCAAGGTAAAGAGTGAATAAAAATGCCAACTTATTTGATCGGCGGAAGAATACTTTGTTATAGGCATGACACCTTCTGATCAATCCTTTTGTTATTCGGCATAGTAGCAACTTCTGATCAATAACCAAACACTTAGCTATTTATATAAAGTTTGTTTTCATCCGACTTCATATGTAAAAATAATGATTTTTTTAGATAAGTCTTAATAAGGTTGTAGTATAATAGTCAGTGGCATAACGGTAACATTTTAACTTCTCTCTCATGCATTTCTAAATAATATTATTTTAATAGTCATAGTGTCGAGGAGCAATTAGCCAATAACAACAATTTAAGATTGTCCTCTAGCAAAGAATATATTGAATAGTCTCTATCAACAAATACCAAGACTGAAGAGTGTCTTGCAACAAATTTACCCAGGCCATACGCTGTGATACCCCCCCCCCCCCCCTCGGCACATCACATCAAAATGCATGTTAAGCGCTGCCCGGCCCTGCACTGCTTGCTCCAGTGCCCCTACGGCTCCGGCTAACTGCAGACACCAGCACTATCTACACGCTTGTGATGAGAAGATTAGGACCCACAGTTTGGAACCGTGGTCTGCGGCTGCGTGGTACGGTTCTATAGCCAAACCGTGGCTCCGCGGCTGCAGTGCTGGCAATCGGATTCTTGCGGTCCCGTTCTCTTGCGTGGTCGCGACAATCGCTGGCACCGTACCGTGGGGCGCTTTGCGGCATTTTCACAGTCGGCGGCCAAATTCCATTGTAATGGGCTCCAAACAAGACCTTTTTTTTTTGAGAAACCAGGTTTGTATTTCATTCATAAATTTTGATGATTACAGCCCATTTCTTACAAGGACACCCTCGAAAGAAAAGAAAAATACATTCTAGTCCTTGTAAACTCCTCCCGGTCTTCCTCGCCACTACCGGATGCAGCGCAGAGCTCGAAGCCGACCTCCTTCCTCACGAAGAAACACAATTTTTTGTTGCCATCTTGAGCAGCATATCATATCGACATGCACTATGAACGCTAAATGACCCGGCCGAAGAACATGGCCATTGACCATAGCATCGCAAGGCAACGAGAAATCTGACGCCTCAAAGATCGATGAAGCCCCAACTCGCCGAACGACGAGTCACTCCGAAGGAGAACTGAACCACCAAAGCAGGTGGGAACTGAAGACCAACCTGATTTCACTTCATGTTGGTAAACATACCTTCCAAGATCATCATCGAAAAAGCGTGCATCAACGATGAAGACAAGGAAGGGACAAAAGAACCCAACAAGATTTGGAGCAAGCCCCAGAACTCCAGATCCGGGTACTCACATCTCAACAGCTCATCACTGGCACTAGAAGACTCACCAGCGTGGCAAGGGAGCTAGAGACCCTTATTCCACAGTCGCAGTACCGCCTCCACCTAAAGAACGCGCTGCCTAGATCCAAACGACCTATACTAGATATGTACAATGGCCACCTCAATCCCTGTTCACCATCCTCTCCGGCGCCGATCCAGCCACTAAAGAGGAAGGGCAATGAAGGAAATCGGTGCCGGACGCAGATCACCCCTTTGTTGCCTCCGCTCAACTGTAGCTGTGGAAGGGGCGAGAAGAAGTCTTTCTGGAAGACTGTAGCTCCAAACAAGACCTAGTACGGAAACCCAAGCACGATCTTGTCTGGCCCAACGACATTGGGCCCATGTCGGTCTGGTGCAATCATAGGGTTGGGCCTAGACCGCTTCATGGGCATGGTGTGGTAGCTTCGCATGACCCTAGCCTAGTACCCCTAGACCATAAAACCCCTCCTATCGTGCCCTCCTCATCCGAGCTGCTCAATCCCCATTCCCCACCCACCCTTGCCTTGATCGCCACTATCGCTTAATTCTCCTCACAATATATGTCTCCTTCCCCCACCTTCATCTTCGGTCGCTGAATCTACACAGTTGGCCATCCGTTTTGGCCATCTATATTCGATCGTATTCTCCTCCCTCTATATATGTCCTCCTTCCTTTTTCTTCGTCTCCTTGCAATGTTAGTCATTGATCTGTGATCTCATCACCAGATCCATCCCCTTCAACCTAGTTTCCCTCTTATCTTCTCCTAGATCTGTGGTTTCTACATTTTAAACTAGTGGCATGAGCACAGACTCACATATCTTGTTCTTTCCATTTTAGCTAAGGATCTTTGGCTTGTGTGGGTTGTTACTGTATCTTTAGAATTTGTATTTAGTCAAACTGGCAGGATCATCGACGAGCGGTGACGGCTCCTAAGTCCTGACATGGTAGAGATGATGTCCTTGGTGAAAGGATGGGAGCAAAGGGATGCAAAAACTCAGCGGGGCATGGAATTTGGAGTTTCAGGTATTATGAAATTTGTATCATGATGATGAAAATGTGTAAGCTATAATAATTCTGACACTTGTTATCCTCATCAATTTCTCTCTTGCATCTCCCGTTGCTCCTGCCTCTCATTTCTAGCCGGAGCAGCAGGAGAAAGGATTGATGAGGAAGCAATGACCGAAGGAAGCTGGTAACTGCGTCCTTGCGAGTCGTCAAGCACGGCTCTTGCGAGGCTCCGTCAAATACGCGGTCAACGGAGGGTATCGAGATGGGGACGACCACCGGTGGACTGCTCAGGAGCGCAGTGCAGCTTGAGCAGAGTAGCGACGTCCATGTCGCAGCTCCATCAAACAGCAATGGCGGCCAGTGATTAGTTGTGTGGAATATATTTAGAGCTGTTTGATTTGATTGATGAACTTCGATACTCAACTAGCAGTGATTAGTTGTGTGGAATATATTTATATTTTGTCTGTTTTGAATTACTCCTTGTTGTGTCTGTTAAATTTGCCAGCTGGCTCACTCTGATAGACTAATTTTATTGGACTTAATGAAATGGACATATTACATCACTAATTCACTAGGCAGTAACACATCCCCGGAAGCGGACCCGGACCTCTCTGTAGGCATTTACCACCAAGCTGGAAGCCTTGTTTTTTGCAAAGCGCTCGGCATTGAAAATCCATCACACAGTGTGAATTATGGATGGGACGCAACATCTTCTGCTGTGGCAGCACCGGCGGCGACGGGGAAGGGCGGCTGAAACCATATATAGAAATCCAAAAAGACTGGTTGGTTAACTAATATTTCTAAAAGTATCTAATTAAAACACGATGGAGGTATATGTATGTAAATAAAAGTAATAACCACACCTGGCGGACGTTAAGGTTGAAGGCATGATAGTAAGAATCAAGAACAAAGCAATCGTCACGGGCGCGATCCTCATTCTGTCGCTTTTAACGAGGGTCATGACGAAGAGAGACACAGAGTGTATATATGTTACTACTCTTTTCTTTTGTATATACCGACGAGGAGGTAGTGGAGGATAACCTGCTGTATGTATGCATTTATATTATATACAAGTGTTTATATAGAAAACTGCATCCAACCTCCGGTCCAATCAATATATTCTGTTTCAACATCTAATAAGTTCCTCATATGACACCACGTGAACAAGCATCATTTTATATATATATAATAATAAATAGTTTAAATTTATATTTATATATCTATATGTATACCTGGTGTTAAAAAGCAAAAAATTATTTCTCCAGGTTTTGGTCCAGCCCAATCCACCTAGTGCCTTTCATCGCATATATCTATATCTATATCTATATCTATATCTATATCTATATCTATATCTATATCTAATATTAAAGAGTGTATTTGTATCTATATCTATACCTAATATTAAACAACGAAAATTTCTTTCTCAAGATTTTCATCGAGCCAAATCAACAAGTGTCTTTCAGCCATCCACCTGCTTAGTTCCTTCCATCACGGTAGGGATGGAAACATATCGGATTCACATGGAACCGAATCCGAATATCACCTCTCATCACATTTTAATTCAAATTCAAATATGGATATGGATATTTTCGAATACGAACGAAAAACAGATGTCTCACAATTAGATTCCTATTTGGATATTTACTCAATTTAACTCAAAGTGCATATAGTTAAATTCAACCTACATGAATAGAGTTTTACTAGTTCATGTATAACTAAAGTGAAAAATAAAAATCAAAGCACACTTCTAAGAATCTCCAGTAGACTGAAGTGAACTAAATTATAAAAGATAACATTTAATCAAATTATAGGTCAAGTTAAAAATTTCAAAAAAAAAAAGTAGGCAACAAGTAGCCATTTTGCTTTATATAAAGTATGTGGGTGTACAACATAGACAAGGATAGCTCATAAAAATAATATAGTTATTAATAAATATTTTATAATTGAATATATCAATTAAGCAATCATTATTTATATAATATTATCATGAAATTTTATATTGTATAAAATAAAATTTAGAGCAGTAAATAAAGAAATTAAATTTTTAAAATAATTTACAACAACAAATCTATTAGGTTTAAACTTTAAAATAAATTCAAAAAATACTAAAATTAATTTAATTTTATGTATCAGGAATAAAATGAAATTAATATTCATAGTCATTTAAAATGGAGTTCAGTTAGACGGCTTCAGCAGTTCGGCTGACACACAGGTGCCTGCTCCTGCACATCCGACTTCCTCACCCAGTTCTAGTCTGACGTCTGCACCACCAATTTCATCCTCGATTGGGCCACGCTCAGACTCTGGACTTCTCCCTCTGTCGCCTGCTTGGTTGGGTATGGAGCCGAGGAGCACACGATGCAGCCCACGTGCGCCACTCACCGTGACCCTAGCGCTCCACTTGCCTCAACCCCTAGCCCCGCGCGCAGAGCGTGACTCGCCGCACCGCCGCAGCCCACATACCAACATGCGCTGCTGCTCGGTTCAGGAAGGGAGAGAGTGGAGGGAACTCGGGAGATGGGGTGAGAGAGGGATTAAAACTGTTTGGATGGGCTTGAGACCCGAAAAGAGATTAGGGACCTTGCTTTAAGAGTTTCGGGACCTGGATGATAGTCATTTAAGTTTAAGGGACCGCTAATGGAATTTACTCTTAAATATATATTGCCTTGTAGAGATGTTTGAACTTAGATTTTCAACTAGTAGTGATTAGGGCACTCCTAACCTAGAAACTACTGACTAGTTTCTATAGATGCTAGGTCATGTAGAAATGACCTCTAGAAACCGTTCTACACAACCCACAGTTTCTCTAAGTAACCCCAAGCCTTTGTCTCTGTTGTCTTCTATCTCAGTACTTTTCCCCTCCCGTGGAGAATGCCATGAGCACACGCGGCCGACATGGACACGGAGGGTAGCGCGCTGAGCGCAAGTGCGACTAGCTGACTAGTGGCCGCGTGGTGGCAGTAAGGAAAATGGAACCTTGGCCCATTTAGTTTGGATTTTGGTGTTTGATGATCAACACAACCAAATTGGACTAATGAATTTGCAAATGTTTATTTTATAGTGCAATAGGATGCAAACACGGATTGGACCAAGATTGGAACATGAAACATGTTATCAACCTCAAAGAAAGACGCTAGAGAATGTGTGGTCAACCTAGAAGTGAAGCTAGGAGTCCAAGATGTGAAGATGAAGAAGCCTGGAAGAAGGATCGTGAAGAAACGAACAAAGGGCAAAGCTGCAGCTGGCATCGGACACAGTTGTGTGCACCGAAAAGGGTGGCACCAGACTAGTGTTGACGGTCACTAACACTCGTTTTGACCATCAACATTCCACCCAAAAGCATGACAAAGTGAGGTAAATCATTATCTCATGTGTTGAATTTTGTTTATAATTCACCTAGTTCTACTTGTGCTTGTAGAATTATTTATATGCAGGAAAATATAACAAAAGTATGCAAAAGGGTGACAAATATGGACTTGGGAGTCAAGTGGACATGGCAGGTGGGCTAGGGGCCCACATGCCACGTCGACCGGCCCCACAAGGGCGCCGCCCGGTGCCACCTCGGCACTTGCCACATCACCGATCCGTGGGAGTTGCTCCAGAAGCATTGCCAAGCGTTGATTCAAGTCGGTTTCAACCAATGGATAAGATGGAGTTGACACGGATCCACCGGCCCACCGTCACTGGCTTGGGAGGCTCCAACCGACCTTAGAACCGCCTTACTAGCCAAAACTTGGCATGTGCTGGCTTCACAATCG
This sequence comes from Saccharum spontaneum, assembly GCA_022457205.1. Lineage (NCBI taxonomy): Eukaryota > Viridiplantae > Streptophyta > Magnoliopsida > Poales > Poaceae > Saccharum > Saccharum spontaneum. The sequence goes on from CM039595.1 coordinate 61,838,244, forward strand.
CCATTGAGGAGCAACCAGGGCGCTACGATCAAGAGGTGGTGTATCCAAGGGTCAACCGGCGCCCCTATGCCACCGCCCAGTGCCCCTAGACGACCACTGACCTCCTGGCTGCCTACAAGTACCCCCTCACTCTACACTATAAATAGGGGGTGTGGACTCAGTGGAAGGATGCCCCATTCATTTCCAAGCTCTACAAGCTTCTTTTAGCTTTCTAGCTTAGCCTAGCTTTAGAGTAGTAGTCTAGTAGTGGAAGTAGAGCAAGAGCAGAGCTTCTCTCAGAGTCCGGAAGAGTCTTCTGAGCCTGGTATAGCTCATTTGTAATCATTTCATTTCGCATTTACTTTATTCAGTACTTTATTTAGTATTATTGCTTTTCTTTGCTTAAGTACTTAGTCATTACTGTTCATCATTAGTGAGCTTAGGTGCTTATTGCTTGACATTAGTAGCATAGGTTATCTCTTAATTAGTAGTCATTCGTTAGTATCGTATCCACCATCTGGTTAGGGTACTATGATCCCATTTCATCAGAGCTCAGACCAAAGTAGTAACTTTATAAATTAAGCGATGTGCTTAGGCTATAGATTACCTGTTGTGGGGGTTTCCCGCAGCGATGGTCCACCTATACCGAGTGTCAACCATTTGACGTGCTCAATTTAAGTAAAACAACATCGCGAGGCCCCTAGGAGCGCACTGAGCAACTCCTCTTCCAGATCAGGTTGAGTGGCACATAGTATTCCATTTATTAATCCACATCAAGCCAGTAGATGGAACTTAGTCGATACAGTTATATACAAATTAATCAAACTTTCTATTACAAGTTTTACATTGTAACACCCCAGGCGCCACAAAAGCCCAGGATGTCACTAACATCCCTTCCCTCAAGCCAAAGTCTAAATCTTGGCAAATAATCCGATGAACAAAGTGTAACGCAGAAGCAACTACGAGAACAAAACTATAGTTAAGTTAACCTCCAACTTAAATATTTTTATTGAACCATGAAGGATCATCCTGAAGACAAACTATGTTTATTACAACAAGCCGAGAGTGTCATTATTATATCTAGATGTGGGTGAAAAGTGAAGGTGTGCCGCTAATCCCATTCCTTCAAGCAAGCATCCAATTAAGCACCTGGAAAGATAAAGGGGTGAGAATAAATCTCAGCAAGCAAACTGCCTAAACATGTCATTCAAACTACAATTTAATTAGACAATGATTTAATCATAGAAGAATACATATCATAATAAATAAAAGGTTCATGATAAGAATATTTATCCAATGAAATTCCCATAAACATGTAATGACCATGATATACAATAAATAAAAGATATCCATCTATGAATAGAACGATACTTCTCATATAAATGAAAAGAATACTCCTCATATCCACTTCATGCCAACATAAGGCTTCAATACGACAGAACCTCAAAAGTGCAAATGCAATGCATGTCCACTTTTACATCGCACCCCTCCTCGGGCAACGTACGATGCGTACCGGTACGGTCCTGACCATAGGTCAACAACATAATCCACAAGAGCACTCCGGAATAGTCATATAACTTTCTCACCGACCTGGCTCAAGAGCACTCCGAAATAGTTATATGACTTTCTCACCGACCTGGCTCGATGCATATGCTCATGACAAGAATGCATATGATGCCATAATATGATGCAGCCGCAAGAATACTTACCACATAGGTCATATACCTCCACAATCATAAAACATAACACTTACCTCATGATGATAGACAATTGATGAAAGATTCAACAATGAAGATCATGTATAAATTACTTGAAAGGATAAGTGATTTGATAGTTATATCATCTTGGTTTCATTCATGTTAAGACAAAGTGTAGGTAGAATGAACAAGTCAAGCTGTAGCAACCACCGCTACGTTTACTTGCCTCAAGACGACGATGCAAAACGAGAGCTAAGTACGATCCAAAGGCAACCACCTGTTTAAACATCATCACCTGAGAAAAATAAACTCATACAAACATTCTTAAATGGCACATAAATCACTTCTACGACCTGTGCTATCGTTTCCCCAAAACAACAACCGAACAATCAATCAACAGCAGGAACCCTGCTTCACATTTTTGTTGTGGACAAATTAGTTTCTCAAAAATTATGAAACTTTCAAAGAAGATGGAAAACACCATTATCTACAACTTCTATATAAAACTATCAAGCATATGAGACCTTTAAGATGACATAAACAACCCCTGAACATAACTGAACTTTTCTAACAACCCCGACAGGACAGCAAATTTATAAAATACATAACTGCAGTTATACTCATCCAATAATTACAATCTCTACGAATATGGAAAGCTTAAGAAACACACTACAACTCTTATTCAGATCATATATTCAAAATAATCCGTTAAGATAGTCAAAACAGATTGGATCTAAAATTGTCATGATTCCCATCACAGAAAAGCTGCCAACTTAAACAGACCGTATCTCTCAAACTACAGTGGTTATGATGGTGATTTTAGAGTCCAAAGAAAGCTATTTGAGTCCTCTACAGCATTGTCAAGATTTGCAAAAACTAGTTTGACCTTTAACATTATCAAAAACTGAATCACTCCACTACTGTTCAGAACGTCTAGACAGCAGTCAAACGCTTAATTGGCAACAATAACTTATCTTCACATTTTCACTATGGATAAACTACTTATGCAAAAATTATGAAAATATGTCAGAATATACAAAACAATATGATCTACAACTTTCATATTATAACTTTAGGAGTTTGAAAAATCTAAGGTACCAAAAACAAGCCAACAAACTAACTGAACTTTTCTGATTACAAAACAACAGCAGGCCACTAAAACAAACATAACTCAAGATATGAGGACCCAAAGTTTATGATCTTTAACAATATGGAAAGATTATGAAACTGTCAAAAACTTTCATATAGATCAAATCGCGAAATTATGGACTTAGGACATCGTAAAACTGAACGCATCTAAAACTGTCCAAAAGTCTGACAGCACAACTGCATCACAATAGAATGATTACATCTCCCAAACTAGAACAGCTATCAAGGTGATCTCTATACCAAAAGAAAATTATTCAAGTCCACTACTGGAATATAATTTTTTTATAATTTTTGGGCACATAAAAACAGTCTTAAACGGTGCATAAACAACAACTGCACAATCTGAAATAAATAGCAGAACTTAATTATGAGATTAGAACCCTAACCCCATGGACTAATTGACATGAAAAGCTAAACCCTACCATGGATTTCACATCAAAACAGCGGGTAAAAGTGGGATCTTACCCAAACAGCAAGTACCACATGGATCCTCAACGATTCACCTCCGATATTCCTTTCATCCTTGCGGCGATTCCCCCACCATGACACCTCCGTCAACTTGATCTACTCCACGCATGACATCAGCATCAAGAAGAACGATGAGAGGCATGGAATTGAGGGGAAAGAGAAGAAGATGATCCACCGGTTTTGGACGAGAAAGGCATACGCACGAACAAGGGTCAAGCCCTAACCCTCTCCCTCTCCTCCATTCTCCATCCTCCGATCTGGTGTTCTCTTGTTTTTTTCTCCCATTCGTGGAGGCAGCGGCGGCTCAAGGCATGAAGCATTAGGTTTATTGGAAGAGGTCAGAGAAGACACGGGAGAAAAGAACAGGTAGGTACTGTAGCGTCGCGCTACAGTAACATGGCAACTGTTAGCCTCCTCGCTTTCTTTCCTTAAATATTGCAATAGTTGTCTCTTCATGACCCGAACTCCGAACAACGTGTATGAATAGTGAAACCAAATGCGTTCGACAAGCCCTACACATCTATAGTCTCTACTCATCGATCCGAGGTACGGATAAAAGTTTTATTTTTTTTACCACTCATTAAAGCTCCCATTGAACCCTTTGCCACTTTACGTTTCTAACACAAAAAATGTATTTTGGGGTGTTACATTCTACCCCCCTTAAAAGAATTCGTCCCCGAATTCATCTTCTTCTAACAAAACCAAATGAATAGGACTCATACATACCAAAAAACTCTAATACGTACCCCACTCAAAAGCTCGAGGTATCAATCAAGGATCTACCACCCAAGGAACTAAACACTTCAGTCAATGATAAACTTCTCCAAGAAACTACTATTTGACTAGAAATTACTCAACCAAAAAAACAAGCCTCATTAAAGTCTATCCACTCCACTCAGGAATTCAGCTCTTCCATGAGAAATAGAAGCTTCATCACAAATTGATGGTCTCAACATAGAAAGCTCCACAGCAAAGGGGTAAGAAGAACCATAAACATGCCACTCTTAAAGGATGACAACCTAATCTATAAAAACATGCTACCTAATACTCCTTAATTAATTAATTCTCCATCTCAACAATGAACTTGTAACAAATATTCAGACTCTCCCTAAAACTGAATATTCGAGTAGAGATCTAGCCTTTCTAGGTTAGATCCGTTGGTCATGCAAATAGTAAATAAAACCTGATTTAGACAACAAAATGGACCTCCAAAGGCATTTCCATAGAAAATCCTAGAACTATACCTCCCACTACAAAACCAAAATCATCAAGATCTTCTAATCCAAGGTTAACTTAGAAAATGAGACACGCTTCAACGACTGCAACCAATCCAAAAGAAAGAAAAAGATATTGACCTAGTATGTCGCCTAATGCCTGGTCATAGCTAAAAGACAACACTAAATAGTAATCATGGCCAAAAGAAAGGATATAACCCTAACTCCTCCTTTTGAGTAAACTAAACAATACTAGTAGTATGTCTGACGAGACACATTAAATAACTTTTCTAGGTACGTAGAAATATAACCGTCATGAGCTACATTAGCAAACATACAAGCAATGCCAAGTTAAAACAATCATACACAACGCAAAAGCATTTTCTGGACAGCAGAAAAGTAGGCACTTAATTTAATCATAACTGGAGTTTTAAGCATCCAACAAGCATGTTCTTTAACATTCAGAAAACCTATAAAATTTTCTACAACTTCCTTACTATCCTCTTAAGATGTTTCAACAATTAACAAAGTCAAACAATGCAATGTTTCAAAACTATACAACATACATGCAAAACCTAATGGTGGATTTGTAAAATCCATAACTCGCAATCCTGTTGGTCAAAAAAAATCATGCAACTTTAGGGCATCAAAGATTGATAAGTTACTTACAGCTTTTGTATTGATATAATTCATAGAAAACATCATTTTCATCATGAAAACATCACCACAGCAAAAAAACTGCACTTGTAGTCATTTTCAGCACATAAGCAAACAAGTTCATCACTTGTTTTTTTTGTTTACAAGAGAGCACAAATAAATCATACACATAGCTTAAAATCTTTACTAACATATATCAGCAACTGTCACACCCATTTTTAAGGACAAAAATAGGATGCATAAAGTACTCATGTGCGCCCTAGGTCATGGTCACACACATAAGCAGACAAATTACATAGTATCATCACAGTGCTTATTACATAGCGAATAAATATTTAAGACATAGTCTTGAACGATAAATAATAATAACTAATAACAATCTCCAGCGAAAACTCCACACAGGGACACGGCTGACTGGTTGACACCAAGACTAGTACTCATTACGATAATCTTCCTCATAATCTTCATCTATTATGGTGGAAATAGCAAGAGTGAGTCCATGTCGAACTCAACAAATATAACACAGGGTTCATGTGGCTCAAATGGCTAGACATTGTTTAACTGCAGTTAGCTTTTAATCATATATTTGACAATTGGATTGCTTCAAGATAAACCACTTCCCACTAAAGAATCAATGATCAGTTGCAATAATGATAACGAATAACATTAACATGGGTATAATAATAATCAACAATAATTAAACATAATATAGCAATGGTGATCATCTATCTGTAAATGTTCCAAGGCCGCTCGTATCCGTGAGCACGGCTAGTATACCAGTTTTTAACTCTGCGCAGAGGTGTACACTTTCACTGTGAGTCATGATTTCCAAATGAGTGGGGAGATCAAGCCCAAACACTAGAGAACCATATAAAGCCACTCAAGAGTTCGTCTAACAAGTTAGGGCCATTAGATTCACTCAGCAGGCAGATGTAGAACCCCCCTTCCCTGTGGCACAACAACCGCAGCCTATACACACTAGGCCAGGGGCTCGCACTACACCCAACGTGGCAAGCCATTCTTACGCCATTTAAGGTAACCACTAACAAGCTAGAAAAGGTCTCTTGAACAACTAAAGCCAGAGCCATATAGCCCTCACAGCTGTACTGTATATCCCGGATGATCACGTACAGATAAGTCCTTATGGAGAGTAACTAGAGCATCAAAAATAATACACATGCTCTAGCCCCCTTCTAACAAAAATTAAATCATCTTAATGATTGATTGCTTGATCCATTAATCATATCGCAAGATCATTGTTCTTAGTTTAAGCACTAGCCATAGCTACCCATATGCATTCCCAAGGTTGACAAGGAATCAAGACAACAAGCACTAAGTTATAATCTCTAAGGTTGTCAAGGTAAGCACATGCATATGTATGATAATTTCGGTGAATAGGTAACAAGGATAGTCCTGTGTTATACTTGCCTTGATCAAAGCTCTCCAAACAATACTGCTGACTTGGCTCAAAGTAATACTCCGAATCGTCCAAATACTGCTCACCTTCTATACTCGATCATCAATCAACAACATACATGCATCCAATCAAATATACACGAAGCAAACGAAGAGATATAATTAGAACAGTACACCAACAGTAGCAAAACAGTAATAAAAGTTTGTAAAACTCTTCTACATGTTTCTACGATCACACAGACGCAAAGATCACCAAATTCGAAGTTAAAACGTGAAAGTTATGAATTTTCTAAGATTTCCTATAGATAAATAAATACTTAATTATAAACTCAAAAAATAAATTATCAAAACTAACTGTACAACTACACTAACATGTAGAGTTCGCAAATACGAACCTAACGCAACTTGAACGGATCAAATCGGAGTTAAAACGAAGATTTTATGACTAAAACAATCCTAGTGGCAAAACTGTAAATACCTGAAAACGTATTTTTGAATAAACCGGAAGAAAATACGCTTTCAAAACGTGAATACGTATTTCCCGGAATGCGCCAAGGACCGCGGGTTATATAACGAAAAAGTGCAGGGGCTCTTTAGAAAAATTACCCCGCGAAGGGGTAAGTTCTAATCTCGGCCGTAGATCACGAGATGGACAGCTCACAACGATCCAAGACAAAATAAAAAAAATCCCGGCCATCTCCCTCATCTCCGGCAGGCCAACGCCATGGCCGACGCCAAGGGCTCACCGGAAAACTTCGGCCCCGCCTTCTCCGACCACCACTCAATCCGCCACCAACTCCAATTGAAAGAGAAATCAAACCCGAACTATTTTAAGCGGTTTTGGTGAGCTATGACTAACCAGGGAGAGAGCGCGGCAAGAGGAGAGACGGTGGCGCCATTGCCGACCGACTGGAAACTTCAAAAACCTACTGCGAAACCTCCCCAAATCAAAAAGAAAGCACCAAAAGATAGAGGAGACAAGTGCGGACTCACCCACGCGAAAAATTTGGCCTCCGGTCCACCCGAAAGCACCCCAACCGATCAATCGCCGCCCTCAACGAACTCAAGCCCTAGAGCTCTAATTCCCGTGGCTAGCCTAGCGTTTTAGTTGAAAAATGGAAACTAGAGGGTTACATCTTCCTTTTTATAGCCCCAAGTGTCCGTATACGGGTAGGTGATCCCGGATATCGCGAGACGGTTGTTGCGTCCGCCTCCGGTTCGAAGTCCGGCTTGAACACGGGAGGAGGAAGAAGCTTATGACATGCGGACCCCACCGGTCAGCGGAAGAAGGAAGGGAAGGCGCGGCTGCTGGGCCAGCTGGATCGGGCCGCGCGGCTGCTGGGCCGGCCCACCGACGCGAGCGAAGTAGCGGGGGGGAGGACTCGGGCTGTCGGTCACTGGGCCGCCGGGCCTATCAGGTAAGCAAGTAATTTATTTCTTCTTCTTTTTCTTTTTTTTTCTTTGTTTACTTGTTTTCAAGAAATATCTCAAACAAATTTTCTAATCCAAAATAAAATAAAACAAATCCACACCACACAATAAAATAAATGCAACAGCATGAATGCATCACCAAATATATTTTATTATTATTATTTTAATTTGCCATTATTCGTTATCCAATTTATTCAAAATTTGTCATCTCTAAAATTTGGGTGTTACAAATTCTACCCCCCTTAAAAGAATCTCGTCCTCGAGATTGGACTGCTTACTCAAATAACTGCGGATATGATTTCCTCAATTCATCCTCTCTTTCCCAAGTTGCCTCTGCCTCTGAATATCGATTTCACTGTACTTTACACATCTTAATAATCCGACTTCGAGTAACCCTCTCAGCAGTCTCTAAAATCTTAATTGGAAACTCTTCATATGTAAGATCCTCCTTAACAGTCAACTCTTCTAAAGGTATCTGCTCCTCAGGCACACGCAAACACTTCTTAAGTTGTGAAACATGAAACACATCATGCACCCCAGATAAATTCTCAGGCAACTCTAATTGATAAGCAACTTCCCCACGTCTAGCGATAACTTTAAATGGTCCAACATACCTTGGTGCTAGTTTACCTTTCATGTTAAATCTCTTCACACTTCTCATAGGTGACACCTTCAAATAGACATAATCACCTACCTCAAAAACTAGATCTCTTCTCCTATTATCAGCATAACTCTTCTGACGAGACTGTGCCACTCTCAAATTCTCACGAATCACTCGCACTTGATCTTCTGCATTTCTAAGAACATCTGTACCAAACACCTGAGATTCACCTGTCTGATCCCAAAACAATGGAGTTCTACACTTACGTCCATACAAAGCTTCAAACGGTGCCATCTTAAGACTCTGTTGATAACTATTATTGTAAGAAAATTCTGCATAAGGCAAACTCTTATCCCAACTAGTTCCATATTGCAATGCACAGGCTCTCAACATATCCTCTAATACCTGATTGGTCCTTTCAGTCTGTCCATCTGTCTGTGGATGATATGCTGTACTAAAATTCAACTTAGTTCCCAAAGATTCATGCACAGCTTTCCAAAAATGCGACGTAAACTGCGTACCTCGATCAGACACAATCTTCTTTGGTACCCCATGCAAACAGACTATTCTTTCCATATACAAGGTAGCTAATTGTACTCCCGTGTAATTAGTCTTGACTGGTATAAAATGAGCAACTTTAGTCAACCTATCCACTATCACCCAAATAGAATCATAACCTCTCTGAGTACGCGGTAACCCCACTATAAAGTCCATACCAACTTCCTCCCACTTCCATTCAGGAATTTTCATTGGTTGCAACAATCCAGCAGGTCTCTGATGCTCTGCTTTCATCCTCTGACAAGTATCACACAATACCACATACTCAGCCACATCTCGTTTTAGTCCAACCCACCAATATTTCTGTTTAAGATCCAAATACATCTTAGTACTACCAGGATGAATAGAATAAGCTGACTCATGAGCTTCACGAAGAATTGCCTGTCTAACAGCTTGATCCTCAGGTACACACAGCCTCTTTCCAAACCACAAAATCCCATTATCATCCATTCGAAAGCCTGGTGACTTACCAATCACTATATCCTCTGCTATCTTCTTTAGTTTCTCATCCTTCAACTGACCCTTGTAAATCTCTTGTTCTAAAGTAGGCTCTACCACTAATTCCATTGTATTAGTAACAATTCCCAAATTCAAATATTCAAATTCAGCACATAACTCACTAGTCATAGACAATGTTCTTATCTCATTGGCATAACTCTTCCTACTAAGAGCATCAGCTACTACATTAGCCTTACCAGGATGATAGTGTATCTCAATATCATAATCCTTAATCAACTCTAACCATCTGCGTTGCCTCAAATTCAGATCTGACTGAGTGAAAATATACTTCAAACTCTTATGATCAGTGTATATATCACTCTTATGTCCAATCAAATAATGTCTCCAAATCTTTAAAGCATGAACAACAGCTGCTAACTCCAAATCATGTGTAGGATAATTCAACTCATGCTTTCTCAATTGTCTAGATGCATAAGCCACAACTCTGCCTTCTTGCATAAGAACACATCCCAAACCTTGACGAGAAGCATCACAATAAATAGAAAACTTCTTACTCAAATCTGGTAAAACCAAAACAGGCGCTGTAGTCAACCTCTTCTTCAACTCCTCAAAACTAGCTTGACATTTATCAGACCACACAAATTTAGCATTCTTTTCTAACAGAGATGTCATAGGTTTAGCAAGTTTAGAAAACCCTTCAATGAACCGTCTGTAATATCCAGCTAAACCCAAGAAACTGCGAATCTCGCTAACATCGGTAGGTGGTTTCCAATTTAATACATCCTTTACTTTACCTGGATCCACTGATATCCCTCCATTAGAAACAATATGACCAAGGAAAGAAACTTCCTTCAACCAAAACTCACATTTACTTCGCTTCGCATACAGTTTATGCTCTCTAAGCTTCTGCAATACCAACCTCAAATGTTTAGCATGCTCTACCTCTGTCTTGGAAAATACCAGTATATCATCAATAAACACTACCACAAACTTATCCAAATATTCCATGAACACCTTATTCATCATGTACATAAAGTATGCAGGTGCATTGGTCAATCCAAACGACATAACAATATACTCATACAATCCATACCTTGTAGTAAAAGCTGTCTTTGGAATATTAGAGGCACGAATCTTCAACTGATGATAACCAGAACGTAAATCAATCTTAGAGAACACACAAGCACCTCTCAACTGATCAAACAAGTCATCAATCCTGGGCAAAGGATACTTATTCTTGATAGTTACTTCATTTAATGATCGATAATCAACACACATCCTCTGTCCACCATCTTTCTTATCAACAAAAATAACTGGTGCTCCCCAAGGTGATGAACTAGGTCGAATAAAACCTTTATCTTGTAATTCTTTAATTTGTTTCTTAAGTTCTTCTAATTCATCTACTCCCATCCTATATGATCGTTTGGCTATAGGTGCAGTTCCAGGTAGTAATTCAATAAGAAATTCAATGTCTCGGTCAGGTGGCATACCTGGCAATTCATCAGGGAAGACATCTGGAAATTCCTCAATCACTGAATTCTCCTTAATAGTATCTTCAATCTGGTTCACCACCGCGGTTGGTTGCTTCTGCATTGCTACATCCACATTGATTTTATCTCCATTAGGCGCAGTCACAACTACCACCTTCTGCTGACACTGAATCTCTGCCTGATTTTGCTTCATCCAGTCCATACCCAATATCACATCAATACCAGATGTCCTCAACACTATAGGAGTTATCTTAAACTCTACCCCCCTTAATACCATACTAATTGGAAGACAACGATTACTGGTTTGCATGGTACCCCCAGGTGAGTTTACTAGGAGAGGTTCTTTCATAGCTAGCATGGGTATACTATGCATTTTAACAAAAATGTTGGATATGAATGTATGAGATGCTCCAGAGTCAAAAAGAACAGTTGCGGGAGTGGAGTGTACATTGAACGTACCAATCATAACTTCTGGTGCATCATGAGCTGTATCAGAAGACACGTGATTCACCCTTCCAGTACCAGATTGCCTCTGGTTGCTCTTCTAGCTCTGAGGAGTCTGTTGGTTCTGCTTCTCAGGACAATTATAAGACAAATGGCCCTCTTTACCACAGACAAAACATCTAATAGGAGTGCTAGGAGTACTATTCTTCATGGGGTAACATTGGGATTTCCAATGCGAGGAGTCTATTGCCCAGTCTGCTGATACTGTTGACGCTGTGGATATGATGAACGCTGCTGCGACTGATTACCTTGCCAATTTTGGGACCACCTCTGATTTGGATTGCGATTCCACTGGCTAACCGGTCCCTGAAACTTCTGATGAAAACCATGCTGAGAATTTGTGCGTTGACGGTTGTTGCTTCCTGAGCCTTGTACCTTCATCTTCCTTTTTCTGTCCATCTCCCTACGCTCATTATCAAGCACAATAGCTTTGTTCACCAGCTCTTGAAAACTAGCATAATTATTCCCCTTCAGTTGCAAGCGAAGATCATAATAAATTCCCTTCAAGAAAAGACGCTGCCTGTCTGCATCTTCCCTAACTTCATTGGGAGCATAGCGAGCCAACTGGGTGAACCTGTCATGATATTCACTCACACTCATCTGTCCCATCCTAAGGTTTCTGAATTCTTCCTGCTTCAGCTCAATTATACCTTCAGGAATATGACGAGCTCGAAAATCTCTAACAAACTCATTCCAAGTGATAGGAGGAGCATTGTCAGGGCGTGCAGCCTGGTACGACTCCCACCAAGTCTGAGCTGTCCCTTGTAACTGACCAGATGCATATAACACCTTCTCCATATCATTGCATTGGGCTATGTTCAGCTGTTTCTCCACTGCCCTCACCCAATTATCTGCTTCTAAAGGATCAGCAGCATGAGAAAACACTGGAGGGCGTCCCTTCAAAAATTCTCCACGCTTATCCCTTACTTGAACAGGTGGTGGTCCTCCTACAGGGGGATTGTTCTGCATATGCTGCATAAACATCTGCATCAACTGATTCTGAGTTTGCATGAGTTCCTCCATAGTAACGGGTGGATTAGCACCCCCACAACCTCTGCCACGACCTCTGCCTGACATCTGTTTCCAAAACACAGAAGATGAAATTCAGTACGATCCGAGATGATGTATTCAATAGATAAACAAAATCTGATTTTTCTGGGCGAACTCCAATTTCAGCAACTCAGTAAAACTGTCATATCTCGAGCTACAGACGTCCAATTCAGATGATCTTTACATGGTTGGAAAGCTTATAAAATTATCTAGAACTTTTATTCACAACACTTTTTCTGATTCTGTCAATAAATTGGTCAAAAACTGAACTTAACCGAAACTGTTTCAGAATTCCAGACTGCGCAGTAACTCCAACTTGGAACAGATGTATCTCTTAACCCATAATAGATATTAAAGTGATTCTTGTGGGATTGGAAAGATATAGAAGTCTAATTATTCCCAGTAAAATTTCTTAAATTTCCCATGATCGGATTTTAAGTTATTTCTAAAATATCCCAGACCGATCCAAAAATCAGCAAAGGACAGAACTAAGTTAACCTCATATTCAACTAACATATATTGATCAAACTTAATATTCTTAACCATGGAACTTGTAGGCATGTCTACAAAACTCCAGCACACATTACAAAGATCCAAATCACACATTATCATAATAACAATCCATCAATCACACAATTGTTCACACCACAAACTGACTCTTAAAACAATCCAAACTTAAAATTAACTCGCAGCTACTATCGTTCTTATTACACAGGGGTTTTCCTATTTCCTAATTAAGCTTCTCATAAATCTTAGGATGACCTAACTCCGCCCTTAATTGGTCAATCTCCTTATAAGCTTGCTCCTTAAGTTCTTTTTTCTTCAGCAACTCATCCTTCAAATCCACCTCATGGAGAGCCAATTCACGAGCTAATCCCACCGTAGCTTGTAAAGTCAAAGAGGAATCATCTGCAAGTGGCACGGTCCAAATACCCTTGTCATGAAGGAAACAAGGGAAATGCCAAAGTGCACCCTTTAACGTCTTGTCCGAGCGTAGACCATGGTAGTAAACAAATGCATTGAAAGCGACATCCTCCATGCTTGTCTCCACGGTTGCCCGACTCACTCTGGTAATGAACTTTGACTCCACCTTAGGCTCCTTAGTGGTAGGATCCCTTTTCTTGACCCATAACTCCGTCTCCCAATAGGAATCCATCCATGGATGACTGTACTCTGCACTGCGGTACTCCAAAGTAGCTTCCCAGTCGTAGTAGTAGTTGTCCAAAGTTCTTGTCAACATATCATGGAAGAAAGCATCAGCCTTAGGAACCATGATATGAAACTTCGTAGTCCACCCCATAACTACGTCCTCCATAGGTGTATCACCAACTCTTGATTCAGCATTGGATAGCTCTTGATCACCCTCTTCATATGGCTCCTGGGGTTTGAAACGGGCAACATACTGTGCAGCTGACAGACGGGGATGAGGAGGCATCTACAAGATTTAGACATAGATTAGATAGAATCAATGTATTTTCACATAGAATAAAGTAGAGGAAGCATAAAACTTTAGTAATTAACAAGGTGAAAAGAGGAAGCATGAATTAAGTGAAGTATGGATGCTATCAACGACCATTCTAACTAGGCTTGCGTCCTACAGTCAACACGGCTCTGATACCAATCTGTCACACCCATTTTTAAGGACAAAAATAGGATGCATAAAGTACTCATGTGCGCCCCAAGTCATGATCGCACACATAAGCAGACAAATTACATAGTATCATCACAGTGCTTATTACATAGCGAATAAATATTTAAGACATAGTCTTGAACGATAAATAATAATAACTAATAACAATCTCCAGCGGAAACTCCACACAGGGACACGGCTGACTGGTTGACACCAAGACTAGTACTCATTACGATAATCTTCCTCATAATCTTCATCTGTTATGGTGGAAATAGCAAGAGTGAGTCCATGTCGAACTCAACAAATATAACACAGGGTTCATGAGGCTCAAATGGCTAGACACTGTTTAACCGCAGTTAGCTTTTAATCATATATTTGACAATTGGATTGCTTCAAGATAAACCACTTCCCACTAAAGAATCAATGATCAGTTGCAATAATGATAACGAATAACATTAACATGGGTATAATAATAATCAACAATAATTAAACATAATATAGCAATGGTGATCATCTGTCTGTAAATGTTTCAAGGCCGCTCGTATCCGTGAGCACGGCTAGTATACCAGTTTTTAACTCTGCGCAGAGGTGTACACTTTCACTGTGAGTCATGATTTCCAAATGAGTGGGGAGATCAAGCCCAAACACTAGAGAACCATATAAAGCCACTCAAGAGTTTGTCTAACAAGTTAGGGCCATTAGATTCACTCAGCAGGCAGATGTAGAATCCCCTTCCCTGTGGCACAACAACCGCAGCCTATACACACTAGGCCAGGGGCTCGCACTACACCCAACGTGGCAAGCCATTCTTACGCCATTTAAGGTAACCACTAACAAGCTAGAAAAGGTCTCTTGAACAACTAAAGCTAGAGCCATATAGCCCTCACAGTTGTACTGTATTGTCACACCCATTTATCGACCAAATGGAATGCTTACCCTTATGTGCGCCCAGAGATCAATCACACCTAAGTTCACAAATTATAACAGAAGTATCATGGCAAATGTTATTACATCACGATATTTAAACACATAGTCTTAACACAAATGTAGCGAAAGTATAAATAAAAATCTCTCTCGTGGTAGCTCCAGTCACAGGTACATTGACTGGTTGACAACAAGACTAGTAATCCTCAGGGAAGTAGGCGTACTAGTCGCTATTACCTCCATCTGTTACCCATCCGGGATTTTTATCCAAATAAGAGAAATAAACAAGCGTAAGTACATCTCGTACTCAACAAGTGTAACATGGGGTTCATGAGGCTCAAATAGGCATAATCATGGGTTTATCAGCATGTAGCTTTTAGTTAACATGATTTTAGCATATCAATAGCATCAAAAGGTCTCAATGTAAACAATAAACATATGATCCATGTGAAATGATTAATGAATAGCAAAAACATAAACATAAACAATTATTCAACTATTCCATAAGGGTCCAAAGCCACTCGTGACCGTGAGCACGGCTGTTATAACAGTTCTACACTCTGCAGAGGTTGTACACTTTCACTGTGAGTCGTGTTACCCAAATGCCCGGGTTAATTACTCCCAAAACACTACCAAGGTGAGCAGGCAGGGTAAACACTATGAAGTCTTTCGAAGGTTCGTCTAACAAGTTAGGGCGGCAAACAAATGTAGAGCCCCCCTTCCAAATGCCACAATAACCCGCAGCCCATACACATAAGCACAGAGGCCGGACTATACCCGATTCGTCAAGCCATTCTTACGCCAAAAAGGTTACCTCTAACAAGCTAGAAAAGGTCCTTCTATATGACTAAAGCCAGAGCCATATAGCCCCCACAGTTGTACTGTAAGTCCCGGATTGTCGCTTATAGATGAGTCCTTATGGAAAGCAATTAGAGCATCAAAAACAACACACATGCTCTAATCCCCTTTATACAAGAATCAAAATCATATTTTAATGTTTATTGCATATTCCTCTAATCAATTTACATGATCATAGTCCATGTTTAAGCACTAGCCATACTAATCAATGCATCATAATGGGTACCAAGGTATAGGATCAATCACTAAGTCATCCTTAACAAGGAATAAATGCATAATGACATTAATTGCATAAGGTGGATAGGACAACAAGGATAATCCCATGCTATACTTGCCTTGCTCAAACTGGTCCTGAAGATCTTGCTCGTAGTAAGGCTCTTGATCTCCAACGAATTGCTCACCGTCTATACTCGATCAACCATTATCAACAACACACATCCAGCGGCAATCATGCATAGACAAACAAAGCTATAATTAGAACAATACACCAACAGTAAGAAAATAAGATAAAAAGTCTTTAAAATGAATCTACAACTCGCTAGGATCACACAGACGCGAAGATCACGAAAAACGGATCTAAAACGACAAAGTTATGAATTTCCGAAGATTTCCTATAGAAAAATAAATACTTTAATTAAAACTCGAAAATAAATTAATCTAAACCTACTGTACAGTTACATCATTAGATAGAGCTCGCAAATATGAACCTAACGCAATTTGAATGGATCAAATCGGAGTTAAAACGAAGATTCTACGGCTAAAACAATCTGAGTGGCAAATCTGTAAATATGAGAAAGCGTATTTTTCTTTTTCCGAAACAAATTACGTTTTCATTTAATAAAAACGTATTTTCCAGATTACGCTTTGGACCGCGGGTTCAAAAAGACAAAAACTCAGGGACTCTTTAGCAAAAACGTCAGCCGAAACGGTATCTTCTATTTGGACGGACGAGATTGAATCGGAGGAGAGAGGGAAAGAACGGCCGGCGGCCACAGTGACCCTGGCGGCGGCGCCATGGCCGGATGGAGCCGAGCTCGCCGGAGTTTGCAAAGAAGACCAACCCGAGCACCAAACGCCGAACCGAGGGCACCAAAAGAAACAGCACATCACCGCGACCTTACCCCGTGCGAAAACGTGACCGGGAAGCAACTGGAGGGCGGCGGCTAGCTCGGCAAGGCGGCGGTGGAGGCGGAGCTCCGACGGTGGCGCTCCCGGGATGTCGAGGCTAGAGTTTTAGGGCTCAATGAGAAGCGGGGAGGCTCGGGGTTCCGTTTTTATAGTCCGGAGGGGTCTCCAAGAAAGGAAAGGGAGGGATTCGACGGTGGATTCGGATCGGTGAACATGGAAAGCACCGAAGCCGGTGACTTGGGGAAGGGGACGCGACTGATGCATGGGCCCGCGTCGTCAGCGACTGGAAACGGAGAAGGAAAACGCGTGCACGTTCTGGGCCGGCAGCCGCGGCTCGGGCTCGGCCCAAGAAGAAGGAGGCCGGCCGCGAGGGAGAGAAGGAACGGGCCGCGCTCGCTGGGCCGTGAGAAAAGCCGGCCCGAGAGCAGAGAGAAAATAAGAATTCTTTTCCAATTTTTCAAATTCATTTTTCAAATGATTTTCAAATCAAATTTGAATTTGATTTAAACCACTCAATACAAAACTCCAAATGCAGCAGCATGAATGCTCAATCATGTTTCTACCCTTATATTTGATTTTAAATTTATAGAAATTATTCTTATTCTAAAGTTGCATGCTTAACAAAAATAAATATAAGAAATCACATTTTCCCTATTTTTCTTTTCTTCAAATTTTAGAGTGTTACAATTCTACCCCCCTTAAAATGAATCTCGCCCCGAGATTCGACCGGTGCTTACTCAAACAGTTGCGGGTAGGTTTTTCTCAGATCCTCTTCTCGTTCCCAAGTAGCCTCTTCTGCGGTATACCGATTCCACTGTACTTTACACATTTTGATTGTTCTACTTCTTGTGACTCTATCCGCAGTCTCCAAAATCTTAACCGGAAACTCCTCATATGTAAGATCCTCCTTAACAGTGAGTTCCTCTATCGGAATCTGTTCTTCTGGTACTCGTAAACATTTCTTCAATTGTGACACATGGAACACATCATGTACACCTGCCAGACTCTCGGGTAATTCCAATTGATATGCCACTTCACCACGTCGCTCTATAATCTTGAAAGGTCCAATATATCTTGGTGCTAATTTACCCTTCATGTTAAATCTCTTCACACTTCTCATGGGTGACACTTTCAAGTAGACATAATCCCCTACCTCAAAAGTCAACTCTCTTCTGCGAGTATCAGCATAACTTTTCTGTCTAGACTGGGCTATTTTTAGATTATCTCTAATCATTCTTACTTTCTTTTCAGCATCCTTTAATACATCAGGTCCAAACACTTGACTCTCCCCTGTCTGATTCCAGAACAACGGGGTCCTACACTTTCGTCCATACAGAGCCTCAAACGGTGCCATTTGAAGACTCTTCTGATAACTATTTTTATAAGAGAACTCTGCGTATGGCAAACTCTTATCCCAGCTAGTACCATATTGTAGAGCACAAGCTCTCAACATATCTTCCAATATCTGATTAATTCTCTCTGTTTGACCATCTGTCTGAGGATGATAAGCTGTACTAAAATTTAGTTTGGTCCCCAATGATTCATGTATCTTTTGCCAATAATGAGATGTAAACTGAGTACCTCGATGAGACACAATCTTCTTAGGAACTCCATGTAAACTCACTATTCTTTCCATATACAACTCTGCCAATTTCGTACTGCTATATGTAGTCTTCACAGGCAGAAAATGAGCAACCTTAGTCAGACGATCCACTATCACCCAAATTGAATCATATCCTCTTTGCGTCCGTGGTAACCCAACTATAAAATCCATACCGACCTCTTCCCATTTCCACTCAGGTATCTGCATAGGTTGTAACAATCCTGCAGGCCTCTGATGTTCCGCTTTCACCCTTTGACAAGTGTCACACAAAGCAACATACTCAGCTACGTCTCTCTTTAAACCATACCACCAATATTTCTCTTTCAGATCTAAGTACATCTTAGTACTACCCGGATGTATGGAATAAGCTGACTCATGAGCTTCACGCAGAATTGCCATTCGGATTTCCTTATCTTCGGGCACACACAGCCTTTTTCCAAACCATAGCGTACCATTTTCATCCTTACGAAATCCTGGAGATTTTCCTTTCGCTATGTTTTCAGCTATCTCTCTCAACTTTTCATCCTTCTGCTGACCTTTACGGATTTCTTGCTCCAGAGTAGGCTCCAATACTAGTTCCACTGCATTAGTAGTAAATCCTAAGTTCAGATGCTTACACTCAGCACACAATTCCTTTGGCATAGGCATTACTTGTATTTCATTTGCATAACTCTTCCTACTAAGAGCATCAGCAACAACATTGGCCTTTCCGGGATGATAATGCACTTCTAGATCATAGTCTTTTATCAACTCCAACCATCTACGCTGCCTCAAGTTCAGATCCGTTTGAGTGAAGATATACTTTAGACTCTTGTGATCAGTGTATATATCACTCTTGTGTCCAATCAAATAATGTCTCCATATCTTTAATGCATGAACTACTGCAGCTAATTCCAAATCATGAGTAGGGTAATTTAACTCATGCTTCCTTAACTGCCTCGATGCATATGCCACAACTCTACCTTCTTGCATCAGAACACATCCCAATCCCAATCGAGATGCATCACAATAGATAGAGAAAGGTTTATTCAGGTCTGGCAAAACTAAGACAGGTGCAGTAGTCAATCTTTTCTTTAATTCCTCAAAATTAGCCTGACACTTCTCGGACCACACAAACTTGGCATTCTTCTCCAACAATGCAGTCATTGGTTTTGCAAGCTTGGAAAATCCCTCTATAAATCTTCTATAATAACCAGCCAATCCCAAAAAGCTACGGATCTCACTTGCATTGATAGGTGGTTTCCAGTTCAATACATCTTTCACCTTGCCAGGATCTACTGATATTCCTCCATTTGAAACGATGTGACCCAGAAAAGAAACTTCCTTCAACCAAAACTCACATTTACTCCTTTTTGCATATAATTGATGTTCTCTGAGCTTCTGCAAGACCAACCTCAAATGTTCAGCATGTTCTTCCTCCGTCTTGGAAAACACTAGTATATCATCAATGAATACCACTACAAACTTGTCCAAATATTCCATGAACACTTTATTCATTAAATACATGAAGTATGCAGGAACATTAGTCAAACCAAAGGACATCACTGTATACTCATATAACCCATAACGTGTGGTAAATGCTGTCTTGGGTATATCCCTGGCATGAATCTTCAATTGATTATATCCAGAGCGAAGATCAATCTTGGAGAATACACAAGCTCCTCTCAACTGATCAAACAGGTCATCAATTCTAGGCAATGGATACTTGTTCTTAATAGTAACCTCATTAAGAGACCGATAATCTACACACATCCTCTGAGTTCCATCTTTCTTATCCACAAAAATCACTGGTGCACCCCGTGGTGAAGAACTAGGACGAATAAAACCCTTATCCTGTAACTCCTTAATTTATTTCTTAAGTTCTTCTAATTCATTTACTCCCATTCTATATGGACGCTTAGCTATAGGTGCAGTTCCAGGTAATAATTCAATAATAAATTCAATGTCACGGTCTGGTGGCATACCTGGCAATTCCTTCGGAAACACATCTGGGAACTCCTCCACAACTGGATCCTCCTGATTGGCACCATCATTGAGCTGGTTCACTGTAGCGGTCTCTTGTTTTTGCACTTTGACTTCAACCCTGATCCTATCACCCTTTGGTGTTGTCAGCACAACTGATTTGTCCTTACACTGAATCTCTGCTTGTTGTTGCATCATCCAATCCATTCCCAGTATAAGATCAATCCCAGCTGTCCTCAATACTATAGGACTAACTGTAAACTCTACCCCCCTTAAGTTGAGACTAATGGGAAGACAGCGATAAGATGCTGGCATGCTTCCACCAGGTGAGTTTACTAAGATAGGGTTCTTCATGGCACACAAATGGATTCTATGTATTCTAACAAATGATTGTGATATGAAAGAATGTGATGCTCCAGAATCAAAAAGAACAGTGGCAGGGGTAGAGTGAACATCGAACGTACCAAGCATAACTTCTGGCTCCTCCACTGCAGTTTCCTGGGACAAGTGATTCACCCTTCCCGAGTTAAGTGCGGGCTTCTGGTGGCTGCTCTGTCTCTGGGGAGTCTGCTGGTTAGGCTTCTCCGGGCAGTTGTAAGACAAGTGACCTTCTTTTCCACAACGGAAACACCTGTTGGGAGTATTGGGAGCACTGGTCTTTGTAGGAGTGTTGTTGGAAGGACCCTAGCGCTGCACTTGATTCCCATTCTGCTGTGGTGGACGTTGATTGCTACTCTGTGGCTGAAATGGGGGACGTTGAGGGAACTGTCCATGGAATGGGGTCTGACCACGGTTCCATTGTCCAGAAGGAGGTCTCTGCTAAGTATTCTGTTGGAAGCCAGTGCGTGGACGGGTGTTGCTATTGGAGGCTTGTCCCTGTAACCTCTTCCTCTTAGCATCCATTTCTTTGCGCTTGTTATCCACCACAATAGCGCGGTTCACAAGCGTCTGAAAGTTGGGGTAGGTATTGGACATCAACTGCAACTGTAGCCCATCATATAATCCCTTCAAGAAGCGGCGCTGCTTATCATTGTCATTAGCCACCTCATGCGGAGCATATCGTGACAATTGAGCAAACTTGTCACGGTACTCAGCTACAGTCATTGACCCTTGGGTCAGGTTCCTGAATTCCTCCGCCTTCAATTCTATCATCCCTTCAGGTATATGGTAAGCCCTGAAGTTCTCTCTAAACTCCTGCCAGGTGACTGCAGGAGCATTAGCAGGACGACCATACTCATATGACTCCCACCAATCTTGAGCTTCTCCCTGAAGTTGCCCAGAAGCGAACAACACCTTCTGTCGGTCATCACATTGTGCAATGGTGAGTTGTTTCTCCACAGCACGAAGCCAATCATCGGCCTCCAAAGGATCAGCAGCATGTGTGAACACTGGGGGACGACCCTTCAAAAATTCACCACGCTTATCACGTGGTTGAACTCCAGCAACTGGCTGATTCTGCTGATTCTGCACCAGTTGTTGCATCAACTGCGTCTGTACTGCCAGCAACTGCTCGATAGTTGGTGGCGGTGGTCGTGGTGGTGGATTCGGGGGAATGTTTCCACGACCTCTGCCTCTTCCTCTTCCGGCCATCTGCCACCCATAAACATGCAAACTTTAAGAAATCCAGGTTATCAACCACTTATAAGATTAAGAATGAGATCTGAAAGTTTTCTGGACGAGTAGCAATATTGACAGTTCAGTATTTCAATCATATCTCGGGCTACAGAAGTCCAAAAGAGGCGTGCTTTATATGGTTGGAAATCTTATGAAATTATCCACAATTCCTATTCAGACCTCAAGACCAGATTCTGTCGTTAAGTCTATGAAAAATAAGGCGTAACAAAAACTGTTCCAGATTCCAGACTGTGCAGAAACTTTAACTTGTGAAAATTATATCTCTCGAACCAGATTAGATAAAAAGGTGATTCCAGTGGCATTTGAAAGATGCTTGAGTCTAGTTTCTCTCATAAAAATTTCATAAATATTGCACGAACCGTTTTTAAACTATAGTAGAAACATCAGAGACTGCTCCAGAAAACAGCAAAGACAGAAACGAGATAATATCAAACCCAACTATTATTCCTTGACTATTAAACTTATTATTCTTAATAATGGAACTTGTAGACATGCCTACAAGTCCAGACACTCAAACAAAGATCCAACTCACACATAAGCATAATAATAAAGCAACTAGCACACCAAGGTTCAAACCACACGACAGACTCGACTGACTCAACTGACGTTACTAAGAACGTTCTTATTACATAAAAGGACTCCTACTTCCTAAGGAAGTGGCTCATGCTCTAATTTCTCGTAGATCTTGGGCATGCCTTGGTTTGCTCGGAGCTCATCAATGGTTGCTTGGCATCTCTTGATAGTCTTCCCTTGTGTCCTCACCATCTCTTCTAGTTGCAGCTTCCTGTCCATCATGTCATAGACAAAGTTCACCATCACCCGAGGTAGTGGCTCTAGCTGCACTGGATCTGTCATAGCCCATCCAAGCTCGGGGTGTGCAAGAGGAAGGAAGCGATGGATGTCATGCTTCATGAGGTTAAAACGAAGATAGCGAAGACCCATACATGCTTCAAAAGCAGCATCTTCAATGCTATCCTCTATGGTAGCTCGATGTCCCACATGAGAGAACATCCTGTCCAGCTGATATGCCCCCTTGTCTTGCTTGTGTGCAAAGATGCTTGCCCTTGCCTTCCAGTACGTGCTCTCTAGTGGATGAGTGTACTCCCAGCAGACGTACTCCACAGCTGGATGCCAATCCGCGAAGTAAGCAGTGAGCATCCCCACTAGACGAATATGAGAGACAGCATCCCCTCCATTCCTGTGGTAGATCCTCACAGTCCACCCCATTGGAGGAGGTGGCATATCTTCAGGAGCTTCATGTGGTGGAGACGGGGGTTGTACTCCTCCATTATCTTCCTCCTCACCATCTTCAATCTCAACGATTTCTGGATCTTCTTCAGGCTCAGTCTCTTCCTGGGGAGGTGCTGGTGCTTGGACTGGTGCTACAGGGGTCTTCTCTTGTTCCTGAGGTTCTGGCTCTTGTGGCTGTTCAGTTGCAAGCAGGGCACGAGGTGGGTAGTATCCTCCAAAGCTGATGCGGGCAGTCTTACGGTCACGAGTCATCTACAGAATTTTTAGATGAAGTTAGAATAGAGGCAAAATTTCGTAATAGAATGAGACATAAGAAGCATAAAAATTTATCAAATAACAAGAGCAAGATAGTGAGCATAAAAATAGTGTAAAGATGACACTACTTCGACCATTGCTAGCTAGGCTTGCGTCCTACAGTCAACAAGAGCTTTGATACCAATTTGTCACACCCATTTATCGACCAAATGGAATGCTTACCCTTATGTGCGCCCAGAGATCAATCACACATAAGTTCACAAATTATAACAGAAGTATCATGGCAAATGTTATTACATCACGATATTTAAACACATAGTCTTAACACAAATGTAGCGGAAGTATAAATAAAAATCTCTCTCGTGGTAGCTCCAGTCACAGGTACATTGACTGGTTGACAGCAAGACTAGTAATCCTCAGGGAAGTAGGCGTAGTAGTCGCTATTACCTCAATCTGTTACCCATCCGGGATTTTTATCCAAATAAGAGAAATAAACAAGCGTAAGTACATCTCGTACTCAACAAGTGTAACATGGGGTTCATGAGGCTCAAATAGGCATAATCATGGGTTTATCAGCATGTAGCTTTTAGTTAACATGATTTTAGCATATCAATAGCATCAAAAGGTCTCAATGTAAACAATAAACATATGATCCATGTGAAATGATTAATGAATAGCAAAAACATAAACATAAACAATTATTCAACTATTCCATAAGGGTCCAAAGCCACTCGTGACCGTGAGCACGGCTGTTATAACAGTTCTACACTCTGCAGAGGTTGTACACTTTCACTGTGAGTCGTGTTACCCAAATGCCCGGGTTAATTACTCCCAAAACACTACCAAGGTGAGCAGGCAGGGTAAACACTATGAAGTCTTTCGATGGTTCGTCTAACAAGTTAGGGCCATTAGATTCACTCGGCAAATAGATGTAGAGCCCCCCTTCCAAATGGCACAATAACCCGCAGCCTATACACATAAGGACAGAGGCCGCACTATACCCGATCCGTCAAGCCATTCTTACGCCAAAAAGGTTACCTCTAACAAGCTAGAAAAGGTCCTTCTATATGACTAAAGCCAGAGCCATATAGCCCCCACAGTTGTACTGTAAGTCCCGGATTGTCGCTTATAGATGAGTCCTTATGGAGAGCAATTAGAGCATCAAAAACAACACACATGCTCTAATCCCCTTTATACAAGAATCAAAATCATATTTTAATGTTTATTGCATATTCCTCTAATCAATTTACATGATCATAGTCCATGTTTAAGCACTAGCCATACTAATCAATGCATCATAATGGGTACCAAGGTATAGGATCAATCACTAAGTCATCCTTAACAAGGAATAAATGCATAATGACATTAATTGCATAAGGTGGATAGGACAACAAGGATAATCCCATGCTATACTTGCCTTGCTCAAACTGGTCCTGAAGATCTTGCTCGTAGTAAGGCTCTTGATCTCCAACGAATTGCTCACCGTCTATACTCGATCAACCATTATCAACAACACACATCCAGCGGCAATCATGCATAGACAAACAAAGCTATAATTAGAACAATACACCAACAGTAAGAAAATAAGATAAAAAGTCTTTAAAATGAATCTACAACTCGCTAGGATCACACAGACGCGAAGATCACGAAAAACGGATCTAAAACGACAAAGTTATGAATTTCCGAAGATTTCCTATAGAAAAATAAATACTTTAATTAAAACTCGAAAATAAATTAATCTAAACCTACTGTACAGTTACATCATTAGATAGAGCTCGTAAATATGAACCTAACGCAATTTGAATGGATCAAATCGGAGTTGAAACGAAGATTCTACGGCTAAAACAATCTGAGTGGCAAATCTGTAAATATGAGAAAGCGTATTTTTCTTTTTCCGAAACAAATTACGTTTTCATTTAATAAAAACGTATTTTCCAGATTACGCTTTGGACCGCGGGTTCAAAAAGACAAAAACTCAGGGACTCTTTAGCAAAAACGTCAGCCGAAACGGTATCTTCTATTTACATCCGTTAGATTCGAATTGGACGGACGAGATTGAATTGGAGGAGAGAGGGAAAGAACGGCCGGCGGCCACAGTGACCCTGGCGGCGGCGCCATGGCCGGATGGAGCCGAGCTCGCCGGAGTTTGCAAAGAAGACCAACCCGAGCACCAAATGCCGAACCGAGGGCACCAAAAGAAAGAGCACATCACCGCGACCTTACCCCGCGCGAAAATGTGACCGGGAAGCAACTGGAGGGCGGCGGCTAGCTCGGCAAGGCGGCGGTGGAGGCGGAGCTCCGACGGTGGTGCTCCCGGGATGTCAAGGCTAGAGTTTTAGGGCTCAATGAGAAGCGGGGAGGCTCGGGGTTCCGTTTTTATAGTCCGGAGGGGTCTCCAAGAAAGGAAAGGGAGGGATTCGACGGTGGATTCGGATCGGTGAACATGGAAAGCACCGAAGCCGGTGACTTGGGGAAGGGGACGCGACTGACGCGTGGGCCCGCGTCGTCAGCGAATAGAAACGGAGAAGGAAAACGCGTGCGCGTTCTGGGCCGGCAGTCGCGGCTCGGGCTCGGCCCAAGAAGAAGGAGGCCGGCCGCGAGGGAGAGAAGGAACGGGCCGCGCTCGCTGGGCCGTGAGAAAAGCCGGCCCGAGAGCAGAGAGAAAATAAGAATTCTTTTCCAATTTTTCAAATTCATTTTTCAAATGATTTTCAAATCAAATTTGAATTTGATTTAAACCACTCAATACAAAACTCCAAATGCAGCAGCATGAATGCTCAATCATGTTTCTACCCTTATATTTGATTTTAAATTTATAGAAATTATTCTTATTCTAAAGTTGCATGCTTAACAAAAATAAATATAAAAAATCACATTTTCCCTATTTTTCTTTTCTTCAAATTTTAGGGTGTTACATGTATATCCCGGATGATCACGTACATATAAGTCCTTATGGAGAGTAACTAGAGCATCAAAAATAATACACATGCTCTAGCCCCCTTTTAACAAAAATTAAATCATCTTAATGATTGATTGCTTGATCCATTAATCATATCGCAAGATCATTGTTCTTAGTTTAAGCACTAGCCATAGCTACCCATATGCATTCCCAAGGTTGACAAGGAATCAAGACAACAAGCACTAAGTTATAATCTCTAAGGTTGTCAAGGTAAGCACATGCATATGTATGATAATTTCGGTGAATAGGTAACAAGGATAGTCATGTGTTATACTTGCCTTGATCAAAGCTCTCCAAACAATACTGCTGACTTGGCTCAAAGTAATACTCCGAATCGTCCAAATACTGCTCACCTTCTATACTCGATCATCAATCAACAACATACATGCATCCAATCAAACATACACGAAGCAAACGAAGAGATATAATTAGAACAGTACACCAACAGTAGCAAAACAGTAATAAAAGTTTGTAAAACTATTCTACACGTTTCTACGATCACACAGACGCAAAGATCACCAAATTCGAAGTTAAAACGTGAAAGTTATGAATTTTCTAAGATTTCCTATAGATAAATAAATACTTAATTATAAACTCGAAAAATAAATTATCAAAACTAACTGTACAACTACACAAACATGTAGAGTTCGCAAATACGAACCTAACGCAACTTGAACGGATCAAATCGGAGTTAAAACGAAGATTTTATGACTAAAACAATCCTAGTGGCAAAACTGTAAATACCTGAAAACGTATTTTTGAATAAACCGGAAGAAAATACGCTTTCAAAACGTGAATACGTATTTCCCGGAATGCGCCAAGGACCGCGGGTTATATAACGAAAAAGTGCAGGGGCTCTTTCGAAAAATTACCCCGCGAAGGGGTAAGTTCTAATCTCGGCCGTAGATCACGAGATGGACGGCTCACAACGATCCAAGACAAAATAAAAAAAATCCCGGCCATCTCCCTCATCTCCGGCAGGCCAACGCCATGGCCGACGCCAAGGGCTCACCGGAAAACTTCGGCCCCGCCTTCTCCGACCACCACTCAATCCGCCACCAACTCCAATCGAAAGAGAAATCAAACCCGAACTATTTTAAGCGGTTTTGGTGAGCTATGACTAACCAGGGAGAGAGCGCGGCAAGAGGAGAGACGGTGGCGCCATTGCCGACCGACTGGAAACTTCAAAAACCTACTGCGAAACCTCCCCAAATCAAAAAGAAAGCACCAAAAGATAGAGGAGACAAGTGCGGACTCACCCACGCGAAAAATTTGGCCTCCGGTCCACCCGAAAGCACCCCAACCGATCAATCGCCGCCCTCAACGAACTCAAGCCCTAGAGCTCTAATTCCCGTGGCTAGCCTAGCGTTTTAGTTGAAAAACGGAAACTAGAGGGTTACATCTTCCTTTTTATAGCCCCAAGTGTCCGTATACAGGTAGGTGATCCCGGATATCGCGAGACGGTTGTTGCGTCCGCCTCCGGTTCGAAGTCCGGCTTGAACACGGGAGGAGGAAGAAGCTTATGACATGCGGACCCCACCGGTCAGCGGAAGAAGGAAGGGAAGGCGCGGCTGCTGGGCCAGCTGGATCGGGCCGCGCGGCTGCTGGGCCGGCCCACCGACGCGAGCGAAGTAGCGGGGGGGAGGACTCGGGCCGTCGGTCACTGGGCCGCCGGGCCTATCAGGTAAGCAGGTAAATTATTTCTTCTTCTTTTTCTTTTTTTCTTTGTTTACTTGTTTTCAAGAAATATCTCAAACAAATTTTCTAATCCAAAATAAAATAAAACAAATCCACACCACACAATAAAATAAATGCAACAGCATGAATGCATCACCAAATATATTTTATTATTATTATTTTAATTTGCCATTATTTGTTATCCAATTTATTCAAAATTTGTCATCTCTAAAATTTGGGTGTTACAGCAACATTAGACACGATCACAAACCTAAAGAGGGCAACACAAGAATCAAACATGCCCAATATAAGTAAACTTCCATTTATCTTTTATAGATTAAAACAAGCACACTAATTTTTAGGTGGTGTGGCAAACACCTAATTTGCAGTTGAGGTTATTATGGGTGAAACATAATAACAAAACATAGTTACTGTAAAAAAATTACATGCCCCGAATTAGTAGATTAACTACTACAATAAAAACAAGATTTAATTACATGAAGGTATGTGATGCAAAGATAAATTTATAGCTCAACATTTTCTGTAGCAACATGGAAATGTTAAGTGTTTAGAAGGCATAACAACGCTATGATCTGCACAAGGTGGCACCTAAATCACAGGGAAAATCCTACACCATTCTAGGGTTAGGCTTGAACATCGCAATACCAACATATAGGACAAGTCACACAACGATCCACCAATCAATATGTCGAGAGAGAATAGCTAGAGTGCACGACATGGGGGCCAATCCACCCGTCACTCCACTATTTTCTTCGAATATGGAAAGTTGGGTCGCAACCTATCTCTCAGGCAATCCTAACATAGTAGTACAGAAAAAGCATTGTGGGGGCCCTCCACTCCGCCGATCTGCACTACTAGACTATAGCTACTCTACGGGTTTTCCAAAACATTTTGCCATCAACAAAACCAAAAAGAACATTTCAGCATCCTCATAGCTCAAGCACTCACAACCACAACACCGCTTAAGGTACAGTCATGGACAATCATGATAAAAACTATATAATCATATACTTGTAGGAATACAGAAGCATTACTGCCCAGATTTGGACAGATTCAAACATCCAACTTTGAACATCTATATCTAGAGTTCTAGACAACCAAAAGCTCTGTTCTTTAATATTTTGGAAATCTAATGAAAAGCACTACAGATCTTTATTTGTTATCAAGAGATGATTCACAAGTTAGCTTCCTCAAACAGGTACAACATTGCAGCAGTACATAGAGAGCAAGCAAAACCTGACAGGGAATTTGTAAAACTGATAACTCTTAGGCCTATCATCCTAAAATAATGAAATTTTAGGACAACCAAGATATGCAAGTTATCTACAACTTTTCTATTCAACATATATACAGAAAACATCATTTGCATCACGAAATTATTACCACAACAGAAACTGCACATCCAGCCATTTTCTGCACATAAGTAAAACAGATCCTTACTTGATTCATTAACAAGATTATGTATGTACAACTAAATACATGGCTCACCAACTACTATTATCATAGTTAATTATCATTATTCATAGTTAACATAAAAATCACACTAAACATGTTTGTATGCATGGAGGTCACAAAGTGATGCTTATCTCTCATTTCCCTTTACTAGGCACTCGTTTACCAAGTAGCAAACATGAGCAACACACAAAGAAATGTAACCTGCCCCAAGGGAATTTAGTGCTAGTCTTCACCACACATAAACATTCTCAACAGGCATAGCTACAACCACGATAAACACAAGCAGGCAAGCGCATCAAATTCAGGCAATTCATAGCCTAAGAAAACAACTATGAATAAGTAACAACAAAGTATAAGCAATGATAAGCAAACTCATACCCAATCTATATGTGCAAGTGTGTCAAATTAATCCTTGGTTTCCAAGAATCTATAGCCTAAGCTTTGATACCAACTGTAACACCCCAGGCACCACAAAAGCCCAGGATGTCACTAACATCCCTTCCCTCAAGCCAAAGTCTAAATCTTGGCAAATAATCCGATGAACAAAGTGTAACGCAGAAGCAACTACGAGAACAAAACTATAGTTAAGTTAACCTCCAACTTAAATATTTTTATTGAACCATGAAGGATCATCCTGAAGACGAACTATGTTTATTACAACAAGCCGAGAGTGTCATTATTATATCTAGATGTGGGTGAAAAGTGAAGGTGTGCCGCTAATCCCATCCCTTCAAGCAAGCATCCAATTAAGCACCTGGAAAGATAAAGGGGTGAGAATAAATCTCAGCAAGCAAACTGCCTAAACATGTCATTCAAACTACAATTTAATTAAACAATGATTTAATCATAGAAGAATACATATCATAATAAATAGAAGGTTCATGATAAGAATATTTATCCAATGAAATTCCCATAAACATGTAATGACCATGATATACAATAAATAAAAGATATCCATCTATGAATAGAACGATACTTCTCATATAAATGAAAAGAATACTCCTCATATCCACTTCATGCCAACATAAGGCTTCAATACGACAGAACCTCAAAAGTGCAAATGCAATGCATGTCCACTTTTACATCGCACTCCTCCTCGGGCAACGTACGATGCGTACTGGTACGGTCCTGACCATAGGTCAACGACATAATCCACAAGAGCACTCCGGAATAGTCATATAACTTTCTCACCGACCTGGCTCAAGAGCACTCCAAAATAGTTATATGACTTTCTCACCGACCTGGCTCGATGCATATGCTCATGACAAGAATGCATATGATGCCATAATATGATGCAGCCGCAAGAATACTTACCACATAGGTCATATACCTCCACAATCATAAAACATAACACTTACCTCATGATGATAGACAATTGATGAAAGATTCAACAATGAAGATCATGTATAAATTACTTTAAAGGATAAGTGATTTGATAGTTATATCATCTTGGTTTCATTCATGTTAAGACAAAGTGTAGGTAGAATGAACAAGTCAAGCTGTAGCAACCACCGCTACGTTTACTTGCCTTAAGACGACGATGCAAAACGAGAGCTAAGTACGATCCAAAGCCAACCACCTGTTTAAACATCATCACCTGAGAAAAATAAACTCATACAAACATTCTTAAATGGCACATAAATCGCTTCTACGACCTGTGCTATCGTTTCCCCAAAACAACAACCGAACAATCAATCAACAATAGGAACCCTGCTTCACATTTTTGTTGTGGACAAATTAGTTTCTCAAAAATTATGAAACTTTCAAAGAAGATGGAAAACACCATTATCTACAACTTCTATATAAAACTATCAAGCATATGAGACCTTTAAGATGACATAAACAACCCCTGAACATAACTGAACTTTTCTAACAACCCAGACAGGACAGCAAATTTATAAAATACATAACTACAGTTATACTCATCCAATAATTACAATCTCTACGAATATGGAAAGCTTAAGAAACACACTACGACTCTTATTCAGATCATATATTCAAAATAATCCGTTAAGATAGTCAAAACAGATTGGATCTAAAATTGTCATGATTCCCATCACAGAAAAGCTGCCAACTTAAACAGACCGTATCTCTCAAACTACAGTGGTTATGATGGTGATTTTAGAGTCCAAAGAAAGCTATTTGAGTCCTCTACAGCATTGTCAAGATTTGCAAAAACTAGTTTGACCTTTAACATTATCAAAAACTGAATCACTCCACTACTGTTCAGAACATCGTCTAGACAGCAGTCAAACGCTTAATTGGCAACAATAACTTATCTTCACATTTTCACTATGGATAAACTACTTATGCAAAAATTATGAAAATATGTCAGAATATACAAAACAATATGATCTACAACTTTCATATTATAACTTTAGGAGTTTGAAAAATCTAAGGTACCAAAAACAAGCCAACAATCTAACTGAACTTTTCTGATTACAAAACAACAGCAGGCCACTAAAACAAACATAACTCAAGATATGAGGACCCAAAGTTTATGATCTTTAACAATATGGAAAGATTATGAAACTGTCAAAAACTTTCATATAGATCAAATCGCGAAATTATGGACTTAGGACATCGTAAAACTGAACGCATCTAAAACTGTCCAAAAGTCTGACAGCACAACTGCATCACAATAGAATGATTACATCTCCCAAAATAGAACAGCTATCAAGGTGATCTCTATACCAAAAGAAAATTATTCAAGTCCACTACTGGAATATAATTTTTTTATAATTTTTGGGCACATAAAAACAGTCTTAAATGGTGCATAAACAACAACTGCACAATCTGAAATAAATAGCAGAACTTAATTACGAGATTAGAACCCTAACCCCATGGACTAATCGACATGAAAAGCTAAACCCTACCATGGATTTCACATCAAAACAGCGGGTAAAAGTGGGATCTTACCCAAACAGCAAGTACCACATGGATCCTCAACGATTCACCTCCGATATTCCTTTCATCCTTGCGGCGATTCCCCCACCATGACACCTCCGTCAACTTGATCTACTCCACGCATGACATCAGCATCAAGAAGAACGATGATAGGCATGGAATTGAAGGGAAAGAGAAGAAGATGATCCACCGGTTTTGGATGAGAAAGGCATACGCACGGACAAGGGTCAAGCCCTAACCCTCTCCCTCTCCTCCATTCTCCATCCTCCGATCTGGTGTTCTCTTGTTTTTTTCTCCCATTCGTGGAGGCAGCGGCGGCTCAAGGCATGAAGTATTAGGTTTATTGGAAGAGGTCAGAGAAGACACGGGAGAAAAGAACAGGCAGGTACTGTAGCGTCGCGCTACAGTAACATGGCAACTGTTAGCCTCCTCGCTTTCTTTCCTTAAATATTGCAATAGTTGTCTCTTCATGACCCGAACTCCGAACAACGTGTATGAATAGTGAAACCAAATGCGTTCGACAAGCCCTATACATCTATAGTCTCTACTCATCGATCCGAGCTACGGATAAAAGTTTTATTTTTTTACCACTCATTAAAGCTCCCATTGAACCCTTTGCCACTTTACGTTTTCTAACACAAAAAATGTATTTTGGGGTGTTACATTCTACCCCCCTTAAAAGAATTCGTCCCCGAATTCATCTTCTTCTAACAAAACCAAATGAATAGGACTCATACATACCAAAAAACTCTAATACGTACCCCACTCAAAAGCTCGAGGTATCAATCAAGGATCTACCACCCAAGGAACTAAACACTTCAGTCAATGATAAACTTCTCCAAGAAACTACTATTTGACTAGAAATTACTCAACCAAAAAAACAAGCCTCATTAAAGTCTATCCACTCCACTCAGGAATTCAGCTCTTCCATGAGAAATAGAAGCTTCATCACAAATTGATGGTCTCAACATAGAAAGCTCCACAGCAAAGGGGTAAGAAGAACCATAAACATGCCAGTCTTAAAGGATGACAACCTAATCTATAAAAACATGCTACCTAATACTCCTTAATTAATTAATTCTCCATCTCAACAATGAACTTGTAACAAATATTCAGACTCTCCCTAAAACTGAATATTCGAGTAGAGATCTAGCCTTTCTAGGTTAGATCCGTTGGTCATGCAAATAGTAAATAAAACCTGATTTAGACAACAAAATGGACCTCCAAAGGCATTTCCATAGAAAATCCTAGAACTATACCTCCCACTACAAAACCAAAATCATCAAGATCTTCTAATCCAAGGTTAACTTAGAAAATGAGACACGCTTCAACGACTGCAACCAATCCAAAAGAAAGAAAAAGATATTGACCTAGTATGTCGCCTAATGCCTGGTCACAGCTAAAAGACAACACTAAATAGTAATCATGGCCAAAAGAAAGGATATAACCCTAACTCCTCCTTTTGAGTAAACTAAACAATACTAGTAGTATGTCTGACGAGACACATTAAATAACTTTTCTAGGTACGTAGAAATATAACCGTCATGAGCTACATTAGCAAACATACAAGCAATGCCAAGTTAAAACAATCATACACAACGCAAAAGCATTTTCTAGACAGCAGAAAAGTAGGCACTTAATTTAATCATAACTGGAGTTTTAAGCATCCAACAAGCATGTTCTTTAACATTCAGAAAACCTATAAAATTTTCTACAACTTCCTTACTATCCTCTTAAGATGTTTCAACAATTAACAAAGTCAAACAATGCAATGTTTCAAAACTATACAACATACATGCAAAACCTAACAGTGGATTTGTAAAATCCATAACTCGCAATCCTGTTGGTCAAAAAAAATCATGCAACTTTAGGGCATCAAAGATTGATAAGTTACTTACAGCTTTTGTATTGATATAATTCATAGAAAACATCATTTTCATCATGAAAACATCACCACAGCAAAAAAACTGCACTTGTAGTCATTTTTAAGCACATAAGCAAACAAGTTCATCACTTGTTTTTTTTGTTTACAAGACAGCACAAATAAATCATACACATAGCTTAAAATCTTTACTAACATATATCAGCAACATTAGACACGATCACAAACCTAAAGAGGGCAACACAAGAATCAAACATGCCCAATATAAGTAAACTTCCATTTATCTTTTATAGATTAAAACAAGCACACTAATTTTTAGGTGGTGTGGCAAACACCTAATTTGCAGTTGAGGTTATTATGGGTGAAACATAATAACAAAACATAGCAACTGTAAAAAAATTACATGCCCCGAATTAGTAGATTAATTACTACAATAAAAATAAGATTTAATTACATGAAGGTATGTGATGCAAAGATAAATTTATAGCTCAACATTTTCTGTAGCAACATGGAAATGTTAAGTGTTTAGAAGGCATAACAACGCTATGATCTGCACAAGGTGGCACCTAAATCACAGGGAAAATCCTACACCATTCTAGGGTTAGGCTTGAACATCGCAATACCAACATATAGGACAAGTCACACAACGATCCACCAATCAATATGTTGAGAGAGAATAGCTAGAGTGCACGACATGGGGGCCAATCCACCCGTCACTCCACTATTTTCTTCGAATATGGAAAGTTGGGTCGCAACCTATCTCTCAGGCAATCCTAACATAGTAGTACAGAAAAAGCATTGTGGGGGCCCTCCACTCCGCCGATCTGCACTACTAGACTATAGCTACTCTACGGGTTTTCCAAAACATTTTGCCATCAACAAAACCAAAAAGAACATTTCAGCATCCTCATAGCTCAAGCACTCACAACCACAACACCGCTTAAGGTACAGTCATGGACAATCATGATAAAAACTATATAATCATATACTTGTAGGAATACAGAAGCATTACTGCCCAGATTTGGACAGATTCAAACATCCAACTTTGAACATCTATATCTAGAGTTCTAGACAACCAAAAGCTCTGTTCTTTAATATTTTGGAAATCTTATGAAAAGCACTACAGATCTTTATTTGTCATCAAGAGATGATTCACAAGTTAGCTTCCTCAAACAGGTACAACATTGCAGCAGTACATAGAGAGCAAGCAAAACCTGACAGGGAATTTGTAAAACTGATAACTCTTAGGCCTATCATCCTAAAATAATGAAATTTTAGGACAACCAAGATATGCAAGTTATCTACAACTTTTCTATTCAACATATATACAGAAAACATCATTTGCATCACGAAATTATTACAACAGAAACTGCACATCCAGCCATTTTCTGCACATAAGTAAAACAGATCCTTACTTGATTCATTAACAAGATTATGTATGTACAACTAAATACATGGCTCACCAACTACTATTATCATAGTTAATTATCATTATTCATAGTTAACATAAAAATCACACTAAACATGTTTGTATGCATGGAGGTCACAAAGTGATGCTTATCTCTCATTTCCCTTTACTAGGCACTCGTTTACCAAGTAGCAAACATGAGCAACACACAAGGAAATGTAACCTGCCCCAAGGGAATTTAGTGCTAGTCTTCACCACACATAAACATTCTCAACAGGCATAGCTACAACCACGATAAACACAAGCAGGCAAGCGCATCAAATTCAGGCAATTCATAGCCTAAGAAAACAACTATGAATAAGTAACAACAAAGTATAAGCAATGATAAGCAAACTC
Source organism: Saccharum spontaneum (assembly GCA_022457205.1). NCBI lineage: Eukaryota > Viridiplantae > Streptophyta > Magnoliopsida > Poales > Poaceae > Saccharum > Saccharum spontaneum. The sequence goes on from CM039595.1 coordinate 61,874,868, forward strand.
ATACCCAATCTATATGTGCAAGTGTGTCAAATTAATCCTTGGTTTCCAAGAATCTATAGCCTAAGCTTTGATACCAACTGTAACACCCCAGGCGCCACAAAAGCCCAAGATGTCACTAACATCCCTTCCCTCAAGCCAAAGTCTAAATCTTGGCAAATAATCCGATGAACAAAGTGTAACGCAGAGGCAACTACGAGAACAAAACTATAGTTAAGTTAACCTCCAACTTAAATATTTTTATTGAACCATGAAGGATCATCCTGAAGACGAACTATGTTTATTACAACAAGCCGAGAGTGTCATTATTATATCTAGATGTGGGTGAAAAGTGAAGGTGTGCCGCTAATCCCATCCCTTCAAGCAAGCATCCAATTAAGCACCTGGAAAGATAAAGGGGTGAGAATAAATCTCAGCAAGCAAACTGCCTAAACATGTCATTAGAACTACAATTTAATTAGACAATGATTTAATCATAGAAGAATACATATCATAATAAATAAAAGGTTCATGATAAGAATATTTATCCAATGAAATTCCCATAAACATGTAATGACCATGATATACAATAAATAAAAGATATCCATCTATGAATAGAACGATACTTCTCATATAAATGAAAAGAATACTCCTCATATCCACTTCATGCCAACATAAGGCTTCAATACGACAGAACCTCAAAAGTGCAAATGCAATGCATGTCCACTTTTACATCGCACCCCTCCTCGGGCAACGTACGATGCGTACCGGTACGGTCCTGACCATAGGTCAACGACATAATCCACAAGAGCACTCCGGAATAGTCATATAACTTTCTCACCGACCTGGCTCAAGAGCACTCCGAAATAGTTATATGACTTTCTCACCGACCTGGCTCGATGCATATGCTCATGACAAGAATGCATATGATGCCATAATATGATGCAGCCGCAAGAATACTTACCACATAGGTCATATACCTCCACAATCATAAAACATAGCACTTACCTCATGATGATAGACAATTGATGAAAGATTCAACAATGAAGATCATGTATAAATTACTTTAAAGGATAAGTGATTTGATAGTTATATCATCTTGGTTTCATTCATGTTAAGACAAAGTGTAGGTAGAATGAACAAGTCAAGCTGTAGCAACCACCGCTACGTTTACTTGCCTCAAGACGACGATGCAAAACGAGAGCTAAGTACGATCCAAAGGCAACCACCTGTTTAAACATCATCACCTGAGAAAAATAAACTCATACAAACATTCTTAAATGGCACATAAATCACTTCTACGACCTGTGCTATCGTTTCCCCAAAACAACAACCGAACAATCAATCAACAGCAAGAACCCTGCTTCACATTTTTGTTGTGGACAAATTAGTTTCTCAAAAATTATGAAACTTTCAAAGAAGATGGAAAACACCATTATCTACAACTTCTATATAAAACTATCAAGCATATGAGACCTTTAAGATGACATAAACAACCCCTGAACATAACTGAACTTTTTTAACAACCCAGACAGGACAGCAAATTTATAAAATACATAACTGCAGTTATACTCATCCAATAATTACAATCTCTACGAATATGGAAAGCTTAAGAAACACACTACAACTCTTATTCAGATCATATATTCAAAATAATCCGTTAAGATAGTCAAAACAGATTGGATCTAAAATTGTCATGATTCCCATCACAGAAAAGCTGCCAACTTAAACAGACCGTATCTCTCAAACTACAGTGGTTATGATGGTGATTTTAGAGTCCAAAGAAAGCTATTTGAGTCCTCTACAGCATTGTCAAGATTTGCAAAAACTAGTTTGACCTTTAACATTATCAAAAACTGAATCACTCCACTACTGTTCAGAACATCGTCTAGACAGCAGTCAAACGCTTAATTGGCAACAATAACTTATCTTCACATTTTCACTATGGATAAACTACTTATGCAAAAATTATGAAAATATGTCAGAATATACAAAACAATATGATCTACAACTTTCATATTATAACTTTAGGAGTTTGAAAAATCTAAGGTACCAAAAACAAGCCAACAAACTAACTGAACTTTTCTGATTACAAAACAACAGCAGGCCACTAAAACAAACATAACTCAAGATATGAGGACCCAAAGTTTATGATCTTTAACAATATGGAAAGATTATGAAACTGTCAAAAACTTTCATATAGATCAAATCGCGAAATTATGGACTTAGGACATCGTAAAACTGAACGCATCTAAAACTGTCCAAAAGTCTGACAGCACAACTGCATCACAATAGAATGATTACATCTCCCAAACTAGAACAGCTATCAAGGTGATCTCTCTACCAAAAGAAAATTATTCAAGTCCACTACTGGAATATAATTTTTTTATAATTTTTGGGCACATAAAAACAGTCTTAAACGGTGCATAAACAACAACTGCACAATCTGAAATAAATAGCAGAACTTAATTACGAGATTAGAACCCTAACCCCATGGACTAATCGACATGAAAAGCTAAACCCTACCATGGATTTCACATCAAAACAGTGGGTAAAAGTGGGATCTTACCCAAACAGCAAGTACCACATGGATCCTCAACGATTCACCTCCGATATTCCTTTCATCCTTGCGGCGATTCCCCCACCATGACACCTCCGTCAACTTGATCTACTCCACGCATGACATCAGCATCAAGAAGAACGATGAGAGGCATGGAATTGAGGGGAAAGAGAAGAAGATGATCCACCGGTTTTGGACGAGAAAGGCATACGCACGAACAAGGGTCAAGCCCTAACCCTCTCCCTCTCCTCCATTCTCCATCCTCCGATCTAGTATTCTCTTGTTTTTTTCTCCCATTCGTGGAGGCAGCGGCGGCTCAAGGCATGAAGCATTAGGTTTATTGGAAGAGGTCAGAGAAGACACGGGAGAAAAGAACAGTCAGGTACTGTAGCGTCACGCTACAGTAACATGGCAACTGTTAGCCTCCTCGCTTTCTTTCCTTAAATATTGCAATAGTTGTCTCTTCATGACCCGAACTCCGAACAACGTGTATGAATAGTGAAACCAAATGCATTCAACAAGCCCTACACATCTATAGTCTCTACTCATCGATCCGAGCTACGGATAAAAGTTTTATTTTTTTACCACTCATTAAAGCTCCCATTGAACCCTTTGCCACTTTACGTTTTCTAACACAAAAAATGTATTTTGGGGTGTTACATACATCCTGGTCCACCCGGTGGACGCGGTCTCTACTCCAACTAAGGTTCACGCTCGTAGTCACTCCAACAAGGAATCCGGAGTTAACTTGTAGCACGCTTGGAGTCATGCCCATTCCAAGTGCTACTATGCAGCAGAGGTCAAGCTATTGCTCAACACAGTCTACAACGTACCTGCAAAACAATTTAACGGCTGCACCGTGAGTACATTGCGTACTCGCAGGGCTTAATTCCAACACATAGCATTTGGTGGATGCATAGGATAGTTATCAGGTGTTTGTATAAGTGCGGAAAGCAATGATGTTCATTAAGAATATGACATGCTATGCTCAACATAGAAGTAAAGGTATTTATCATATCACCAAAGTGCTCATATTCCATCACTCATACTACCATGGGTATAGAAAGAAAGAACAACCAAGTAGTTCCGTCCCGAGGGACTCCCCCTTGCCAATTTCATGGATAAATAGGTCACAACTAGTTACTTGGCTTGTCGACCCTGGCCCATCCATGACATGTTGTCTGTATGGGTGGTTACTCAGATTTATGTATCCCAATATACGGTCCTTACTACTCCACGAGCTATGTCATCTGAGATCCCACACTAACGACGACCTACCCCTCGCATGAGCAAGATATCCAAATTATCATCAATATTACCATATTAGGAACCTTAGTCCTTAGCTAGATTAGTTAGGTAAATCAAGTTGTACCCTCATTAGTTTTAGTGGTTAATTATCCAGCCGTAACATCCTACATGCGCGAGTATGAGTTCCCTTCTCATGCTCGACTTCTACCATTGCCCCAACAACTAAGCAATAAGCATTAAGCGTTCCCATTCCCGTTGGTTTGATGAGAGGCTTCTACAAATTATTAGACTACTCTGGGTGTAGGGTAAGAGATGATCATTATCCAAGTCTACATGTAATGCATAACTCATAATGCAACTTGATAAGTATCCAAAATAGGATTTATAATAGTGGGGTGCCTGCCGGGTAGTGCTGTCGATCCTGTGATGACTCGCACACGATCCTCACAAAACGAAACAACCAAGCCTGAAAGGAGAGATTCCGAGGGTTGGGGACGATCACAGGATAGGTAAGGAAACTAGGAGTTCTACTCAAGACTTAGAGATAGACATCTATGTGACCCTATTGCTGCTTTCAAGATACGAGGTGTGAACTAATGGTGGTGACCCTTTGAGCAAACTTGCTAACTGATTTAACCCTCTCTGTGACAGCCGGTCACTCTGTTCTAAATGGCGAACGCTCCATGGGAATCACGGAGACTCCGATGGGAACTAAGCACTCTCAGGTTACTAGGTTACTCTATGCCTATAATTCAGCAGATGCTCCGATGTGAGTAAAGGACGATCCGGTAGGAACTAGGTGCTCTTGGGTTCTCAGGTTATTAGTTCGGTATAATTCATCAGACACTCCGCCATGTTGATGGATGCTCCGATATTCTTGCTCAGTAAGGAACTTAGGTTGTTGGTGACTATACTTCAGGTTTGGCGGACACTCCATCCTACCGACGGACACTTCGTTAATCGACGCGATAGAACCTATGCTCTTGGGTCCTTGGGTGAGAGCTTTGGGATTCATATCTAGATCTTGGGTAAAGGCTTTCATGCATGTGCTGGGTATTTCTATGGTAGCTTAGGTGGCTTAGCTAGGCTCAAGGTAGCTAGGTTTGGCTTAGGCTAACTAGTGTAACTAGTGATTCCTTAACTAAGAGACATCCTAGAGATAAAGAGAGATTAAGGGATGGCATACTTGATCCTTACTCTTGAAGTACTTTTCCAACAAGGCATCCTCAAGATCCATCCATGCAAGAGAGAACACTTGGATTAGGGTTGGAGGATTGATCTCAAGATAAAGAGAGGAGAGAGCTCTTGAGCTAATCATGAGATGAAAGGTTGTTGAAGCTCAAGTGCTTGGCCTAGGGCTGATCTTGTTGCCTTCTAGCATCTTGATTCTCTTCTCCATCTTCTTCTTCTCTTCTTTCTCACTCTAGTTCATCCTTTCCCTCTCTTGTTCTTCCTTCTAGAGAGAGAGTGTGAGAGAGAAATGTGGAGAGGATGAGGGGAGCTGAGATCAACACTCAAAGAAACACGATGGAGGTATGTATGTAAAGTAATAATAACCACACCTGGCTGACGTGAAGGTTGAAGGCATGAAACTAAGAATCAAGAACAAAGCAATCGTCACTGGCGCGATCCTCATTTTGTCGCTCTTAACGAGGGTCATGACCAAGAGAGACACAGAGTATATATATTTTACTACTCTTTTCTTTTATATATACCTACTAGGAGGTATTAATATTGGAGGATAACTTTCTGTATGTACGCATTTATATTATATACAAGTGTTTATATAATTCATCAAAAAAAGTGTTTATATAGAACTACATCCAACCTCCGGTCCAATTAACATATTATCTTTGAATGTCCAAGTTCCTCCTATGACACCACGTAAACAAGCATGATTATATATCTATATCTATATCTATAACTATATCTATATCTGGCCTTGTTTAGATACGAAATTTTTTGGGGAAAATTTCTGTAGCACTTTCGTTGATATTTGGTAAAATTTGTTCAACCATGGACTAACTAGGCTCAAAAGATTTGTCTCGACATTTACAGATAAACTGTGCAATTAGTTATTTTTTACTTACATTTAATGCTCCATGCATGCGTCCAAAAGATTCGATGTGACGGATACTGTGCAAATTTTTTTTGGGTGTTTTTGGAACTAAACAGGGCCCTAATATTAAAAAGCAACAAATATTTCTCCTGGCTTTGGTCCAGACCTATCACCTAGTACTTTTTTCATCTCGTATATCTATATCTATATCTATATCTATATCTATATCAAAGAACAAAATTTCTTCCTCTAGGTTTTTGTCGGGACCAATCACTCAGTGCCTTTCAGTCCACATATATCTATATCTAATATTAAAGAGCATACTATTTCTGTATCTATATTTGTGTCTATATCTATACCTAATATATATTAAAGAACAAAATTTTCTTTCTCCATATTTTCGTCTAGCCAAATCACCCGGCTGGTGTCTTTCAGCCATCCACCTGCTTAGTTCATTCTGTCACGGTAGGGACGGAAACAGTTCAGATTCACATGAAACTGGATACGGACATCACTTCTCACCATATTTTAATTCAAATTCAAATACTGGTATGGATATTTTTTAATATAAATAAAAAACGGATGTCTCACATTCGGTCAAATATTTACTCAATTCAACTCAAAGCGCATATAGTTAAATTCAACATACATGAACAAAATTTTACTAAGTTCATATGTAACCAAATTGAAAAAAAAACAGAGCACACTTCTAATAATCTTCAGTATCAAAAGAACTAAATTATAATAGATAATATTCAATAAAATTGCAGGTTAAAAATTTCAAAAAAAGTATCTTCCTTTAAGCACTTGAGCACACAAGCTGTCTGGATTAAGCATCAGTCTCCAGCCTTGCTTCCCAAGCATCGCGAGGTTAAAATTTCTCATATATTTAAAACCCATCCTTCCTAGAGCTTTTAGATATGTGAGTCACTCCTAGCTAAGCCAATGGATGTGCTTGCTATCAGCCGAGCTTCCCACCAGTAGTTGGCAATAGGAGCAGTGGCAGGCCTAGGATTTTATTGTAGGGTATGCCGCACAAATATTTTAATATACAATTCGGTAAAAACCATGTACTAAATCATTAAAACCCATTTATCAATTCAGTGAACAATTGTAAATTAGCAACATAATTCATTATATAGGCACTGAGTAACATTTAAATTTACCAAATTACAATATAAATAGTTCAAATCCATTACTGATAGTTTATAGAATAAATAAAGGCATAAAAGTGACTTACCATATGACTTATCCAACTTTTTTGCCACCACTTTCTTAATTTCTTGATTATATCATCCTCATCCACCTCAAACAAAATATCTTGCTCAATGAATATGTACATTGGTGGTACCACGATGTAAAAAGCGCTGAGAGAATTGTATCATAACAACTCACATGATATATTGTCTTCTAATATAAATGTTGGGCGAACTGTAAAACAATCTCTAATCTAACGATGAATGATATGTATAATCTTTCTAATACACAAACAATTATTCATAAGTAATTAAGAATGCAAGTTTTCTTTTTAGAAAAGAAGCAAATGATTCAAGTCTTCACGGCGTGAACAAGTTCTTTTAGAAAAAAAAACTGATGATTCACGGCCACAATTACAAACCTGATATCTCTGTGCATGAGATCAATTTGCACAATTGCACTTGAGCACTTCACGTCTTCACGGTGCCGGCGTGGGAAGGAAAACGCAGACGACGGAGACTGCTGCTGTCCCACCATGCTGCCTGTGCATGCAGCGGGGCAGGCCATCGGTAGTAGGCCGGCAGGGGAATAGCGGGGCAGGGGCGGCAGCCGGCATCGCGAGACAGACAGGATTCGAGACGACGCCGCACTGCCTCTGTGGCGCTGCTCGCAGGAAGCAAGATCAATCGATGATGGACGATAGGGAATTAGGGATCGCCTGTGGCCTGTGGGTCTGTTGGACATCGGTGAGTCCGTGTCTTGATGGATGGATTCTCGAATCCAGCGGAGACATGCATGCGCGACTGTGGCGGTTTCCGAAGAGTTGGCCAATCATCGAGCGTCCTAGCGCACGGAGCCACAGCCAATCAGAGCACACAGACCGTGGAGTATATCCTATTTACTGTGACTGTCACCTGGGTCCAGGGTATGCCGGGGACCACCCGGCATACTCTGTAGGTCCGCCGCTGAATAGGAGATCTCTCATCTTCTTGCACGTTGTCTTTGATAACAAGAAGCAGCTCATAGAGTAAGTAGGGACTGCCTGGGCCACAGATTTCGAAAGAACTTCCTGGCCAGCAGAGCTCACTTCCCTTCCACTCCAGGTGCCAATTAGCCTCTTTATCCTAGATGGCATGAACTCAAAAGCTTCAGAGGTGGACCATCCCACGGCCGTGGGCAGGCCCAAATATTTATCAGCCAGGGCTTCTGTTTCAATATTCGGTGATTGTTGGACTTCACTTTTCATCTTATCCGAACAGTTTTTACTGAAGAAGATCGCTGACTTATCACGGTTAATCATCTGTCCCGATCCCCTACCATATATATCAAGCACCTCAGCAGACGTGCGGCCCCTCTTTGCGATGCTTCTGAAAATACAATGCAGTCATCCACAAAAAGTAAGTGCGAGATCCAGGGGGCATGACACCCACGCGCACACCTCTTGATAGAAACACCGGCAGGATAATCCTTCAGCACATAAGAGGAACAAATAGGGGGATATAAGGTCGCCCTGACGAATCACCCTAGTTGGCCTGAAAACTTCGGTTAAGACTCCATTGACCCTTATTGACGGAGAGACCGAAGTCACACATCTCATGATTAAGGTCACAAAGGTATCATGAAAGCCTAGCTTTAACATAATCCTTCTTAAATAATCCCACTCAACATGGTCATAGGCTTTAGCCATGTCAAGTTTAATAGCACAGGCCCCCAACTTGCCTTTCTTCCTATTCAGATAATGTGTGCACCTGACGTACTTCCTCAGCATCAAACGGCTTCGTCAATTCAGAGTTCATTTGATCTGTAACTCTTAACGGGGCATGGTCGAGGACCGGTTCAGGATCTAGGACCTCCTGTGCCGTGAACAGCTCGGCATAAAACTGCCTCATTACAGCTTCAATATTGGCTTGCTCGGTCACCCGAACCCCATCTGCTCTTCATAAAGAATTAATGTGATTCACTTAGCTCGTTCCCGTGACTTGGCTTGGAAGAAAGCCGTATTGCGGTCGCCTTCCCTCAACCATTCAACACGAGACCGCTGTTTCTCCATCACTTCCTCTCTTGATAGCATTTCAGAGATCTGCTTCTTCAATCGCCGTTCTTCACTGGAAGGTCCAGTCCCTAGGGACTGTCCCCTGATCTGTTCCAGTTCATTCCGAAGTTGAGCCAGCTTCTTGCGAACCGACCCAAAGGTTGTATGATCCCACTCAGATAGAGAACGTCCAAGTGCGTCGAGGTGGCTTGAGATTTGTCCAAGTGACGCATGATCACCCGACCCTTGCCAAGCTGCTTCTACTGCCCGCCCATAGGATGGATCGCGGCACCACATGTTCTCATATCGAAAACGGTGTCGTCCCCGCCTATGCTTTGTTTGGCCTTTTGAACACTCAAGGACAAGACAGCAGTGATCCGATTCGGTGGTCTAAACATGCCACACTTTAACATCATTAAACATCTCGAGGAAAGCCGAAGACACTAAACCTCGGTCCAAACGTACTTTCACATTGTCATTTCCTTGCTGCCTATTATCCCAAGTGGAGGGAAGCCCAATGAAACCCAGGTCCATGAAACCACAGACTTGTACTGCCTCTCTGAAACCCTCCATCTGTCGTTCCGATCGGCCCTGGCCTCCAAATTGCTCCTGTGCACCTAGTACTTCATTGAAATCTCCCGCACAAAGCCATGGGAGCTCACTTTGGGTATTGAGGTATTTTAAGCACTCCCAACTCCTATATCTCAGCTCCCGTTTAGATTAACTGCAGATTGGAGCTGCCGTCTTTTAATATTGCTACTTCTTAAAATATTATTAGGAAGGTTTTTTAAAATATTATTTATAAAGGATATATAAAAAGGTTATTGGAGTTGCTTTTACGTATTAATCAAGCTCTATTTTTTATTTGGATAACTCAACGAGGTGGACTTGTTATGTAGGCCAAACAGTCTGTGCAAAATGCTGTTACAATAACAACGATAACTCATGTTCAAAATTGCCCAAAAAAAACTCTGAGCTCAAAATGACAAAGAACAAAACTTATCAGGTTGGAGCAGATTAGCTTGTGAGATCCAACGAAACATGACAACAAATCTGGTCGTCAGCCTGTGATCCAATGTATGAAAATTCGTATGTCTGATACCCGTGGATCAGTCGATTTTTGTGCGTTTTAGGCGGTTGTTTTGGCGGTGCTGAACACCCGGTTGTTTCCCCCCAACAATTTGCCAGCTAGCTCACGCTGATGGACTAATTTTATTGGACTTCCATTAATGAAATGGACATATTACACCACAAAGCAGTTACACACCCCCCAAAACGGAAGAGATGATTTAAAGCATCTAGCTACCTTCAAGCCTTTTTTCTTGCAAGGCGCTTTGCAATCTGAATCCTTCCTACACAGTGAACCAGGAAGTTCGATGGCAACTGCCCAATCTTGGGCGGTGGATGCGGAGGGGGAGGGCGGATGAAACCTACAATCAATAACACAATATAGAAACAAGACTGGATGGTTAACATTTTTTTTCCTAAAAGTGTTGGTATGTATGTAAAGTAATAATAACCACACCTGGCTGACGTTAAGGTTGAAGGCATGATAGTAAGAATCAAGAACAAAGCAATCGTCACAGGCGCGATCCTCATTCTGTCGCTCTTAACGAGGGTCATGGCCAAGAGAGACACAGAGTATATTTTACTACTCTTTTCTTTTATATATCTCTAAATCTAGATCTATATCTATATCTATATCTATATTTATATCTATATCTATATCTATATCTATATCTATATCTATATCTAAGAACAAAATTTCTTCCTCTAGATCTATAGTTTTAGATTTCGGGGAAAGCAAAAATATCGGAGGGGGCCGGTAAGACCGGTAGGCCGATTTTCGGCCGAAATTTCGCCAATACCGGTCCAATACCGGTCAAATTTTGGCCAAAATTTAATCAAAATTTACAATATCACTCAATACCGGTCAAAACCGGCCGAAACCGACCAATACCGGAGGGGACCGGTAGGACCGATATTGACCGGTTTTCGCCGGTTTTCAGCCGGTATTGAGAACTATTACTCAGTGCCTTTCAATCCACATATATCTATATCTATATTTAAATCTATATCTATATCTATCTCTATGTCTATATCTATATCTGTATCTATATCTATATCTGTCTCTAATATTAAAGAGCATATCTGTTTCTGTATCTATATTTGTGTCTATATCTGTATCTTATATATATTAACGGACAAAATTTTCATTCTCCATATTTTCGTCTAGCGAAATCACCCGGCCGGTGTCTTTCAGCCATCCACCTGCTTAGTTCATTCCGTCACGGTACGGAGGGAAACAGTTCAGATTCACATGGAACTGAATACGGATATCACTTCTCACTATCTTTTGATTCGAATTCAAATACTGATATGGATATTTTTTAATACAAATAAAAAAGGATGTCTCATATTCTGATGCCTATTCGGATATTTACTCAATTCAACTCAAAGTGCATATAGTTAAATTCAACATATATGAACAGAATTTTACTACTAAGTTCATCTGTAACTAAAGTGAAAAAAAATCAAAGCACACTTCTAATAATCTTCAGTATCAAAGTGAACTAAATTATATAAAATTGCAGGTTAAAAAATTCAAAAAAGGTAGGTAACCAGTAGCCATTTTGCTTTATTAATGTTTTTGAAATTACAAAATTTGTACATAAGTTGAGATTAAACTACGTGAGTGTACAGCATAGACGAGGATAGCTCATAAAAAATAATATAGTTATTGATAAATATTTTATAATTGAATATATCATTTAATAAATCATTGATAAAGCTTCAAGTGAGATCTCGTACATAGTAGCGGTGCTCCATATGGAGAATATTTAGCCTTAAGTGTTAAGATCTTTTACGATGGTTGAAAAAGTACCTTGGTACCTCCAGATTATTTCATCGTTTTCTATTTTCTAAGTAATTAATTGAGAAATATATTATAAAAGGGTATTTTAGTAATTGAGGTCGTGCCTGTGCCGGCCAGTGTAGCGCCATACACGTAACACGCCTAACCGGCGCGGCGGCACCCTTGATTTGTTCTCACTGCACCGCACCGCTGGATGGGAAGAGCAGCATTTCTGCACCCTCAACTACTCCCTCCGTCCCAGAAAAAATGTCGTTTTAGATTTTTCAGACATCGTGTTTGACCGTTCGTCTTATTCAAAATTTTTAAATAAATATTATTTATTTGTTATGACTTATTTTATCATTAGAGATACTTCAATAATGATTTATTTATTTTATAATTTACATAAAATTTTTGAATAAGACGAACGGTCAAACACGATGTCTAAAAAACCTAAAACGATACTTTTTCTGGAACGGAGGGAGTATGTCTGTACGTAGAGTTACCCCGTGTAATCTGGGGCGTAGACCTGTTGACCTGATCAATAGCTGTACTACGCCTCATCCACAGCATGCAGTGGGCCAAACACGAACGCATCGTCTTGTGGAATTTGTTCGGACTTCGGAATTTCCACACGCAACCACACCATGCATGCCATGGTACCAACCGGGCGCACCGCATGCATCTATAAATACCCAGCAAGACATGGGAACGAGCGCAAGCTCGGACGGTGAAGACTTCGGGTGGTGGAGCCACCGATCGTGGGTTCGAACCACGATTTCCCACCTTCAAGAACAGTAGTTCCCATTTAATCTGCAGCCTCTCACCCGCGCGGAGCCACAATAGGACTATGACGTGCCCGTCATCTATGGAATTTTCCGGTAATCTCTACCAGGACGCTACTAGGACGCGGTCCTTAGTTCTGAGTGTAGTTGTAGGGTAATTTGTACACGTATAGTGTGTGTGTGGGGTGTGTGCGTGTGTAGAGTGGTGTGCGTTATGAATAGATACTACAACTGTACCAGACGAGAGGCATTAAAAAAAAAGTAAGACATGAACTTCCTCCATGCTCACAAGTCACAGCGCGCCTGGACCTGGGCAAGACGTGGACCGCGCAGGTGCCGGCGGGTACGTCGCCGCCCGGATGTGGCGCGCACGGTGCACCTTCGACGGCAGCGGGTGCGGGACGTGCCAGACTGGGGACTGCGGCGGCGCGTTGGTGTGCACCGTGTCCGGGAGAACCCCCGCGACGCTGGCCGAGTACACGCCGAACAATAACGGCCCAGACTACATCGACATCTCCCTCGTCGACAGCTTCGACGTGCCCATGTCCTTCCAGTGCAGCGGCAATGGATGCCAATGCCAAATGCCCCGCCACGCTGAAGGTGCCCGACGGCTGCGCCAGCCTGTGAGAAACTAAACCCAGAAATACATTTATACTAAAATGAATGATTTACCCTTATTCGATAATAAATATAAAATGAAAAATAGATCTTGCAACACTTATTTTGATACTGGCCAACCTAATTTGGTACTATTTCCACCTATTTGGTACCTCCCGTTACTTTCAATTGGGTACCTTCTATTTTTCTATCGTCCGATCTCACCCAATGGATCGCCTCTATTTTTCTAACTGTTGTAAGATTTCTCTTAAGTGTTATATATTATAATTGTTTACTCTAAAGTAATCCCAAAGGACTAGAATTTTATCTTATATACCCTTATAAAACAAAACTCCAATATAGCTATTTCTCTCAACATGCAAGTTATCCAACTAGGCAATGCACTATCACATACAATTAATATCTGCTAAGCAAAACCCCACTAGCCATTCATCTTAACATGCAAGTTATCCAACTAGGTATCACATACAATTAAAATATACTAGCACATTCAACTGCAATGTCTATGTCAGTATGACACATAAGCATCTTATTGTCCACGTCATCATACCACGCAATTCACTAATCCGCAATTTCCATAGCAACGCGTGGGGTAGTCCACTAGTATTTATTTATGTTACTGGAGTGGAGTCTAATATTCAAGGCCACTCAGCAAGACAAAACCTTTACAAACAAAGCTGCAAGTGTCCTAGTCCTAGTGTGTGCTTTGCCTAGTGACACTAATTGTTCATGTGCACAACTGATTGGTGGTTACAGCTCCTATGGATTGCTTGTGTGAAGCACATGCCAATGCCAAAAGTTGAGGCAATGTGGCTCGTTTTCTGATTCATAGCTGTTCGGCAAATCTCCTTTGGCAGCCCGTACAGTACAGTATGACCATGCACATATCATGTTTTCTACCATGAAACATACTTATTCCTAACTGATCGTATGACTATAGGAGTGTGTATGAATGACTTAAAGAAATATTGCAAGAGTCCAACAAATATATAAAAAATGCAGACTAGAACAGATACGTCAAAATTGCAGACTAGAATTTTAATGTTCTCTACCGTTGACATTCATGCCTGGCTGCTAGCAAGCCAAACCACAGCTAGAAAACTAAATTGCCGATAGTGTACTCTATTACTATCTTCCGACATCAGGTAGGCCTTTGCTGATTTAGCAATAGTGATAAATCGCCGATTCCACCCGATGTGTTAATCCTGTCCATCAATCCAAGAATCAGAGCATTTGAGAGTAGTCCTAGGAGGAAGCGATATGATAGTTCTAGGAACGTTTATGTACATTTTGACTAAAACTTTATGACATAAACAATTATTACACATAATTGTTTGGTAGAGGAAAGTCAACATGCATCTTGAGTGTTGTGGTGCTGGTTGAAAAAAAACGTTTATGCCATTGTAGTAGTTAACTAAGAGTGGTGTCTAAGACCTTAAATATATTTTAAATAAAATATAAAAGGAAATTGAGAAAGTAGTACACAATAAACACTAGTGTTTGAACTCAACACTAGATAAAAATTAGAACAACTAATGAGATAAAAAAATCAAAAGCCAAAATATAGACTCATGATGTAACAAAAGGATACAACAAAAGCTTATTTAACTTAAGCTAATATTTCAACTAAATACATATTAAGAACATATGAGATGCAATGATAAAGCATTAAGATACATATAGATTACTGGTGATCTGTCACAACTGATAGAGACTGGTAATCTATCACAACTGATAGAGATCATAGAGTATCCAAGTTTTTTATTTTGAAATTTATAGAGTATCCAAGTTTTTTATTTTTGAATTTTATAGAGTATCTAAGTTGGTATTGTGTTCGGCATATAGGGATAGTAAAGTTAGTTAGTTCTGATTAGATGTACGTACTAAATTTATCCATAAAACTTTTAATTAATATACATATGTAATACTTATGTGATGTAAGATTCTAGAGTATATATAAGGAGAGGCAAGTACCAATGTAGACAGGTTGATATATATAGGCTAGTGGATTTATGAGGAGACGCAACTACTAGTAGGATTGAATTAGGAGACCAGCTTAGCCCTCAAAGGAAAACAAGAGGCATACGAGCGACAAGCTTGAGAGATTGTTGACGAAATGATTTTTTTCCGATAAACCTGTTCGCACTGGCCACTGAGACGTCAAACGCCCACTGTTTGGGTGAACTCCTATACATAGGGTATATATTATTAGAGTAAATTATATTGCATGGCCGGTCCTTAAAGTATTATGCGATTCTCGTCTAGGTCCTCAAACTACAAAATCGCACGTTTGGGTCGGTAATGTATTTAAATAATCTCATCCAGGTCCAGATTCGACACGAGGAGGGTTAGAAGCTGACTTGGCTGTCCACGAGGATATGGCTACGAGCTGACATGGCTCTTTCCCCTTGCCCGTCTTCCTCCTCCGTCTCCGACGCTAGCTCCACCAGAGCTAGCTCCCACTCTGCTTTCCCGGGCTCGCCATCTCCACGAGCGCTAACTCACACTCTGCCTTCCCAGGCTCTACTGCCGGGCGTCTGCCACGCCGAGGTCACCCTTGACTCTGGCGCGGCGGCGTGGAGAGGAGCGCGAGGACCAGCTTGTTGCCCTGCTCGTCCGTGGTGGCAGTCGGTTCTCTCAGGTCCACCAGGTTGCTCTGGTCGAACTCCTTCGCAGCCACCACCGGTCTAGCGCCGGGGGCATCGCCGTTCATGGCCTTGACGCCGAGGCGCTCGAGTAGGTCCAAGAGGCTGTAGAGCAGGTGCCACAGGCGGCTTGGCACGTGCTCGGACACGGAATGCCGAAGTGCGGCCGGGCTCGTGGCGCCGCCGTGCTGCCCGCACTCGACAGCTGCTTGCCCGTGTGGTAGCGTGTCAAGGCCCATGAGCCGCGCGATCATGCTGGAGGACCGGCACTCGTCCCATTTTTTTTCGAAAGCGTGCACTGCACGTACTTCATTAAGAGGCAATAGAGTTTGTTTTTGTTACACAAGGGAAGACATGCTTAGCGAGCTGCCATGGCACTCGTCCCATCCCCCAGCGGATGGAGACGGTGGCACTCCAGCGGCGGCCGAGGTCTGTATCTTGCACGACTGGATCTTGCCCCAACCACCATGCGGCGCCAAAACCACAGCCACCGCCTCCATCATTGAGGTCCAGCAGCGGAAACTGCAGCGACAGCCGCGGCACAGCCGGTGGCGTCATGTCCGTGATGGCGTGCGGTGCATCCAGTCGGCGCACAGTCCCACGCGCGGTGCCTGTGCGCGCTCAGGACAGACGCCATCGTTTGGCTCGACACCCGCACCTCCAGTACTCCGCGGGCCCCTTCTTCGGCGAGGTCGACCGGGACCACCGGGCCTTCATGCTCCGGACCGCGCCGGCGGCGAGGTTGGCCGAGCTCGACTAGGGAAGGGGAAGTGGACAGCCATGTCAGCTTGTAACCGTCGTCGTGGACAGCCATGTCAGCTTGTAACCGTCGTCGTGTCTATTTTGGAGTTAGATGAGATCACTTAAGTACATTAGAGAGCTAAATGTGCGATTTCGTAGTTTGGGGACCTAGTTGAAACCTGCACAATATTTTAAGGACCGGTCATGCAAAAAATACTACAGTGTACCTGCAATTCACTCTTGGCCTAACCTATTCCAGTTGGCTTTGGAAAGGACATCCGCAATGGATGACTCATAAACTAGGTCTAAGTATTTTTTTCATGTTTTAATAAAAAGAGAGAAAAGCTAGCTCTTGAACAAGAGCTAAGCTCTTACACACATTCTAAAAACATGTGAAAATGTTATGGAGGCCTAATCATACTATAAATGATTGCTAAAAGCTAACACTATTGGAGAGGTTGGCTTAGAACCGATAATTAACTTGTGTTGCGGGTTGCTTTTCATCGGGAATCTCTGATCTCTCACCAACAGCTATCGCCAGCTCATGACCCACCGTTCGACAAGATGAGCTTAATTACCCAGGAGTATTATTATGTTTAGTGACTTTATTTAATCCCAAGGTGGTGTGCACCTCGATGACCTTCGCCTCAACCCCGCCTAGCTTTGACCTCCGGAGTACTGAATAGTGACTATCGAGCAACCGAGATCTGAGAGCGGCAACAGTAGACCGGGAGGAAAGGCGTCGCCGCGCGCGTGGCTCGTCGTCCGCAAGCGGCTCCACGCGGTCACTTGGCGTCACCCATTCGCCATTGGCCTTGAGCTTGCCGGCTCGCCACGTCAGAGGGCTCTCTGGGCCGTCCGGCGACCTGCAGCTTCAATTCGTCAGAGCACCTTTTCACACTAGGCGGTAGGCCACACGAAAGCTATGCCATCTACACATTTTCATCAGTTTCTCACAGGCTTCGTTTTGACCATCTAAATTTGGTTTAGTGAAAGCCTTTTGTGCTGCTGTGAGTGTATTCTCATCATCAACAATATATATGAATGGTTGAATTTTATTTTTGTTACTCAATACTCACAGTTGGAACATACATATTTTGCAGACATTTATTTGCTGGGTGAGCCCTGCATCTGACGGCATTCACCGATTCAGGTTATGACATCTGCAGCCAGGATGGTGCATTAACACCAGTCCTTTTACCCTCTTTTGCCTTAAAATTTATTGGATGTCCTAGTTCAATTGGGGCCTTCTTGTGTTACTTTTCTGAAGTCTGTCATCAGGCGTATCAGCATATATATATATATATATATATATATATATATATATATATATATATATATATATATATATATATATGAAGGCACGCCGTCCAGGCGGCCTCCCAGGGTGTCCACGTATGCTTCATTTAGGTGGTGCGTTAGATAGAGATTCCACGGCCCAGATGAAGTAGTACCTCCATGATTCACATGTAGTGCCTCCATGCATGCCATGGTTAGCCTCAAGCAAGTAGATACATAAAATGGAGCAGATGAAAATTTGGATGGACATGCATGCAAGCACCGTCCAAAATTATACATGTGCTTTGTAGTACATCAATGACCCACATATAGTACCTTCATGCATGCCATTATTATCCTCAAGCAAGTGGATGCATTGAACGGAGCAGATAGAAATTTGGATGGGCATGCATGCAAGCATCAACCAAAATTATACATGTGCTTTGTAGTACCTTCATGACCCACATGTAGTACTTCCATGCATGCAATTGTCATCCTCAAGCAAGTGGATGTATTAAACGGAGCAGATGAAAATTTGGATGGACATGCATGCAAAGCACCGTCCAAAAATGTATGTGTGCTTTGCATGCAAGAAGTTACTATAGGGATTTACATCACTGTACCTTCTCCTTTTACACAGAGGAGCTTTTACCGCTACCAGGTTTTTACATGGAAAGAAGCAACTTATGAGACCATAGCAAGGACCTTTTTATTGCTAGCAAAAAAAAATTGTTGGCCAGCAGGAATTAGAATCGCCTGTGGTCCTTTTAGCCAATGCGGTAAATTTTCGTGCATGCACGTATGCTCTCTAGGCTATATAAAAATCGTAGGTGCTCTTGTCATCTAGATTTACCATGGACATGTGCACTGTAGTAGCAATCTCAGGTGGGACCTCTTTACCTGCAGAAAATGTACTCTTCAGCAAGGAGTTGCATCACCTCTGGTTCAAAATATATGGGTGGCTAAAGCCAGTGTGGTAAATTTTCGTCACCTGTGGTTCAAAAAATATATGGGTAGCTAAAGCCAGTGTGATAAATTTTCGTCACCTGTGGTTCAAAATTTACAGATTGCTAAAGATAATACGGTAAATTTCATGCATGCACAAGTGTTCCCTAGGCTATATAAAAAGTCTATGTGTCCTCAGTATACTGAGCACATCAACCAGCCTTCCTCAGCAGTGGATGGATGAAGAAAGTGGATGCATTCAATGAAGTGGATGGAAAATTAAATGACCATGCATGCAAGGACAATATAAAACTGTGGATGTACTTTGCATGCAGAAAGTTACCACGTTAGGGGGATTTACATCACTGTACTTTTACATGTCCTTTGCATAAAAAAAGTTACTACGACAAGCGGAATTTACATCACATGTGCATTCTCCTTTTACATTAATGAATTTACTATCAATAGATATGCAGTAAATTTCCATGTATGCACGAGTGGCTCTCTATGCTATTCAGAAATTCACCCAGTAAATTTGAAAGCACCGGAGACTGGACATCTTCAACAGCCCATGGTGTGGGTCAATCACATGTGCCTTCTCCTTTTACATTAATGAATTTACTATCAATAGATACATAGTAAATTTTCATGCATGCACGAGTGGCTCCCTATGCTATCTAGAAATTCACTCAGTAAATTTGAAAGCACTGGAGACTAGACATCTTCACCCTCTCCTTCATGCTACTATCAGATAAAAACAAGTTGGGCAGGTGGACACATTTAATGCCTCTCCTCCGTACCATCAAATAAAAATAATTCACCGACCATATAGGAACATTTGTACTTGCACATGCATAAATGCATCTAAGAGACGGTTTGGGTTGTGTGCACGTTGCTCCCAAGGTGGTCGGTGGTTGGAGTTGATCGCCATTAATACAGCTACCATACTTGCATTTGCTCCCATGCATGCAGAGGCTTCGTTCCTCCTCCAACTCTTGCCTATATAAGCATGAGCCATCCATCGCTTCATCGCACCCATCCCAGCCCTCCCAGTGTCCTCCTTGTAGTTCATATATGAGGAATCAATAGGCATTAGCTATGACCTCATTGTAGTTCATCCCTGCAGTAGTTTACGTGTACATCGGCTATGTGTAAGCTCGCATATGCACCGCCCCTGTTTGCCACCTTCAGATATATACATGTGGTGCATGTTTGTGATGACATGTATTCCATATTGAATGAGTAAACAACTCTATTACCGTGTTAACAAGTAACTTGGCCACAGAATGCTTGAAACCTAAGCATCGTTAGCATGGTTCTGGGCAAGCACACTTGCCTATGGCGACAAGGACTGGCACACCCGCGGGCACCCAGTGGCAGTACTCTCAAAAATTCACGTGTACCTAGGGACATTCTATAAGTGCATTAACTACTTGCCGTGTGTCATGTAACCAAAGACATACTGATACATACCAAAGTCTATAATGTTTTCAGCTATCTGTAGACTATTCTAATGCCTATGGACTACTTTTCTGCAACATTGTGGTTGCTCTTAGATTATGTCTGCGATGGTGTTTCAATGCCACAACTAAGTACACTAAGTAAATAGTAGCCTGCTCACAGCATAAAAGCAGGCAACCACGGGACATATATAATGTGTTTGCTGGTTGTGCTTCAATGGAATGTTGGCATGGTTAAGATGGTTGAATTACAAACACATGGGCAAGAAATAAAACGGTTTTGATGACTTGGTCCTTTATTGTGTAATTGTATCTTATCATGAATCTAGAAAATCTAGCGTACCCGCACAAATACCTTAGGAATTGTCTTCTACTTTGTCAAGACCATATAAAATCTTACCGACACGGTTTACGCTTCCAAGGCGTTAAAAAAGTTAGTTCAAATTTGGTCACCTCTATTTTTTTAGGTTCATACTTTGCTACTTGACCTGCCAGGTAGCATCACATCACGCTATCTCAGGCCGTGCCTATAAAACCACACCCTCTTTCTAGAGGAAGAAATCAAACAGGCCTAAACGGTCCCATACACTGCTGCGCATTGTTAGGTAGCGACGACTTACCGTGTCGCACGGGTAAGAAAAGCATTCTACACAGGATGGTCGCACACGCACAGTTCCATTCTATGTACGCCTACGCCACGCCATGAACTGACGACAACACTATGAATCTGTCATATGCTGAAAAGTAGGGAGCATCATCAGCCACAGATGGTTGCACACCCAAAGTGCAATTCTATGCACGCCATGCACAGTGAATCTGTGATATGCTGCACGTAAACTATATATTTTTTTGAAAAAGAAAATGCTCCGGCCTCTAGCACGTATACACATATATGTTATTTTAGAGCTAAGTTTTTTTTCCCTAAAAAGACTCTACGTAAGATTCACCATGGTAATTAGGCACCAACCATGCATGCTGAGCATCCACCGTCCATTTGCATGCGGCGTACAATCACCAGGGAAGTTGTCTCGTCGCTCCACTACCTAGGTATCTGGCCACAACAATGCCATTGAAGGCCAGCAAGCAAACCAGTGGCACAATCCCTCTTCCTCGGCGTATAAAAGGGCACCCATAGGTGCTCTCCTCCACCACCCAGCAGTACGATCAGCTCACTCGCCTGCTCTCGCTTCAATTTGTCCGTGCATACCATATACGCCTATACGCACGAGCCAGGCTCGGCCGTCGTTGCAGGACGAGGTGAGCAGCTCATGAGCATTCCCTCGCTCTTCCCTCCCTCCCTGTGGTTTTCGCCCTGCTCCCCTCCTTGGTTGTAGAACGTGACTTTAGATTTTCCTGGTAGTGTTTTACATATAAGAGTATTTTACAAAAAGTCTTAATGCTTTCTCTTTTTCAAAAATGTTTACTTTTATCTATTCTCTCTCAGATGGCAGAAGGAGTTTGGACCTGCAGCTACTGTCTAGGCGTTGAAGGCTTTCCCAAGCTGTTGTATGCTACCATGCAAAGACTTGGAATCAAGGATCGCCCAGAATATGAAGGCAGGGAGTACGAGGAGCATGTAACCGAAAGATGTGAAGTCACCGTCTATATCGGAAAAAGTGAAGACTTCCATATAGACACATTTAATGCCTCTCCTCCGTACCATCAAATAAAAATAATTCACCGACCATATAGGAACATTTGTACTTGCACATGCATAAATGCATCTAAGAGACGGTTTGGGTTGTGTGCACGTTGCTCCCAAGGTGGTCGGTGGTTGGAGTTGATCGCCATTAATACAGCTACCATACTTGCATTTGCTCCCATGCATGCAGAGGCTTCGTTCCTCCTCCAACTCTTGCCTATATAAGCATGTGCCATCCATCGCTTCATCGCACCCATCCCAGCCCTTCCAGTGTCCTCCTTGTAGTTCATATATGAGGAATCAATAGGCATTAGCTATGACCTCATTGTAGTTCATCCCTGCAGTAGTTTACGTGTACATCGGCTATGTGTAAGCTCGCATATGCACCGCCCCTGTTTGCCACCTTCAGATATATACATGTGGTGCGCGTTTGTGATGACATGTATTCCATATTGAATGAGTAAACAACTCTATTACCGTGTTAACAAGTAACTTGGCCACAGAATGCTTGAAACCTAAGCATCGTTAGCATGGTTCTGGGCAAGCACACTTGCCTATGGCGACAAGGACTGGCACACCCGCGGGCACCCAGTGGCAGTACTCTCAAAAATTCACGTGTACCTAGGGACATTCTATAAGTGCATTAACTACTTGCCGTGTGTCATGTAACCAAAGACATACTGATACATACCAAAGTCTATAATGCTTTCAGCTATCTGTAGACTATTCTAATGCCTATGGACTACTTTTCTGCAACATTGTGGTTGCTCTTAGATTATGTCTGCGATGGTGTTTCAATGCCACGACTAAGTACACTAAGTAAACAGTAGCCTGCTCACAGCATAAAAGCAAGCAACCACGGGACATATATAATGTGTTTGCTGGTTGTGCTTCAATGGAATGTTGGCATGGTTAAGATGGTTGAATTACAAACATATGGGCAAGAAATAAAACGGTTTTGATGACTTGGTCCTTTATTGTGTAATTGTATCTTATCATGAATCTAGAAAATCTAGCGTACCCGCATAAATACCTTAGGAATTGCCTTCTACTTTGTCAAGACCATATAAAATCTTACCGACACGGTTTACGCTTCCAAGGCGTTAAAAAAGTTAGTTCAAATTTGGTCACCTCTATTTTTTTAGGTTCATACTTTGCTACTTGACCTGCCAGGTAGCATCACATCACGCTATCTCAGGCCGTGCCTATAAAACCACACCCTCTTTCTAGAGGAAGAAATCAAACAGGCCTAAACGGTCCTATACACTGCTGCGCATTGTTAGGTAGCGACGACTTACCGTGTCGCACGGGTAAGAAAAGCATCCTACACAGGATGGTCGCACACACACAGTTCCATTCTATGTACGCCTACGCCACGCCATGAACTGACGACAACACTGTGAATCTGTCATATGCTGAAAAGTAGGGAGCATCATCAGCCACAGATGGTTGCACACCCAAAGTGCAATTCTATGCACGCCATGCACAGTGAATCTGTGATATGCTGCACGTAAACTATATATTTTTTTGAAAAAGAAAATGCTCCGGCCTCTAGCACGTATACACATATATGTTATTTTAGAGCTAAGTTTTTTTCCCTAAAAAGACTCTACGTAAGATTCACCATGGTAATTAGGCACCGACCATGCATGCTGAGCATCCACCGTCCATTTGCATGCGGCGTACAATCACCAGGGAAGTTGTCTCGTCGCTCCACTACCTAGGTATCTGGCCACAACAATGCCATTGAAGGCGACCAAGCAAACCAGTGGCACAACCCCTCTTCCTCGGCGTATAAAAGGGCACCCATAGGTGCTCTCCTCCACCACCCAGCAGCACGATCTGCTCACTCGCCTGCTCTCGCTTCAATTTGTCCGTGCATACCATATACGCCTATACGCACGAGCCAGGTTCGGCCGTCGTTGCAGGACGAGGTGAGTAGCTCATGAGCATTCCCTCGCTCTTCCCTCCCTCCCTGTGGTTTTCGCCCTGCTCCCCTCCTTGGTTGTAGAACGTGACTTTAGATTTTCCGGGTAGTGTTTTACATATAAGAGTATTTTACAAAAAGTCTTAATGCTTTCTCTTTTTCAAAAATGTTTACTTTTATCTATTCTCTCTCAGATGGCAGAAGGAGTTTGGACCTGCAGCTACTGTCTAGGCGTTGAAGGCTTTCCCAAGCTGTTGTATGCTACCATGCAAAGACTTGGAATCAAGGATCGCCCAGAATATGAAGGCAGGGAGTACGAGGAGCATGAAACCGAAAGATGTGAAGTCACCGTCTATATCGGAAAAAGTAAAGACTTCCCTGACATAACTGAAGCATGGAGTATGACTACGACCGGATTTCGGTTTGTAGACACGTATCAAGTTGTCGCCCACAAAGCTTTGAGGTGCCTGTGCCAGATCTACGAGAAGCCCATCGCCCGTACACCCATGAGGTTCTTTCCACCACAGGAAAAGGACCGGCCAGTTTGGAGAACCCGTATGGACATCTTACAAGGACGTTATTCGCTCGAGAATGACCCGACTGTAGTATTCATGACCACATACCTACTTGCTATGGATGAGCAATATGATAAGCAAGCATCGGAGTTGAGGAAGTGCATGCACCGCGCAGAAGAAGCTGAGCTCATGGTTAGAAAGTTCCATGTGCAGCTAGCAGAGGCTCATGCCCAAGCAGCTGCAGCCGAGAGTCGTGAAACTACCATCGCTGAAGCCTTGAAGGAAGCTGAGGACCGCCATGCTCAGGAGCTAAAGGATGCCTACCTTGTCACTAGGGCCAAGAGAAGAATGCAAGCCTTAGAAGACCAAGAGCCCATGATTCTAGAAGGAATCCCAATCATGTCCCTAAGCACAGAAAGAAGACTCGACGTTGAAGGCCCATTAGCTCCTCCACCCATAGAAATATCTCATGAAGCTCTAGAGTTAGAGCCCAGTAAGAAAGAAAATATCCCCCTCACCCAGCCACCCTCAAAAGATGACGTTGACCCGCCTCTTAGTCCAAGGGATGGACCACAAATGTCGGAAGAATGATCCTTTTCAACACCAAGGAAATGAAGCCCTTTAGTCGAAGACGTTGAAAATTAGTTGTACCATGTTTCTCCTTTAGTCTTAGGGAGTGAAGTTTATTTTGCTTTTGTTCACCTCAAAGGAGATGAAGCGTATTGTAGTATGCGTATTTTGTTCCCTGCTAAGTTGTACCCTCTTATTTAGAATATATATTTGTGTTTGTTGGTTGTGCTAATTGAGTGCTTTATCAAAGTTCTTTCAGTCTCTTTTTTTGAAACATCTTTCAGTCTCTTTCATAACAATACGATGAGAAAACATATTAGACATATGAGCCATATTTTCTAAGATTTCCTATATCAAACACGTCACCCGTAGCGAAGCGCGGGCAGCAATGGCTAGTGTATATATATATATATATATATATATATATATATATATATATATATATATATATATATATATATATATATATATATATATATATATATATATATATATCACTCCTGTCACATATCCATACAGAAATCCAGCAGAGCCATGGAGGCAACGGCGCTTAGTGCGGGCAAGTCCGTACTCAATGGAGCTCTTGGCTACGCAAAATCCACCATTGCCGAGGAGGTGGCCTTGGAGCTCGGTATTCAGAAAGGCCACGCTTTCGTCGCAGATGAGCTTGAGATGATGAGGTTATTCATGATGGAGGCCCACGAGAAGAGAGATGATAATAGCAAGGTGGTTAAGACTTGGGTGAACCAAGTCCGTGACACTGCCTATGACGTCGAGGACAGCCTCCTGGATTTTGTCGCTGTTTGTCTCAAGAGGCCATCCTGGTGGCGATTCCCTCGCACGTTGTTGAGCGGTGCCGTGTGGCCAAGCAGATGAAGGAGCTCAGAACCAAAGTCGAGGATGTGAGCCAGAGGAATGTGCGCTACGCCGCCACCATCTCATCAAGGGATCTGGCTCCAAGGCCACCACCTCCGCTGAGCAGTCTGGCCTTACTGCTGCAGCCATATTTGGCATTGAAAGCGGATTGGTAATCACGTAATGATTAGATTCATTGATCAATCATAATACATATAGGACCTGCCATCTAGGCAAGCGAGCCTGGCCAAGCGTGCATCGGCTCTATGTGTGCACGGGCCTGTAGCAATTAGGCCCAATGACACGATTACAAGATGCTAACCAAAAGGCCTTAATCAACATGTCTAACATCCCCCCACAGTTGGAGCGTCGTCAGCCACAAAGACAAATGTTCAGACTAGAACGAAACTCGGTGAAGACTAAAGTTGGAAGACTCTTGGTGAAGATGTCAGCATATTGAGATGACGTAGGCACATGAAGAACACGAACTGCCCCGGCGGCGATCTTGTCACGGACAAAGTGTAGATCAACCTCGATGTGCATCATGCGCTGATGCTGCATAGGATTAGTCGAGAGGTAAACTACACGGATGTTGTCACAATACACCAAGGTGGCTCATGAACGGGACAGAAAAGCTCGCTAAGAGTTGGCGCAACCACGAAGTCTCAGCAACTGCATTGGCCACAGCCTGGTATTCAGCCTCAGCACTGGAACGAGAAACAGTGGACTGCCGTTTGGATGACCAAGATATGAGGTTATCTCCC
This sequence comes from Saccharum spontaneum, assembly GCA_022457205.1. NCBI lineage: Eukaryota > Viridiplantae > Streptophyta > Magnoliopsida > Poales > Poaceae > Saccharum > Saccharum spontaneum. Next base: position 61,901,539 of record CM039595.1, read on the forward strand.
AGAAACACTGCATAACCTGAAGTAGAGCGACGAGTCTCCGGACAACCTGCCCAATCAGCATCAAAATAGGCCACTAAATCAACAGACGGAGAGCGAGGAAGGTGAATCCCATAATCCAAAGTGCCTTTAATGTAGCGTAGAACGCGCTTCACCAGAGCCAGATGAGGTTCGCAAGGATCATGCATGAAAGCGGATTGATAATCACTCAATGATTAGATTCATTGATCAATCGTAATACACATAGGACCTGCCATCTAGGCAAGCGAGCCTGGCCGAGCGTGCATCAGCTCTATGTGTGCATGGGCCTGTAGCAATTAGGCCCAATGACACAATTACACGATGCTAACCAAAAGGCCTAATCTACATGTCTAACAGGCATTAATGATGCAAAGCGTGCCGCGAAGCAGGTCAATCAGAGAGTGGATCTGCAACTAATCAACAAGGAGGATGAGGACCTTAAAGTGATTGCTGTCTGGGGGACAAGTGGTGATATATCTTTTTAGGGTAACTGGTGGGGCTTGAAGCCCCTACAGTGAAGAAAATTAAATTAAACAAAGAGAGTCAGCTGAGCATTAGAAATTAAGGAACAGAAAAAGAAAGAAGAGAAGAGAAGAAGGACACCCATTACAACAAATACTGAAGCCATCGATCAAACAAAGAGACTAGGCTTGGTTTAACTCTTAAAGAAACAAGAGAGAGTTCCCTGAGAAGGAGCTCCTTGGAGGCTTGAACATCATGGTGGATTCCTCTGAAGATGCGTCGTTCCTGGCTGTCGAGATAACACAGCATAAGAGAATTACCCCATTCATGAAGAAAGCTGAGTTAAACTGATCTTTAATAGCATCCAGCAGTCCCTTGCAAACGGGCAGTACATGAATAGATGGTCCACCGTTTCCTCCAATAAGTTGCAAAGGACACAATTGTAAGAGTCAAGGCACTATTACACAAAGATTAATGGAGACGGGCCAAATTGATTAACGGAGGTGGGCATTGCAACCGCCTCCAATCAAAGGTCACAGTTAATGCAGATTAACCGAGGCAGTTGCTTTGTCTGCCTCTAAATATAATTTAAAAAAACAAAAACAAAACAAAAAAGCCCGCAGCCCAAACCAGGCCTGGGCCTAGATCTGGGCTGTGCCGCCGCCGCCGCTGCAGGGGAACTCGATCTGATGCCGCATCTGGCCGCCGTGCAGTGGTGGAGCCCGCCGCTGCCGGATCCACCAACGCCAAGGCCAGATCCACCCGCGCCAGGGCCGGATTCGGCCTCTTCGTGCGCCGGCCGAGCTCGAGGGAGAAGGATGCGCCGTCAGAGAGAGAGGGATGCGCCACCGGCTTCCCAGTGCGCCGGCCGAGCTCGAGGGAGAGGGATGCGCTGCCGGACTCCCTGTGCGCCGGCTGAGCTCGGGCTCCATTGGGGAGATGGAGGGGAGAGGGCGCCCTATGCCAGCTGTGGGGGAGAGGGAGGAGCCGCCGCAGGGGTGTTAGTCAGTGGGGGCTGCCATGGGGGAGAGGGAGAGGTGATAGAAAGGGAGAGGAAGGGGCGAGTGACGGGCTGGGGTAGGGACGTGCGAAGGAGGGGTTGGCATGAAGCTGTGAGAGAGACTGAGATTGGATAAGTTTTTGAAACCTAACTCTCTCTCTCTATATATATATTTATATATATATATATATATATATATATATATATATATATATATATATATATATATATATATATATATATGGTGAGCGGGCTCCGAGCTGGGCCAGTATTTTAGGAGGCAGGATTTATATTGTGCCCGCCTCAGAAAATAGATTTACGGAGGCGAGCACCTTAAGACGACTGCCTCCGAAAATAGGCCATTTTTTGATGCGGTTGTTTTAAAGTGCTCGCCTCCATTAATCTATTTTCGGAGGCAGGCATTTCCTGACCGCCTCCATAAATAAAAAGACCGCCTGCGTTAATCGTCTGGGATTTTACGAGACAGTTGGATTTTGTGACCACCTCGGTTAATAAAAGGGCACCGCATCGCAAAATCATTTGTGTAGTGGTGAGGTGCATATTTTTTCCTTCTCAAGATATTTCTTGCACTTAGCCTGTCCTTCAAAAGACGCCAAAAACAAAACCTTGTGCTTTGGCTGACGGAAGGATTCCCACATCCATTTGTAGACTCTGAACTTGAATGGTTCCCAAGAGTTTTCTGTTGACTTTGGTCGAAGAGAATAGCTCTGAGTTTGAAGAATGCCGCCAAATATCATTGTTTTCAGATAAGCGCTGAGGGAATTTTTATCAAATGACAGACTTTCTAATTGCACATAAACCACCTCAGACAAAGGCAGATGGAAGAGATTTGTGAGCTGATCTTGTTCAAAGGCTGTGACCACTGAAATTGTCTTGTTCTTTGCAAAGGAGAAAAGTTCAGCTGGGGTTCAGGCTTCCAGTTGTCTTTCCAAAATAAACAAGTTTTTCTATTTTCCCAAAATAAACAAGTGGCGATATGGGCCAAACAATGATAATCAGGGAGGCTTACGACAACCCAGATGTCCAAATCAAATTCCCATATCCCGAGCATGGGTAAGGGTGATGCATCCTTTCAGTCCAAAAGACTCTGTCCATTGGTGAATCAGCTTCATGCAACCCAAGGTGTTGAAGCTCTGTTGGACAAAGAGAAGTCAGAACAAGATTTAGCTAAGGAATTCAATGGATATGTGAACGATACCAGGTGTCTAATTGTGCTTAATAACCTATCCATCATTGAAGAGTGGGATCAAATTAAGAAATGCTTCACAAACAACAAGAAAGGAAGCTGAATCATTAGGTCAATCACACGAGTTGAAGTTGCAAGCCTATGTGCAGGGAAAGAAAGCCAAGCCTCAGAGCCAAAGCAATTGTCTGCTGATCAGATACTTTACGGCATTCTGCTGTCCACACCTGTTGATAGTTCACTTTGATCCCTCTCAAGAGATGCTCTAATGCTATCGTGTAAGCTTTCTCCCTACCACCAAAAAGGCGAGGTGTGAATTGTGATTGAGTCAAGCAAGAGACATATACGTTGCTGTCTGCAGGGGTAAAGTGAGAGGATCTGGTTTATCCCCCAGACGACATGCCAAGCTAGTGTGCTTGAGGGAGGCAAAAGGCATATATATATGCCTTGCTGTGGACATGGGTAAAGTCGCAGAATCTAGCTTGCCTGCTTCCAGGGCAGCCATTATGGCTGTTTCTGCTGTTCTGGCAGCTCAGCCATTTACATTTATAGGAGACCTGTCATCAGGCAGCAGGTCGTATGAACATCAACTCCATCTGCCACAAATCCACAGATAAACACAGCTCGCTCGAAGCTCCATGGAGGCGACGGCGCTGAGCGTGGGCAAGTGCGTGCTGAATGGAGCGCTTGACTATGCCAAATCCGCGTTCGCGGAGGAGGTGGCCTTGCAGCTCGGCATCCAGCGCGATCACGCGTTCATCACCGACGAGCTCGAGATGATGCGGTCTTTCATGATGGAGGCGCACGAGGAGAGGGACGACAGCAAGGTGGTCAAGACCTGGGTCAAGCAGGTCCGTGACACGGCCTACGACGTCGAGGACAATCTCCAGGATTTCTCTGTCCGTCTGGAAAAGCCATCCTGGTGGCGATTCCCTTGCACGCTGCTGGAGCGGCGTCGCGTGGCCCAGCAGATGAAGGAGCTCAGGGCCAAGGTTGAGGACGTCAGCCAGAGGAATGCGCGGTACCATCTCATCAAAGGCTCAGGCTGCAAGGCCGCCGCCGCCACCGCTGCGGAGCAGTCTAGTGCTGTTGCTGCGGCCATCTTTGGTGTTGATGATGCAAGGCATGCCTCGAAGCAAATGAACCAGAGAGTGGACCTCGTCCAATTGATCAGCATGGATGACGAGGACCCTAAAGTGATCGCGGTGTGGGGAACAAGCGGTGATATCGGCATAGCTTCCACCATCATGGAAGCTTATGAGAACCCAGATATCCAAGGAAAATTTTCAGGACGAGCATGGGTCAGAGTGATGCATCCTTTCAGCCCAAGAGGCTTTGTCCAGAGCTTGGTGACCGAGTTTCAAGCAGCCGAAGGGGTTGAAGTTCTCTTGGAGATAGAGGATGCAGAGCAAGATTTAGCTAAGAAGTTCAATGATTATGTGAGTACGAAGAGGTGTCTCATTGTGCTGAATGACCTGACCACCATAGAAGAATGGAATCAGATCAAAAAATGCTTCCAGAATATTAAGAATGGAAGCCGAATCATAGTGTCAACGATGCAAATTGAAGTTGCAAGCTTATGTGCAGGGCAAGAAAGCCAAGCATCAGAGCTAAAGCGATTGTCTCATGATCAAACTCTTTATGCATTCTACAAAAAGGTAATATTCAGTTACTTTATATTTAGAAATCGTCTCATTTTGAATATTACAATACCTCTTCATATCCTTCTAATTCAATTATCTGGGCCAGTCAATGTGTGAGTTGGAGTTACCATGTCACCAGAAACAGAAGAACTAATATACGCTTTTGCTAAAAAAAATGTAATGCAGTCAACAATTAACAGCTCATGATATGGTTTTTCATTTGTGCTCATGGAAATGCATCGTAAATCTTTGAGGGTTTCAAAACAATAGCCACAAATATACATAGAACCATAAAAGTATTCAAATTCTCTCGTGCGTTTTCGAGAAAAATAAAAGTCTTCAAATTAGTCCATCAACCCAACCCATGCCCATGCAGGTGCTAATAATGATAAGATATTTCTGCTAGAAATCATGTGCTAATTGGGGCCCACAACTAATCTAAATTTCTTATCTTTAACCCCTCTCACTTGTTCATGCTCTAACATTGTAGATGCTTTATTACCTCTATCCAATTTTGATAGATTCTGGTTACCAATTAGTATACATTTCCTCCCTCATTCATAATTTTTTTGAATGATAATAACAACTTTATACATTCTACAATGGCACTTAGGAATGGTAGACACTGTCCAGAAGAATTGAAGGCTAAAGGGCCATCCTAATTAATCATTGCTTTCTTTTGTTTAGGCTTCTCAAGAAGGAAGCGATTCATTGAACACAGTGTCTAACCAAGAAGCAGCCACAATCCGTACAGAAGACCCTACACAAATCCCTGCTGAGATAATACAGGATGATCTATCTATTCCTTTGGAGGAATCTCAACTGGCGAAACAAGGAGATAGATGACATTGTCAAGTTATTAATTTCAAAAAATAGCCAACAGGTTGAGGCAATCTCTGTGTGGGGAATGGGTGGTCTTGGAAAAACCGCTTTAGTTAGCAGTGTTTATAAAAGCCCAAAGCTGAGTGACAAGTTTGACAAGTTTGTTTTTGTCACAATCATGCGTCCTTTTCATCTTGTGGAGCTCCTTAAAACCATGGCTCGACTCGAACAAGGATCTTCAACAAAGGAGCAACTGTTGGATAATAGAGGTGGCACCAAAAAATCATTAGCAACAATGAGTGTTGAAGAGTTGATCGAGGAGTTGAAAAGGCTTTTAAATATGAAGAGTTGCTTGATTGTTCTGGATGATGTGTTATCTATGTTGGAATGGGATCAGATAAGTCCATGTTTGGTCCCTCATTTGAAGGAGACAAGCCGAGTCATTGTCACTACAAGGAAAAATGATATTGCAGAGCATTGCTCAGGAAAACACGACAATGTATGTAACTTAAAAGTCCTAGATCCGGATGACGCCCAGCACCTCTTCCGCAAAAAGGTAATATAAACGTCCTTCCTCCACTTTGCTTCATTTATTTTGAAACACACATACATGCACAAATAAAAAAAAAATATTTAGTTTAGAAACATGGAGTCTTAAATATCTCTTCATAATCTCATAATCTGTGGTATTTTATAAGTATATTCGACTAGAAATAGCACAAAAAATTTTTGTGTTGGAGACTCAAACGAAAAAAACAAATTTTTTATTAGTGGACAGTACAAATTAAATAATGCGTGCATATTTAACGTTATTTTTACCTCTTTTATTCTTATTTATTTAGTTCCACTTAGCTTCTGACACATTTATTCTTGAGCGAGCCCACAAACTATTCTATCATCTTCAAAGAGAAAATTCCTTCAATATTATTTAAAGTTATAACCTTCCCTTATATACCAATGAAAAGTATGTGTTTTATTCATTGCCATCAATTTATACTTTTTATCCCTTATTACATAGCATTGCTATGAGTTTTACATAAAACTTGCACAGGTACAGATGCAGACGCTCACAACACGCAAACACACTCACCCTTATGAATACACGCACGCAAACCTTATCCCTATGAGCACCTCCGAAAGACTCTGCCGGCACATCTCGAGATTGATGAAGTCATCACAGGCGCCTTGCACAAGACGAGAACATCACCTACTACTGAAAACACAACGCTGTTAAATCCTGGAATAAATCCAGGAAAATGCCAGCACCTGTACTAAGTCGAGGACTTGAACCTAGGTGGGCAAGTTCCACCACAAGGAATCTAACCAACTGAGCTAGGCTCAGTTCGCATCCAAACATGAGTTATTTCTCCCCAAATCCATCTCTCCCTTCCCAAACCATAACTCCAGTCGATAGGGCCACCAACCAACACTTAGCATGGCCTAGGGCGCGAGTAGGCATGCACATGTGGGGCAGCAGCGAGTGTGAGGTGCGGGATGACGGCGAGGACAACGCGCGAGCCTGCAGAGAACGTGGCCAGCAGGGAGGAGTCCATGCAAGGCCCAACGGTGAAGGTGAGGCGCTGGCGGTGCATAGGATGGGCATTGGGACGTGGCTGCACGTAGGATGCCGTTGAGCAGGTCAGTTGAGGCATAGACAGTGCGTGGGGCGGTGGCGAGGGCGTTGCACCAAGCAGGGCGATGGCTAGCAGGTCGGGCAAGGTGCAGATGGTTGGCGGGTGAACGCGTGAGAGGAGGTGCTCGGCATGTCTGCGCCGCTGGACGGGGCAGTGGCGTTGCACTAGTGGGTGTGCCATGCACCTGTGCCATTCTCAAGGCTGAAAGACATGGGACCAGGTCCTGATAACTAGCCAAATAAGCTTCAATGAGGCAGCGAGGCACTGAAAGGACCGGTTGAAGGCTAGATGGGGCGAATAGCCTAGTAAAAATTTCTTTTAAAACACAACACTTAGCATAGTATTAGAAACAAAGAAAGACACTAATAACAACTACTTGCGCTAGACTTGCAAGCTAAACAATCACCCCTGCACAATTCTAGCTGAAGTGTAAAGCATCTAGCTAGACACTAGAACAACAAGCACGGCTAAGCAAGCTCCTAAACAAGTTTAGTGAGCAAAGGTAAACAACAAGCTAACACTAGAGCTAGGCACCAAACAACAAAATTATTTTGATGAATTCTCCAAAATGCTAAATCAGATGGGATGGGAACAAAACCCGCATTTTTTAGAAACATATCCATGAGACATAAATATTCTGTTAGGATACCATTGAGATTTTTGAACCAGTCACTAGTAGAGAAATGACTTTCAGTTCGCACCTTTAGTCTCGGTTGTGTTAGGGTTCGGGACTAAAGGCTCTTTTAGTCCCGGGTCTAAATTTTACAGGCACCAAAGGCCCTTTTTTATCCCGGTTGGTGTGGTAACACCAACTGGGACTAAAAACCACTCTTTAGTCCCGATTGGTGTTACCAACCTGGACTAAAGGTCCTACAACCTCCAACCGGGACTAAAGGGTGACTTTTTAATCCCGGTTGGAGTCATCAACCCGGACTAAAGGTCTCTCACCCAAGACAAAAGGTCCCGCATGAGTGAATTCAAAAGGAGAGCGCCCAGGACATTGTCACATGTGGTGTGTAGTTGAGTTGGTAAGGAAGCTACACGGGAGGCAAGAGGTCCTGGGTTCAAATCTCACACGCGCAAGAGGGAGGTCTACAGGATTTAAATTATTTTTTAGTCCCGAAGATGAGTTTTAGTTCCGGTTGCATGACCCAGGACTAAAGGCCTTAGTCCCAGACCTTTAGTCCCGTATCTGCAATCCCGGTTGGAAAACCGGGGCTAAAAGCTCGTTCCCAACCGGGATTAAAACCCACTTGTCTACTAGTGAGTTAACTCTAGAAACTCATTGAATAAAACAGCCTGTTTATCCTGAAATTAAAATTGATCTATCGATGATTAGATCAGCTCCCATACGAAATTTATACATGTAGGGACTAATATGGAGCTCAAATCTAAGAACTAGTTTTGTAACACTCCAAACCAATACAAAGAGTTGGCAGCTTGAGAGATTCAGTGCAAGGATAAACAGGAAAGCTTCATAAGTATGGCGGCAGTGGCCAAAATTGTTCCATTAGCTGAGAATCATAAATCCAGTTCTCATGTTATAGCACAAGGGAGTTCGATTAGGCATGTACTTGCTCATGTGGCTTGGGGTTCATTTCAATAAAGCCAGGGCACACGGCACTCATAGTCTCATACGCTAGGTACTAGGCAGAGGTGTGTATACTAGCTAGGGCATGCAAGCGGACTTAAGTGTGGCCAAGAGGATAAGAATGATGAACAAATATGCTGCGTTAATATAACATTTACTATTGAAGTATTATAGCATAGCAAGTCTTTCTGTTCTGGCATGGGCCTACTTGATAGTTCTAGTAGTGAGGAGGAAGAGACCTAAGTAGTTTTTATTACTTTGGTGTACGTACTGAAATACTTGCTTGTTTCATTTGAAAAAAAAATACTTAAATTGTACCAATATCAGGAATTTGGGAAGACTAAACATTTGTTTGTGAAGTATCACAACTGGGTCGAAGAAGAAAAACAAATCCTAAGGAAGTGTGATGGACTTCCCCGTGCAATAGTTGCCATAGGTGGTTTCTTGGCAAGCCGACCAAGGACTGTAGAAGAGTGGAGAAAGTTGACGAGGCCTAAATATTTTGTTTAGGATATCGTTGAGACTTTTGAACCAGTTATCTCTACAAACCCATTGAATAAATCAGCCTATTTATCCTGAAATCAAAATTGGTCTACTGATGATTAAATCGGCTCCAATATGAAATTCATACATGTAGGGACTAGTTTGGAGCTCAAATCTAAGAACTAGTTTTGTGACACTCCAAACCAAAGAGTTGGCAGCTTGAGAGATTCAGTGCAAGGATAACTGCGAGAGCTTCATAAGTATGGCGACAGTGGCCAAAATTGTTCCATGATCTGAGAATCATATAATCCAGTTCTCATGTTATAACACAAGGGAGTTTGACTAGGCATGTACTTACTCATGTGGCTTGGGGGTTCATTTCAATAAAGGCAGCACACATACGCTAGGTAGAGGTGTGTGTAGACTAGGGCATGCAAGAGGACTTAAGTGTGGGCGAGAGGCTATATATAAGAATGATGAAGAAATAGGCTGCGTTAATATGACATTTGCAATTGAAGTATTATAGCATAGCAAGTCTTTCCGTGCTGCCATGGGGGCCTACTTGATAGTTCTAGTAGTAAGTGAGGAGGCAGAGACCTAGGTAGATTTTACTTTGGTGTACGTACTGAAATACTTAAAATTGTTTCATTTGAAAAAAAAATACTTAAACTGTACCAATATCAGGTATTTGGGAAGACTAAAGATTTGTTTGAGAAGTATCACAATTTGGTCGAAGAAGAAAAACAAATCCTAAAGAAGTGTGATGGACTTCCCCTTGCAATAGCTGCCATAGGTGGTTTCTTGGCAAGCCGACCAAAGACTGTAGAGGAGTGGAGAAAGTTGAATGAGAATATCAGAGCTGAGTTGGAGATGAATCCAGAGCTTGAGATAATAAGAGCTGTACTTGAGAAAAGCTATGATGGTTTACCCTACCATCTCAAGTCTTGTTTCTTATATCTGTCCATATTTCCTGAAGACCAGACCATTAGTCGAAGGCGTTTGGTGCGTCGGTGGACAGCGGAAGGTTACTCGTCTGATACAAGTGGGAAGTCTGCCAGTCAAATATGTGATGACTACTTTGTGGAACTCAAGAACAGAAGCATGATTTTACCATCTCAGCAATCAATTTGCAGCAGGAAATCAATTGACTCTTGCAAAGTACATGATCTCATCGGTGACATTACCATCTCAAAGTCAATGGAGGAAAACCTTGTCTTCAGACTGGAGGAAGGCTGCAGCATGAATATCCATGGCCCTATATGCCATCTTGCTATAAGTAGCAACTGGAAGGGGGATAAGAGTGAATTCGAGGGCATAGTGGACTTGTCTCGAATACGATCATTATCACTGTTTGGCGAGTGGAGGCCATTTTTCATTTCTAAGAAGATGAGGTTTCTACGAGCGCTTGACTTGGAAGGGACTAATGTTGATCTGAAATATCATCATCTTGATCAGATTTGGAAGCTTATTCACCTTAAATTCCTCTCTCTACGAGGATGCAAGGGCATTGATCTACTACCAGATTCATTAGGCAAGCTGAGGCAACTCCAAACGTTAGACATCAGAGGTACATGGGTAAAGGCTCTGCCAAAAACCATCATCAAGCTTAAGAAGCTACAGTACATCCATGTTGGTCGGAAATCAGATTATGTGGCAAGAGAAAAGAGTAGCTTAATGGTAAGGTGTCTTAGGGGGGCGCTTATGTGTGCAACATGTTGCTTACCTATTCTTATGGACATTGATGGACCTCTTCATAAGGCTGTTACTAGGCGTGATGCATGCACTTTTGCTTGCTGCGTGAAATTCCCTGCACGCATGATGGGAGTACATAAAGGAAAGGCCGCAATGGTGCCGAGGGGGATCAGCAAACTTAAACACCTGCGCACATTGAGAGACGTGTATGTCGGAAGAGGAAATGCCGTTCTACAGGACATCGGAATGGTCACAGGATTGCGTAAGTTAGGAGCGACCGGCATCAACAAGAATAACGGCCCTTCGTTTTGCTCGGCCATTTCCATCCTCAGCAGGCTAGAATCATTGTCAGTGAGGTCAGCAGGGATGTCTGGTTTGCGTTGCTTGGATAATATATCCTCGCCTTCGGCAAACCTGCGGAGCCTCAAGCTGAACGGCAGTCTGAAAACGTTGCCGGAATGGATGAAGGAGCTCCAGCATCTGGTGAAGCTGAAACTAGTGGGCACTAGGCTATTGGAGCACGATGCTACTATGGAATTCCTTGGGAAACTACCGAAGCTAGAAATTTTAGTTCTGCTTGAGTCATGGTCGTTTCAGTGTGAAGAACTTGATTTCAAATCTCTGCAGGGCGGAATAGCATTCGGAAGCCTCAAGGTGCTTACACTTTTAGTGACAAAGAACATCAAATCGGTCAAATTTAATGAAGGAGCAATGCCCAAAATGGTGCGGCTGCAGGTCACAGGGTATGTAAATAATGAAATTGATTTTTCCGGGCTAGGATTTCTCACAAGCATCAACGAGGTCCAGCTCAGGGTTACCATTCCAATCGATTGGGACAAGATGATGGCCGCTCCTGACCATGAGGCTCGGGACAGCATACATTGGTATCAAGAACAAAGGCGCAAGAAAGGTGAGCTCAAGAAGAAAATCCAGGAACAGCTAGCTCAGAATACAAACGAACCCATTGTGACGATGGACTGAGTACGTCTGGAACAGGTATGTACGTTTGCCATTTTGCGCGACTCTAATATATATAGATAGATAGATCCACAAGAAGTTATCAAAGTTCTTTACGGCAATTAAGAAATGCTTTATGATGTCAGCATATATCTGTGTCTTTCGCAGCCACAGGTTCATTCGATGATCCGTACGAGGCTGAAGACGATCAGCGGGCTGCCTGGGAGCAACAGCGAGGTGGGTCCAAGTCCAATGTGGTACCTACGTGGGTGCGTACCGTACCAGTGCCCGTGCCGCCATTCCCTGGTATGCGCTGTGCGCATGTTGTTTACGGATTGGTGGTGTACGTGTCTGTGCCTGCGCATGTTGTAAACAAGTACTGTATTTGAATACGGCCTTCTACCTATTTCTTCTTGGTTTCTGTATTATAAATTGCAGATGCTTTTACGAGACAAGAATCCAATGGCGTTGTTTATATGGCCCATTCAAATACTCAAGTGGCCAATGTTTATTTCCTTTTGTATGTTGAAATACACATGCACATTGTCATGGTTTGCATTTTTTTTGTTTGGTGAGAAAACTATACTGCTTGATTTTAGAGATGATGTTACCTTAAATTTAAGGGCCTGTTTGGATTCTCATGTCTAAACTTTCGTTGACTAAAGTTGAGGATTAAAACTTTAGATCACTTTACCTCACTGGTGTGGTCTAAAGTTTTATGAGATGGTCTAAGCTTTAGACATCACTTTAGACCTCATGTTTGGAGCCTCAAGAGCTAAAGTGGTCTAATGTTTAGCCACTAAACAATAAACCATGAGATCCAAAGAGGACCTAAGTAGAACTAGTTCATGAGATGGATCATGAATCATGCTAGCGAGCCAGGGAACCCAAGTCCCCAAGCTAGAGTATTGGTGGTCACTAAAAAAAAAGCTAGTAGTGGTAGGCCTAATGATTTCAGTTGCTAAGGAATGGAGACTTTGGGCCCAAGTCCAAAATGGTGCTAGTTGGTACGCACAAAAGAAAAAGAAACAATGTAGGATGTGTGTGCATCCACCTCCACTGCTCTTCACCTTGAAACAAACAAGTGCAAACATATACTTTTGCAAACTTTATGGTTGAAAATTAAAATAGTACTATTAAAGAGGGGTGCGGGTGAGAGAGATAAGAGGCAGCGTGTGCCAGCGGCGTGGGAGGCGGCAGAGAAACTGAGAAAGGCATAAAAAGAGAGGGACCTATGAGGGAAGAGATAGGGACGGAGGTAGCAGTTGTGGGTCTTGCAACCTCTTTTCACCACCAGCATATGTTTAGAACCATTCGTAAAAAATATTTTCACCACTGGCTCATACGATGACCGTTAGTCAAAATGTTACTAATCACGAACTGTTGGTGAAAATGATTTTTATCACCTGTTATATTACAAACAGTTGATATATTATAACAATCGGTTTTCAGAATTATTAGTGAAAATATTGTTGTCAAAATGTTTTCTATAGGAGTGAAAGGCTGTATGGGAGATGTCCAGCCAACTTAGTTTATGTCGTGCTCTGTTCAATTAAAAACAGGACGGTAAGTACATATCCCATTCCAAAAAGGTCACCCTCTTTAGCTAATTAACTAAGTTTCATCTCCAAACTTGTATTTGTGCTCAAGAAGCCGATGCTACGAACAACTTATCATCACCTTAGTTGTTCTTATCCTCACTTCGTTCTCGTTCCATGCTCATCCGATATGCAGCGGCACCCGTGAAACATTCAACGCATTCACATCGTTTTCTCTTCACGTACCTCTCACAGGGAAGCTTGCTGCCGAAACTCCACCACAAAAGTTGGGGGCGGCCGCTAACCCCACGACGACGTGAGTATTCTTGACGTTTTCAGACATTTGGCGACCGGCAGTTGGGCACAAAGAAAGCCAATTTTCTTGACGTTTTGGACACTTGGCGACTGGTGGGCACAAAGAAAGCCAGCGAAAGGCCTCGAACTTTTGTCATTTGTGTGCCGGTTACACCAATCACCTAATTGACGCACCTTGGCTTCTTTCCCATTTTCAATTTGTGTTGGAGATCTTGGTGATAGGACATGCATGGGATCGTATATTTGTTGAGATTGTTGTTTGGCAAACCAACGAAAATATGTGAACGGTTCGACGAAAAACAGAAACATGATGAAGGCACGGACAAAGCTACGGAGAGTACAGTGCGTGTTTAGAGAAGAATTTGTGTGAATTTTAAGAACATCAGCTCGAGGCGGATCTCCTACTTGTAAGATGCAAATTGGGTTACTGACGCTGAAAGTCACTTCTCACTAGGTTTTGTCCGAGGACTTGTACCTAATCTTTGTCCTCTTTTTACTTCGTACTAGTCAAGTGCCCGTGCGTTGCTACGGGTAAAATTTATCATGAGAAACAATCACACATCAAATAATTAACATTAAAACACATAATTTCAAAGTAATTTATTCAAAATAAAGAAACCAGTAAGTTGTCATTAACATCACCCAGACAGAGGAAAAATAAGCAACTATTCATTATTTTTTGTTCGTGAGACTAATATAATGTTGAAGATAATCTCGTACACTTTCAGGTATGTTGGTCGTGTTTTAGTTCCCTGTGTATGTGAGTAGGTGTAGCAAGATGTGCTTCCTCACTTTATATTTTCATTTGAAAATAAAAAACGATTGCTTTTTGAACCAATTAAATTTTGAAATTCTCTTTAAAATATTTATAAAACTTTGAAATTATTTCTAAATACACATGCAAGCTCAGGGTAGAGGATGGCGCTTGCTGGAATGTGGACGTCGATTTGCATCTTGGTATAAGCAAAGAAGCACGGAGAATTTGCTTGGTTTTGCGTACTCATGTAATATATTTTTTATTTTGACGGCAACCAATGTCATTCGCTCATTCAGTAACAATTTTTTTACTTAAAAAGATAAATATTAAAACGAGAGAAAAAGATATTAGAAATACTATAATCAACAAGTTTCGATTATATATAATTTGTACATCCCATCAATAACATGTCAACAAGTCTTAACCACTTGGCTCTCATTTCTTTCCGACTTCCTCTATTACCTGAAATATAGATGGATACGACAAATGTCAAATAAAGGACACAAATGTAAGAATATAACAGTTGTACAAAACATAAGACAATACCTTTTCATGGAGTGAGAACCTCTTTGTAGACAATATTTTTCGTATATGTACCATTTACTTTTATCTTCTTTTTCTTGTCATTCTTGTCCCCGGGTCGAACAACAAGGATCCTGATGTTCGATCTAGCAGTAGCTCTAGATAGCGCAACAAACAACTGACCATGAGAAAACACCGATTCAGGCAAATACACACCAACATTGGGGATAGTCTGCCCCTGTGCCTTGTTAATCATCATGGCAAAACTGAGTCTAATAGGAAACTGCTTTCTCTTGAACTGGAACGGGAACATCTCGTCATCCGAGGGGCATAACGGAATCCGTGGTAGGAAGATTCGCTTTCCGGCATGGTCTCCGACCATAATTTCTGGATTGACAGTATTTCTTTGGAACCCTCGAACCACCAGCCTGGTTCCATTACAAAGTCCACTTGCAGGGTCGATGTTCCTTAGCAATATGATCGAACACCCAATCTTGAGTTTTAACACATGTGGAGGGAGACCGTTGGGGGTCAAAGTGTTGAGGAACTCAGATGGGTAGTAGTTGTGTGGATCATCCACCGCACTATCAAAGTTATGGTACACCATCTCATCCCCTTGGAAACGGCTTATCATCCTCATGTTAATCATATCAACCCAGTCGTTCTGCTGAGATAATATTGCTCGTGAGATGATGTAGCTCTTGTTTGACATATTGGCATTGAGGGCAAGGAATATGCAGTCAATCAACATATCAAGATCATTGTCTTCCCCGGTCGGTGGTATGCATATATCATCAGGAAGACGGATTTCACCATCATCATTAACCTCCTCAGAGCCTCCCCCTATGCGTAACAAGTATTCTGCAAACCACGAATCGTTCTTTGCCCTCATGTTGCGCACCAGTTTTAGATGTCGCATGAAATCCCAAAGGTATGACATCCGCAGTGAGGCACCAACTATTTGAGCCCTTGACCCTCTTCGAACAACTGGGAGAACCTGCCTGAAATCTCCACCAAACACCACAGTCTTCCCCCCAAACGGCAAGTTAGGATAGTCCATGATATCACGGAGGTTGTTGTCCAGCGCCTCAACACCTTGCCTCTTCATCATCGTCACCTCATCCCAAATAATAAGGGATGCAGTCCAAAATAGCTTGGCGGTACCACTCTATTTTGTGAATGTACAAAAGGCCCCATCGTCGAGGGTGAGGGGAATCTTAAAGCGCGAGTGGGCGGTTCTGCCACCAGGCATTATTGAGGCAGCAACACCAGATGTTGTTGTTGCCACGGCAATCTTATTCTGACTACATATAGTAGCGAGCAGGGCCCTGTATAGATAAGTCTTTCTAGTGCAGCCAGGTCCATCTACAAAGAACAAAGCCCCATGATCGCTACCAACAGCAGACATAATCTCATTGTAGGCAGTCTGCTGCTCCTCGTTAAGGGTCTTTGATAGTGCCATGTCATCAACGCTTTCCTCAACGCTAGCCTCCTCGAAAATCTCCCTAGGAATATCGCCAGATGGATCATATGTGTCATCGATATCAGGAAGTGGGTACATCTTTATGTCCTTCTGCATTGATTCTAACAACTTCCGAATATCTATGAGGACCATCTGCTCCACTGTGAAGTGGGTACATCTTTATGTCCTCTGACATTACCTCCTTGTACTTTTCCCAAAGATCCAACACATCACTCGGCTCACAAAATACCAAGATTGTTGCAAAGAGCCTTCGCAGTGCATGTGGCATCATCCATTGAGTAGCTTCAGCAAGGCTCTCGTGCAGCGTGTTGTCCGCTTCAATGAGGCCCCTTCTTTCTGTAGCTTCACGAAAAGTCGGTAGAAGCTCACCAGAAACTGTCCTTAGATCAATGAACGAGGTTGCACCAGCCACGTGGTTTAGAAGCACCCTAAGATAGTAACGCTCCCCTTCTGCCGGATTGGCACATACAACTCTTCCGATCTGTCTTAAACAATTCTTTTGTGCCCTCCTAATCCATTCTTTTCTCTGTGAGTCCCACTTATAGTACTCAGAAAAGTCCCGATACAATATACCGCAGGCATGTTCAGATGTGTTGTTCTTCTCAAAGTAGGCTGTAAGCATCGACCTTTCAACACCTGGACGATTAAGCACTCGTCGAACACCTTCGCGCTGGTGAAATGACACCATGTGCATGTCAGGAAGATGCAGCTGCAAGGACAACACCGAAGGGGACCTATCACTTATATCAAAACCATATATCCTCCACAAGGCTTCTGGTGGAGTTACCCATCTAGCATCCCTATACTATTTGATCTCATCGATGTTTCCTTCATTGTCCTTGTCGGCCTCTCTCACAGCCACAGACGTGCGGTCATGACCCTTGTAGATGTACTTAAATAAATACTTGACAACCTTTATGCTCCCACATGCCTCAACATTGATGTGACAATTGAACAGACGTAGGAGGTATGGGTTGTAAGGCACAACCCATCTGTTGTCAAGGTCATGCCCACGAACTTTTTGTTTTCTACCATCGTCACATCGTCTGTAAACTGGGTATGAACAGACGTAGGAGGTATGAATCCTTGCCCTGTAACGGTTCTTGCATGATTCACGGCCCTTTGTGCACGGGCAATTGCAATTAAGTACTCCACAAGGGCCATGCATCATATGCTTTGTAACCATTTTATACAAGTCCGGATACTTCTTCTTGTTTGGGAGCTCGGCTGAGATGAGAAGGTCATACTGCTCTGGGCACGTGATTTTGTAGCGTCCTTCCATGATTAGCAAAAAATGTGCGTGCGGTAGACCCCTCTTCTAAAACTCCACAACATACACGTGTGCACGAACCTTTCCAAGGATGTCCTTTTTTAACAACATGTGCTTAAGTTCTTCCAATTTTGCTCTAAAGACCCGATCAATAAGGTCTGGACAATCCTGTGGTGTTTGTCCAGGGTACAACTCACGCGTGGTCTCATCCCACTTTGGATTACATGTCACAGTCAGGAAGATGTCTAGTTTTCCAAACCTTCGCACCAGTGCCATGGCATCCATGTACCTACGCCTCATGTCGCTCGGGCCTCCGATAAATGACGAAGGCATCACCGTCCGCTTCCCAACAGCTTCTGATCTACCCTCACCAGCATGCAGGCTATCAACCAATCCTTGGTAAAGGTCAGCCCTAATCTCTGTTTGATGATTGCGTATGTAATCCAATCGAGAACTCTCAATTTTGATGTACGTGTCCACCGCAAACTGTTGGAAAAGATGCTTGCCATAAAGTATGGGATTAAAGATTCCTAGTTGTATCTGGAACTTGTAGCAGTAGTAGTCACGCACAGAAACACATAAATTTCCCAGAGAATCTACAAAAAAACTATGGTATTAGAGGTATTCCTGGGATAACGGTTTGATATACATGAAAGTATAAGAAGATAAACAAACATGTTTCTTCTTCTTCTTCAGTACCACTATGAGCCTTACGCAGGGCACGAGCTGTGTTGACATCCTCCATAGTAACACCTTTCTTTGGGATATCCATATGCCATCCAAGCTCACCGCTAGGGAAGAAGAGTGGGTATGAAAGAGCATCATAGCATCCATGGTATGATCGGATGCCATGCCTGCTCCTATCTTTCCCATGCAGGACAACACTATTCTGAAACTGACCAAAGAGTTCACTACCCTTGATCCAAACAGCAGCCACCTCTGAAGCCATCGGCACGTTGTATGTCCTTTGGTCCAATCGCTGATCAAGGTTAAGTGTGAGGCGATA
Source organism: Saccharum spontaneum (assembly GCA_022457205.1). Lineage (NCBI taxonomy): Eukaryota > Viridiplantae > Streptophyta > Magnoliopsida > Poales > Poaceae > Saccharum > Saccharum spontaneum. The sequence goes on from CM039595.1 coordinate 61,919,936, forward strand.
GTCCTCGAGTTGTTCAGCCTGCCCCATACTCCTCAAATGTTGTGAGTACGGGTTGTCACAAAGGATGGCTACCAGTCTTTCTATAACTTCTTTATCTTTTTGGTACTGCTCTTCACGACACCTTCGGTACCGGTGCTCAAGGCTCGGATCGTCATCATAGAAGTAAAGCTCAAGATGTTTGGGCTCCTTACCATCTTCTCTCCCAAATGACCTTATGTTGTGATAGATCATGCCATGTTCACGGAAGGTATATATGCCGCTGTTTCTGATGTTAGTAGTAGCACTGTTGAGGCGACGGTACAGGGAAGTGAAAGAGAAGTGGTCATTGAAAAACCTAATATTGTTACGGAAGTGCCTCGCGTCCGCGTCGGAGCTCGTCCAAAGCCTCATGAGCTGGTCTGGTATGACTGGCGCATTCAGCTCGACCTGTCCGTTGCGGCAACAAAACCCAGGAGGTTCTTTGTGAAACCTCTTCGCACCGCAATGACGGCAATTTGGGACATGTTTTAGCATGTGTGTCTCTCTAGGCATGTTACTATACACCTTTTCATACGGGTTAGGTACTTCAGGGTCAGAAGCCATGTCTTCCTCAGTAATATCACTTTCGACATCGTCATCTGATTCCTCTATTGAAATAACATTTGAACATAAAAATAAAGGTTATATAAAGGAGTGGTTGTTTAGAAAGGTATTTGATATTTGGTACAAATACCTTGACCAGCAAATAGGTATCCCTCATCCTCTCCCTCATCATCTTCAAATATATCACCCTCATCATCGTCTGAGATCGTCACAGTGTCATGACATATTTCAACTTTGGTAATAATAAAGGAAAGCAAATATTGTACATGATGTTAAAAGTAGTGCAACTTACCGATATCATCAAATAATGGTTGTTCAGGTAGCTGATACATTTTGATTGCTTGGTCCAACGCTTTCTGTCAATCACATAATGGACATGGTTGAGAAATGAATAAAGTTGTTTCATGTCAAGGAACGGGGATAGGGAGGCCTCTTTATTTACCGTTGTTGGTCACGGTTGACTGAGGTAAGGGCGTACTTTCATCCACGTGGTCTTCACCATCGTTATTAGATACTCCTGTGTTCCGACCGATGCGACGCTCAAACACAGTGTTACGGCGGGTTATCCATGCATGTCTTTGTCCAGTTGGAACATTTTGTCTATGTGTCAAATGACCAGACGATATATCACCACATCCATCATCATCTTCTTCATTTGTCTCCTCAGTAACTTGTGGGAAGCAAATAGGCGTTGTAGTGGATTTTGGGATATCCCAATCGCTAGGGCTTACTGTGGGTCCATGAGCTAGCCCAGATGAGTTTGTAGTGGGCCACTCCATCGTTGGATTAAAGAGTGGATTCTCCATTGCGATGGACTCACTGTTTAAGGTGTGTCGCCGCACCTCCCTGGAGCGGTTTGTAGTAACTTTCATCACCTCTTTACGAGATGGAGCTTGATTGTAAAGCCTCTGTCACTTTTTCCTTTGTTCACGTTGCTCAGGTATCATGTTTGCATGGCTCTTTCTACTTGACACACGATGAGCCATGATTTGATCCTATGTGCTCTGTGATTGCATTTGATAATTCATAACTATGCTGCGAGCGGTAGTTACATCACCACCTACATAGTTGTGCTTTAATTAAAATAGTACCAAAACGACCAGAAGACACCAGATATCCATCAATAGGCCCCATGTTTGTATGTATTAACAATTAATTACCTGGTAACTGATTGGATATAAGTTTATCATCAATATTGTTTGCATGGATTGAATCATTCCTATGCAACCAATCATCTATTTCATTAGGATCCATATTTTCCTTGTTTGATGCATCCACACCATCTACCAAATATGACACTATCACAAATAAGAAACATTAATAGTAATATGTATATTTTTATTCACCAATGTATGTGCTATACTACCAATGCTAGTTTCGATATGTAGGTGTTGCTCCTTTCTTCTTTTATATGCTTCTCGATGTTTTTTGTTTCTTTCGTCCTTTTTCTCTTGAGACATTGCGAGCCATCGAGCCTTATCTCTTTCTCTCTTGCATTGTCCAGCATCGCTTCCTACAGTGTTACATCCACATACATTGATTATCACTAATAATATAAACAATAGGTTAATTTAATAAAATAAAATGATGGTTTATTTTGTTTACCTCCATTAGTAGTCTTAGTCTTGTCACCCAATGGTGCAGGAGAGCCACTATTTTCCATTGAATTAACCCACAAGTGCCTGTAGTGTACCTTTTGTAGTGTTTAATTATGTAGGAGTCATACGGTAATACCCATTAGTTAGTTGAAAATTACTAAAGATGACACAATTTAACCACTCGGGTAATATGAATCACAGTAGTATGAATGTAAAGTACAAAGCAAAACAACAATATGCTTGGTATACTCTGGTGGACTAAGATCTGTAATACCTCATTTGCCAAACTAACTTGGGCACTGAGCAAGCAAGTATAAATTTACATATATAGAATGAGCGAGTAGTAGATGCAACTTTGCAGATGCAGAACGTGCATAGATGACCAGAGTTCTATGGCAATGTGGGCTAGTTCATGCTTTGCTACGGACAAACAAAAATTACATACTACTATACTAACTGCAGTAATCAACCGAAGTGCGCTAGTTAAACATTATACTAAGCAAGCAAGCTGCATGCATATACATAAGTGTACAGACCCAAAGCACAATTTAACCTGCTAGCGGGGCAAAACAACATAGCAAACTTTCTCTATTTCATTCAAAAAATCGCATTTATTGTCCCATGTTCAGAAGACAAAGCTCATTACACTGAAGAGTTTATTTTTTTTGGCTTAGTAGCTCACTAAGAAAACGCTCGGGGTTCAACCACCGAACTAAATCATACTGCCAAGCTCACAAGATGTTAGCAAACTACCCGTCTAATAAAATTTCGGCAAAGCTTTTGCCATCTTTCTAATAAGAAAAAAAAGATGTTACCAAACAAAAAATAGGCAAGAGTAACATGGCCCCATGAAATTGCAGTGTTTCAATTTGAAATGGTCCTTTTCTTGACCATACATATTGTTCCACAAGGGGACCATAGTCATTCCAGGCTTTCATTCCAAGCTAAAATTCAGGAGTACACATATGTTAGGTGAATGCATGGGTTCAGCAGTTTAACCTCAAATCCCCAATTGTACAGAGATTAATTCAAGTCTACTGAACATTGTCCATGTTTTGTGGGCCACATGAGCTCACATAAGACTTGCTACTTGGCAGGAGCAAATCTAGCTTGGGTCAAAGGGTATAAAAATTGTGCAAATTCTAAAAGAAGAATGCACAGCAGAGAAAGACTCTTTGTTGGCAGTAGAAAGACAAGAAAACGAAAGGACCAAAGAAGAACTGGCCAATGCCCAGAAAACAATCAATGAATTAGTACACGAGTCACAGCAGTCTCAGGAAATAAGAAAACAATTGGAAGATACCATCAAGAGGTCTAATATTTCTTCAGAGGATGTGTCCCAACTTCTTTTTCGATATCATCATTACTCTGTGATAGTGATTTTTTAGTGTGATTTTGAAAGGTTTGAAGCAGAATCTACTACCAGAGACACAATATTGTTATCAGAGAAACAGGCACATGAGATGACCAAGAAAGTTCTAACTGAAATTCAGTGGAGAAATGAAGAGTTGAAAGCTCTATGTTTGGTGTTGGTAATTAGTGACAATGCCTAAGTACTAATCCTATGCCTAAGTTGTATGTAGCATATGAGGATTAGTACATTCCAAGGTTGGTGGCAAGATGGACATGGTGATCATGATGGCCACACTTGGATTTGGACGCAACCCTACGTGATCAAGGCAAAGGTATATGCTTAAGGGTTGTGTTTTAGTAACCAAGACACCTAGTGGGTGTGGTTACATTATAGAATAGATAGCCGTACTATAAAGAGGGGAATGACGCGGCTATTGAACTCCTAAGTGCCTCTAGGTGTGTATTTCATAATCATATGCATTTGGATACAGCTAATAACGCCTCGAAAAATGATTGTGAAAATGCTAACACACATGCCCATGGTGATGATCACTTGGTGATGTTAGCACGTTTGCGAAGGCGGTGGAGTTTGAGCGGTAGAGAGGGTTTGGGGCTCTCTCTCTCCCTCCCGCCGAGCTTGCGAGGCAGGATTCAGGCGTTTTCGAGGAGTTGAAACGCCTATTTTCCACTACGCCGGAAGTCGGAAAAAAAACAGAGGCGAACGGAGGTCACAGTGGTGACCGGACGCTGGACCGGACGCGGTCACTGTTTGACCGGACACGTCCGGTCAGCGTTCAGCGTCTGCACGTATTTCAGTTGGTTGATCGGACGCGCAGCGCGTCCGGTCACAGTCGACCGGACGCGTCCGGTCGATCAGGGAGCTTACTGGACTCCAACCGGACGCTAGCACTATGGCGTCCGGTCAGTTCTCTAACGCGTCCAATCGTCATTTCGTTAGAGCGCTGCTCTGGCTTGACCAGCGCGTCCGGTCCATTACGGGATCGGCGCGTCCGGTCATGACCAGCGCGTCCGGTCGTTGCGACCGGCGCATCCGGTCGGTGGTTTGCGAAAGAGCCGTTGTGCAATCGGCGCGTCCGGTTAGTTGGACCAGCGCGTTCGGTCAGCGTGACTTCGGCTGTTTCAAGTTCCTAACGGCTATATTCGAAGGGGTACGTCTATAAATACTCGTTGGCCGGCTCAAGGCTCCCCCTCTTGGACTTTTGACATATTTGTGAGCACTTTGAGCTAAGCAACTCCCCTCCCACTCATCTCTCTTGCTTGTTTGCATATTCAAAGTGAGATCGAGTGATCCAAGTGCATTTGCATTGTGAGATTGCATCTAGTTGGCACTTGGTGGTTGATTTGCTGCGGGATTCTTTTTTCTCTTAGTGGTTGCCACCACCTAGACGGCTTGGAGCAGCTTGGAGGCGTTGGCAAGAGTTGGTGATTGTTCTTGGCCACCTCCGGTGATTGTGAGGGGTTTGTGTCTACCTCGGCGAAGTGCCAAAAGGCAACATTAGTAAATTGCTCGTGTCATTGCAACCTTTTGCCATTTGGTAGGTTCTTGTGGCGCCTTTTGAGAGGCTCGGTGTGAGACCGATTAGCCACCAAACCACGTGGTGAAGAGGGACACAACGGGGACTAGCGTGCCGGCAAGCACGTGAACCTCGGGATAAATCTTTGTGTCATCATTCTTATTGTGATTGATCGATCCCGGTGGTTGTATATTGTGGAATTCATCTCTTGATCATATTGTTTGGTTGGCTCAATACTTCGCCCCTCGGTGATACCCTTCTAACTCTCTCTTGTATTAATTTCTTAGTTACTTTGCTAGAGTAGCTCTTTTGTGTAGCTTGCTAGTTGTAGTTTCCTTCTCGGTTTGACTTGTGCGGTTGAGTGCAAATATACTAGAATTATGAATTGGATAGGTGGCTTGCAAATACCCCGTAGACTAAGCAAAACTCGCATCTCGCTATTTGTTGTATTGATAAACTTGTTTAGCTTGTCTTTGTAGAATTTTTTAAAAGGCTATTCACCCCCCTCTAGCCATCAAGACCTTTCAAGTGGTATCGGAGCCGTGGTCACCGTTTGTAAGGCTTAACAACCTCGGTGTAAGATGGCTCAAGTTGTGTTCAACCATGTCGGGGGCAAGCCTCCATTCTTTGACGGTGTCTCATCTTTTGATCATTGGAAAAGAAAGATGAAGCAATATCTTGGCTCTATCAATGAGAAGGTTTGGGAGGTGACACATCATGATTATGCTATCATTGATCCCGACAACCTCACCAACAATGACCGCATCAACAACCAATGCAACACTATGGCTCTCAACACTCACTACAATGGGATTGATGCAAAGGTCTTTGAGCAAATCAAGGATCTTGAAATGGCAAGTGAAGTGTGGACAAGATTAGAGGAAACATATGAGGGCACTTCAACGGTAAAAAGTGCCAAGCTCTATATGCTCAAGGATAAATTTGCAAGCTTCAAGATGAAGGATGATGAGTCCATACCGGAGATGTTCTATAGGCTACAAGTTATTGTCAATGATCTCAAGAGCCTAGGAGAAGATGTCAAGGACAAGGACTTCTCACATAAGTTCTTGATGAACTTACCTAAGAAGTTTGCTATCTTGAGGAAGATGATCCAAAGAGAGGGTTTGGACAAGGTAACTCCAAACCAAGTGCTTGGAGATGTCATGACCGATGCTCAATATGATGATGATGAAGATGAAGATGAGAAGAAGGAGATCAAGGTCAAGCAAGAGAAGCCCATTGCATTCAAGGCTTCATCCTCTAAGGGCAAGAGCAAGGTGGAGATCGATGATGATGATCCATTTGATGATGAGACCATGGCCCTCCTAGTGCACAAGATGGGGAGGTTCATGAAGAAGAAAGGATATGGTGCAAGAAAGAGAAGGGACTTCATGAAGGCAAAGGAGATGCTTTGCTACAATTGCAATAGCCCCGATCATGTAGTGGCAAAATGTCCCTATGAAGACAAAAGATATCATGATGGAGAGTTGAAGTTGAAGAAGAACAAGAAGGATAAGAAGGAGAAGAAAGAGAAGAAGAGCTTCACTATCAACAAGAAGAAGAAGGGTGGTGGCTATGTGGTCACTTGGGATAGTGACAACTCCGATAGTGATGATGATAGCTCTAGTGATGATGAGAGGACCACTCGGCGAGCCATTGCAAGCATCGCCCTCTCCAACAAGTCATCCATCTTCGACACTACATCGACATGCCTTATGGCCAAGCCTACCAAGATAAAATATGATGATAGTGATGATGATTCTTGTGCTAGTGATGGTTGTAGGAGTGATGATGAGGAGGATGAGGACTACTCCAAGGATGATCTATTGGGCATAATAGATCAAATGAGCAAGGGCTACAAGAGGACAACCAAGAAGTGCAAAATCTTGGAGCAAGAGCTCATTGCCAAGAGCAATGAAAATGATGCCTTGATGGAGGAGCTTGTTGCTCTCAAAAAGAGTAAGGAGTGCAAAGGAATTGAACAAGAGCTTAAAGCTCTTAGGAAATCCTTTGATGAGCTAGAGGCCTCTCGTGAGTGTCTAAAGGAAGACCACGAGGACCTTGAAGTTGCTCACACTAGGCTTAAGGAAGCCCACTCCTCTCTACTTGAGCTCATCAAGGAGAAGGACCTCAAGTTGGAGAAGCTCATGAAGGAAGCTAAGGAGGAGCAAGTGATTGTCACTTGTGATATTGGACTAACATGTGATATTATTGATGATTCTTTATTTGTTGGTCCTACTAATGCTTCATGTAGCTCATCATCATCCACCACAACCAACTCTACCTCTACTACTAGTGATTCATCACTTGTGGTTGAGAATGAGACTCTTAAGAGAGAGGTGGATGATCTCACCCGCGCATTAGGCAATGCCTATGGTGGGGATGCCCGCTTGCTAAAATGCTTGGGTAGCCAAAGGTTCTCTCTTAACAAAGAGGGTTTGGGCTATACTCCCAAAAAGGGCAAGGCGGCCTTTGCTACTCCAAAGTCTCGCTTTGTGAAGAGCAATGGTTGTTTTTGCAATAGATGCAAGCAAGTTGGGCATCTAGAGATTAATTGTAATAAAATGAACAAGAACAACAATAAGTTTCATGCTAAAATGGATTACATTCCTTTTGATTCTTGTTATGTACTTACCAAGGGTGAGAAAGGTGTGCATGCTAGGTTTGTTGGTACACCAATTGTTGGTCCAAAGAAGAAGGCCATTTGGGTACCAAAGAGCTTAGTTACTAACCTCCAAGGACCCAAACAAGTATGGGTACCTAAGAAACATTAATTTATTTTGTAGGTAAATTACAAGGCCGGAGGAAGGCATTGGGTGCTTGATAGTGGGTGCTCTCAACATATGACCGGTGATTCAAGAATGTTCAACTCTCTCAAATCAAATGATAGTGGCATTGATAGTATCACATTTGGTGACAATAGTAAGGGTGATGTGAAGGCTCTTGGAAGGATTGCAATCTCAAATGATCATAGCATTTCCAATGTGCTCCTAGTTGAAAAGTTGAACTTCAATCTTCTCTCGGTTGCTCAATTGTGTGATCTTGGTTTCAAGTGCATATTTGGTGTTGATGATGTGGAGATAGTTAGTGTTGATGGCTCCAACTTGATCTTCAAGGGCTTTAGATATGAGAATTTATACTTGGTTGATTTCAATGCTAGTGACACTCAACTCTCAACATGCTTGCTCACCAAATCAAGTATGGGTTGGTTATGGCATAGAAGACTTGGTCATGTTGGCATGAAGCAATTGAACAAGTTAGTGAAGCATGACTTAGTTAGAGGCTTGAAGGATGTAACATTTGAGAAAGATAAGCTATGTAGTGCATGTCAAGCCAGAAAACAAGTAGGCAACACTCATCCATTGAAAAGCATTATGAGTACTTCCAAAGCATTTGAGTTGTTGCACATGGATTTATTTGGGCCAACTACATATACAAGCATTGGTGGCAACAAGTATGGCTTTGTGATTGTGGATGATTTCACTAGATACACATGGGTATTCTTTCTTGGGGACAAGAGTGATGTATTTGACATATTCAAGAAGTTCATCAAGAGAGTACAAAATGAGTTTGAGACCACAATCAAGAAAGTGAGAAGTGACAATGGAAGTGAGTTTAGAAACACAAGAGTTGATGAGCTATGTGAGGAGCTTGGAATCAAGCATCAATTCTCGGCCAAGTATACACCTCAATCTAATGGCCTAGTTGAGAGAAAGAATAGAACTTTGATTGATATGGCAAGATCAATGTTGAATGAGTATAATGTGAGCCATTCCTTTTGGGCCGAAGCAATCAACACGGCATGCTTCTATAGCAACCGCCTCTATTGCCACAAGTTTCTAGAGAAGACACCATATGAGATCTTAAATGGAAGAAAGCCCAACATTGCATACTTTCGGGTATTTGGTTGCAAATGCTACATCTTGAAGAAGGGCACTAGATTGAGCAAGTTTGAGAAGAAATGTGATGAAGGATTCTTACTTGGTTACTCCACTACTAGTAAAGCTTATAGAGTTTGGAATTTGGCTAGTGGCTTACTTGAGGAAGTTCATGATGTTGAGTTTGATGAAACAAATGGCTCTCAAGATGAGGAAAATAACTTGGATGATGTGAGAGGAACTCAATTGACTAATGCTATGAAAGAAATGGATATTGGTGATATTAGGCCAAAGCAAGTGATTGATGTGGATGACAACAAAGATCAAGTGCTCCAAAGTCCAATTACACAAGCTAGTGGGTCTCTAATGCAAAATCAAGCTAGTACATCATCTCAAGTGCAACAAGATCAACAAGTGGCTAGTTCATCATCTCCAACTCATGATCAACATCAACATCCAAGCAATCAAGTACAAGTGCTTCAACCAACCAACATTGCTAGAGACCATCCATTAGATTCCATCATTGGTGACATACAAAGGGGAGTTCAAACTAGATCAAGATTGGCATCATTTTGTGCTCATTCTTCTTTTGTGTCAATGGAAGAACCCAAGGACATTGGCAAAGCATTGAGAGATCCGGATTGGGTAAATGCAATGCATGAAGAGCTCAACAACTTCAAGAGAAATGAAGTATGGGAACTAGTTGAGAGGCCTAAAGATCACAATGTCATTGGAACAAGATGGGTCTTTCGCAACAAGCAAGATCAAGATGGAATAGTAGTAAGGAACAAAGCAAGACTAGTGGCTCAAGGTTACACACAAATAGAGGGTCTTGACTTTGGTGAAACTTATGCCCCGGTTGCAAGATTAGAAGCAATTAGGATCTTACTTGCCTATGCTTGTGCTCATAATATCAAGCTATATCAAATGGATGTGAAGAGTGCATTTCTAAATGGGTACATTCAAGAAGAGGTGTATGTGGAGCAACCTCCCGGTTTTGAATATGACAAGAAACCCAACCATGTGTACAAGTTAAGGAAAGCTTTGTATGGATTGAAGCAAGCACCAAGAGCATGGTATGAAAGATTGAGGGACTTCTTGCTAACTAAAGGATTTGTCATGGGCAAAGTGGATACTACTCTCTTCACCAAGAAGATTGGAAAAGATTTGTTTGTGTTGCAAATATATGTTGATGATATCATATTTGGTTCAACCAATCAAGATTATTGTGATGAGTTTGGAAAAATGATGGCAAAGGAATTTGAAATGTCAATGATTGGTGAACTTAGTTTCTTTCTTGGACTTCAAATCAAACAAATGAAGGAAGGAACATTTGTGAGCCAAACCAAGTACATCAAAGATATGCTCAAGAAATTTGGCATGGAAGATGCAAAGGGCATTACAACCCCAATGGGCACTAATGGAAGTTTGGATAGTGACAAGAGTGGCAACATGGTGGATCAAAAGCTTTATAGATCAATGATTGGTAGCCTACTCTATGTGACGGCATCAAGGCCCGATGTGATGTTTAGTTTATGCATGTGTGCAAGATTTCAAGCCTCACCAAGAGAAAGTCATTTGAAGGCAACAAAGAGAATATTGAGGTATTTGAAGCATACACAAGATGTTGGATTATGGTATCCCAAAGGTGCAAGCTTTGAGCTGGTTGGATATTCGGATTCCGACTATGCCGGTGACAAAGTGGAGAGAAAGAGCACTTCCAGGACTTGTCAATTATTGGGAAGATCACTTGTCTCATGGTCATCCAAGAAGCAAAATAGTATTGCACTATCTACCGCCGAAGCCGAATACATCGCCGCGGGTAGTTGTTGTGCACAAATCTTGTGGATGAAGGCAACATTGAAGGATTTTGGAATCAATTTCAAGAATGTGCCATTGCTATGTGACAATGAAAGTGCCGTGAAGCTAACCAACAATCCGATTCAACATCAAAGAACAAAGCATATTGATGTTCGTCATCATTTTATCAGAGATCATCAACAAAAGGGTGACATTGCTATTGAGAGTGTGGGCACCGAAGATCAATTAGCCGATCTATTCACCAAGCCACTTGATGAGAAGAGATTTCACAAGCTAAAGAATGAGTTGAACATACTTGACTTCTCCAACATGAGTTGATGCACCTCCATGATATGGCATGCCTCTCCTTCGAGCCCCAAGGTACAATTGGTTGACATATCATACATTCTATGCTAAGGACTTGTTTAGTGCATCTAGTCATAATTTACATGTTATAGGCTCATTCATGAAAATCAAATGAATTTGAAGTTTATATGGTGCCACTATTGTTTCTATGACTTGTATGATCTAGTGGTAGCATATAACTTGTTTAAGTAGCTTGTGATCCTAAGTGTTTAATCAAGATCACTTGTCTAAATATTTGCTTCAACATGGTGCATGATAACCCTTCTAGTGAGGTGTGAAGAAGCTTGCCCTTGGATCAAACCGAAGCATTTTATTTATGCAAACAATCTAGGTTGAATCACAAACTTGATCCTCACCCCATAATTCAACTGATAATCTATCTAAGATTGGTCCCTTGTGGTCATTGGTGCCAAAGGGGGAGAAAGTGTTGTTCACAAAGATAGAACTCAAAGGGGGAGAAAATGTTGTTCACAAAGATAGATTATAAAGGGAGAGAAAACCTAAAGGGGAGAATTGGTAAAAGAAGGGGATCAACTAAAATTTTGAGCACACAAGTAGGGGGAGCAAGCTCTTAAACATGAATGTTGCATTTCTTTGTGCACTCATATGTATGATGCATAGTTTTGCATTTTTTTCTCCAATACTTTGCTTGTGTGGTGACTTGCTAGTATAATTTGAATGGTGTATTGAAGTACTAGAATGAATAGGAAGTAGTTAGATTTTTCTTGCTTCATGTTTTTCAGAGTGGTACTAGAGCCTTGCTTATAATGTTGATCTCACGAGGTTTCTAGTTATGTTTGTGCTTTTCAAGTGGTATCTAACTACACAAGGTGCTAAGATGGTGTTTATCGCTACTCCGATGGTATCACGCTTCAAAGGTCTATAATCTAAAACACTTAGCACCTATTGGTAGTCAATGCTCCTAATCTTTCCTATCAAACATGTATGCTTCCAAAATCCAAACATATAGCATACATGTAGGGGGAGCCATTGCTATCAATTTGAATTCATGATCACTTGTCCATAATTCTTACATATGGTAATATACTTGGACAATGTGACGTGGGTTCAATCAAAATTTTATCATAATATCTTTGTGAAAGGGTTGTCACCAATTACCAACAAGGGGGAGATTGAAAGCTCTATGTTTGGTGTTGGTAATTAGTGACAATGCCTAAGTACTAATCCTATGCCTAAGTTGTATGTAGCATATGAGGATTAGTACATTCCAAGGTTGGTGGCAAGATGGACATGGTGATCATGATGGCCACACTTGGATTTGGACGCAACCCTACGTGATCAAGGCAAAGGTATATGCTTAAGGGTTGTGTTTTAGTAACCAAGACACCTAGTGGGTGTGGTTACATTATAGGATAGATAGCCGTACTATAAAGAGGGGAATGACGCGGCTATTGAACTCCTAAGTGCCTCTAGGTGTGTATTTCATAATCATATGCATTTGGATAGAGCTAGTAACACCTCGAAAAATGATTGTGAAAATGCTAACACACATGCACATGGTGATGATCACTTGGTGATGTTAGCACGTTTGCGAAGGCGGTGGAGTTTGAGCGGTAGAGAGGGTTTGGGGCTCTCTCTCCCTCCCGCCGAGCTTGCGAGGCAGGATTCAGGCGTTTTCGAGGAGTTGAAACGCCTATTTTCCACTACGCCGGAAGTCGGAAAAAGAAACGGAGGCGAACGGAGGTCACAGTGGTGACCGGACGCTGGACCAGACACGGTCACTGTTTGACCGGACGCGTCCGGTCAGCGTTCAGCGTCTGCACGTATTTCAGTTGGTTGATCGGACGCGCAGCGCGTCCGGTCACAGTCGACCGGACGCGTCCAGTCGATCAGGGAGCTTACTGGACTCCAACCGGACGCTGGCACTGTGGCGTCCGGTCAGTTCTCTAACGCGTCCGGTCGTCATTTCGTTAGAGCGCTGCTCTGGCTTGACCAGTGCGTCCGGTCCATTACTGGACCGGCGCGTCCGGTCGTGACCAGCGCGTCCGGTCATTGCGACCGGCGCGTCCGGTCGGTGGTTCGCGAAAGAGCCGTTGTGCGATCGGCGCGTCCGGTCAGTTGGACCAGCGCGTCCGGTCAGCGCGACTTCGGCTGTTTCAAGTTCCTAACGGCTATATTCGAAGGGGTACGTCTATAAATACTTGTTGGCCGGCTCAAGGCTTCCCCTCTTGGACTTTTGACATATTTGTGAGCACTTTGAGCTAAGCAACTCCCCTCCCACTCATCTCTCTTGCTTGTTTGCATATTCGAAGTGAGATTGAGTGATCCAAATGCATTTGCATTGTGAGATTGCATCTAGTTGGCACTTGGTGGTTGATTTGCTGCGGGATTCTTGTTTCTCTTGGTGGTTGCCGCCACCTAGACGGCTTGGAGCAGCTTGGAGGCGTTGGCAAGAGTTGGTGATTGTTCTTGGCCACCTCCGGTGATTGTGAGGGGTTTGTGTCTACCTCGGCGAAGTGCCAAAAGGCAACATTAGTAAATTGCTCGTGTCATTGCAATCTTTTGCCATTTGGTAGGTTCTTGTGGCGCCTTTTGAGAGGCTCGGTGTGAGACCGATTAGCCACCGAACCACGTGGTGAAGAGGGACACAACGGGGACTAGCGTGCCGGCAAGCACGTGAACCTCGGGATAAATCTTTATGTCATCATTCTTATTGTGATTGATCGATCCCGGTGGTTGTATATTGTGGAATTCATCTCTTGATCATATTGTTTGGTTGGCTCAATACTTCGCCCCTCGGTGATACCCTTCTAACTCTCTCTTGTATTAATTTCTTAGTTACTTTGCTAGAGTAGCTCTTTTGTGTAGCTTGCTAGTTGTAGTTTCCTTCTCGGTTTGACTTGTGCGGTTGAGTGCAAATATACTAGAATTGTGAATTGGATAGGTGGCTTGCAAATACCCCGTAGGCTAAGCAAAACTCGCATCTCGCTATTTGTTGTATTGATAAACTTGTTTAGCTTGTCTTTGTAGAATTTTTTAAAAGGCTATTCACCCCCCTCTAGCCATCAAGACCTTTCAAGAGTTAATTAAGAAAATTCAGGATTGTGATAAAAATATTCTTCAGCTTCAGCTAACTGCGGAGAGGTCCGTAATCGTTCCTTATTGTCTACCTAGCAACCTCTAGGACATGAATTCTGTCAGAAAATTATCTGTTTTAATCTTTGAATCAACTCCATATCTCTACCATGAGTATAGGCTTCAGGAAAACACATCTACTACAGAGGCTTTACTGTTGAAAGAACGAGAACAAAACAATGCAACCATGAAGGCACAAGCTGAAACTCAAGAAAGAAATTTGCTGTTACTAAACAAGCTTGAGGACGTTGACAGAAAAATTGGTCTTCTTCAAGGAAGTGTACAAAGGTACTTTATAAGTCTTGTTATATTTGACAGATAAGTAATCCCTGTGTTCAGTCAACCTCATTAGTGCTAGTAGTTGCTGCTTCTATCATGTAGGAAGGACAACACCTTACTCTTTTGTTTGACAAGCTTTGATAAGCAAAAGTTGGCAGTAAGGAGTAGAGTAGTAGTTGGTAGATGGTTTAGCTACAGTAGGAAGTGATATACACCATACCTGGGAAGGTATACAACTGCCCCTTTGTATGTGTGTGTATATATGTATGCAAGGATGCAATGCAAGAGCAGCTTAACCGCTCTAAATTCCTTAGTGTTGTCTGTTGTGCCTCCTACCTCCATTGCCAACATTATTAAGCTGTGTTTGGCACTGGGGATGCTTGCTTATAGCTAGTGAGCATGTTTACATAAATGTAGATGGTACTGCTAGCCATAATGACCAATGATCAATTTCAGGCTTGGTGATAATACAGCGAAAGACACTTTGCTGCTATCTGAGAAACGTGAGAAGGATACCCTGAAGGAAGCACTTACCGAGAGTGAATACAAAAATGAAGAGTTACAGATGAAAGCTGAAGAAGCCAACAAAAAAGTTGAGCATCTTCAAAACACTATAAATTCGTATGTACCTTAAACAATTTTTTATAGATATTATATTACAACTACAGGCATGTAGTTCTCCCTTTTCAGCATGAGATTTTTTTATTTCCTGAAATTAAATTCAAAATGTAAAATAAAGGTGTTTTCATATATGTTTAAAATGACCGCCCCATTTTACTAAACCTTCTAACTATCTCAATAGTTGTGCCAAATTCATTGTTTTTTTTGGAATTTCTTCCCATGCTACAAGATCAGTGGTATGAGGCATGTGGTTCCATACTAAAAACTGCACCTATTTGACCGCACATGCTGTTAATATAGCACCTAGTTGTGTCTCTTCATACTAAACATAGCTTGACGGTTATATTGCCATGATCAGACACTCTTATATCACACTACCTTTTACATAACATTAGAATGGATCAAGGCCACATGTTCTAAAAAGATATACATGCAAAGTGAGACATTGATGGCACATATGTGCCACGTGCATGCAGAATGTGTTTGGGTCTCACAAGAATATCAAATTTCAACGAATGGTAACAGCATAAAGTAAAAATAGAAGTGCATTTATGAATATCTGAGATAGATCGAAACAGTTCGTCAATCTAGGGCTATGTGGCATGCATCACAATACCTGTTGCTGTTGAGCCGACAGTGCAGGACACTATAGTGCCAACACCTGTTGCAAGTTCTCCTGTGGCGATAATAAATGAACATGAGGAACCTATCCTTGAGGATGCTGTCATTGAGGAACCTATAGAACCAAATGTCGCACATGAGGAAGAACAACAACAGCCCAATGTGGAACAAGTGCCAGAGGCCCCTAGAAGGTCTCAAAGAACAAGAAGGTCAGCTATTTCTAATGACTATGAAGTTTATGAAACAGAAGAATTTTAGATGGGGGATGATCCCACCTCATTTGAAGAAGCCATGAGAAGCGACCACTCATCAAAGTGGCTTAAGGCCATGGAAGATGAAATGAAATCAATGAGTACCAACAAAGTTTGGGACTTGGAAATTATTTCTAAGGGAGCCAAAACAGTAGGTTGTAAATGGATCTACAAAACAAAATATGACTCCCAAGGGAATATAGAAAGATTTAAAGCGCGACTTGTGGCGAAAGGCTTTACGCAAAGAGAAGGGATTGATTACAATGAGACGTTTTCTCCAGTCTCATGTAAAGATTCCTTCAGAATTATAATGGCATTTGTAGACTACTATGATTTGGAGTTACATCAAATGGATGTAAGAACGGCGTTCCTTAACGGGGATTTGGAAGAAAATGTTTATATGGCACAACCGAAAAGTTTTGTTGTAAAAGGAAAAGAAAATATGGGATGCCGCCTAAAGAAATCAATCTACGGATTGAAGCAAGCCTCAAGACAGTGGTATTTGAAATTTGACAGAACAATTCAAGGTTTTGGGTTTAAGGAAAATGTTGAGGACAATTGCATTTACGCAAAATTCAAGAATGGAAAGTATATATTCCTAATCTTGTATGTGGATGATATCCTACTTGCTAGCAGTGATGTCAATCTACTAATGGAAACGAAGAAATTCTTGTCCTCAAACTTCGATATGAAAGATCTCGGTGAGGCCTCGTTTGTTTTGGGAATAGAGATTCACCGAGATAGAAGAAAGGGGTACTAGGATTATCACAAAAGGCATACATAGAAAAGGTTTTGAAGAAATTTTTTATGCATGCGTGCAGTCCTTCACCTGCTCCTATTGTCAAGGGTGATAGATTTGGGGAACATCAATGTCCCAAGAACGAATATGAGATTAATCGAATGAAAGCGGTACTGTATGCTTCAGCAGTTGGAAGTTTACAATATGCTCAAGTGTGTACACGCCCTGACTTGGCTTTTGTTACCGGGTTACTTGGCAGATATCAAAAGAATTCAGGAATAGAACATTGAAAATTGGTGAAGAAAGTCCTGCGTTATTTGCAGGGTACGAAAGGCCTCATGCTAACGTATAGAAAATCTGATTCCCTGCAGATAGAGGGGTATTCAGATTCCGATTATGCGGGAGAAGAAAGAAAATCCACGTCAGGATATATATTTACTCTCGCAGGAGGGGCTATATCGTGGAAAAGCTCTAAACAAACTGTAACTACATCCTCGACAATGTATGCCGAGTTTGTAGCATGCTATGAGGCAACGGGGCAGGTGAATTGGCTAAAGAAATTCATACTCGGATTGAAAGTTATTGATGATATAAATGAACTGATGAGGTTATATTGTGATAACAACCCAGCGATACAATATGCTTACAACAATAGGTCAAGTGGTGCTGCCAAACACATTGACATAAAGTACTATGTTGTGAAAGATAAAGTTTGGGATCATATTATAAATCTTGAGCATATAAGTACAGAGAAAATGCTCGAGGATCCGCTCACAAAGGGCTTACCACCCAACGTGTTCAGAGAACACGTAGCCGGCATGGGTTTAAGAGAAAGCCTATGATTCCCGAACATACGAAGGGCTCAGAAGAAAGTTCATTCCAAAACAGAGAAATGTATTGTGGCTGTTAGTCTAACAGCACTAATTGTTGTGACGATGAAACAGTTCAATACGCTAATCTGCAATGGAATAGGATAGAAGCAAGAAAAATATGAATCAAAAGATTGAGTATGAAATTAAAGAACGAAGAAAATGATGAGAGATCAAGGGGGAGAATGTTAGGTTTTGATCTCCCACCATTAGGCCCAACGGCCTTTTGGGCCTTGCTTCTCGCGCCCTGATCAGGGGCGCCCAACCCTATATGGTTGGTGGGCCCCCGTCACACTACGCATAAATAGAGGTGGGGGGCTGGCTGGCTCAGGACACGAGGTTCACCTCAGCCGCCACTCCTCACCGACATTCCTATCCCGATCTGAGAGGGGCGCAGCCAGTGACAGGAAGCCGCCACCGTCTCCACTGCGCCACCACTTCATCGCATCGATCTCCACCGTCGTTGAACTAATGGCTCCTCTGGCGAACGAGACTGTGGCTAGCGCTTCAACTGCTGCGACCACTGCCTCCATGGATGGTTTGCGATTACTACTGCTTCCCTTTCTCTCTCTAGTAGGTGCACTGTTAGGGTTTGTAACGCCTATTGGAAAGTGTATCTCTCTGTTCCTACTGTGAATCCACCCGATCTAACGAACCGATGAACTTTGAACTCCATCAGCGCATACACAGACCACACCACGGCGCCACTGGCCACTTGCATAGAACGTACATGCATGTATATGCATATACATCCCGTCTCTTGCATCTTGTAGTAGTACTTGTATCTTCAGGTTCTTGTCCCGGCGGCCGCATTCGGATCTCGGACTCCAACTCTGCAGCACACGGGCACACGCGATGCTGGCGAATCGTAGCCCGCCAGCGGTGCTCCGTCTCCTTGCAACGCAATGACCATCGCAGTCCGGCGCCGTCTTGATCGTCCGGCTGCCGCATCCCAATCTACTCGGCCAGGACCATGACACCAGCCAACATGTATGCAACTGTGTAGGATTAGAAGAGATAAATGACTAGATTAGTCTCTTACCCATGCAGAAGGACGTGCACGCCATGGCTTCGAGTGGATGGATGAAGAAGCCTCGCTCAACTTGCTTGCTGGCTTCCTGGATGAAGATGCCTGGGTCACCTCGTGCGGCGGCCGGACGTCGGCGTTTGTAGATGGTGAACACGCGCTCTCTGCTGAGCAGTCTGACGGTGTGTGGATGCCGAATGCGATCTCCTTGCGTGAAGACCTCAAGTCTCTTTATATAGGCAGCAGCTATGGTAGCAGCCGGACTCCTGGCCGCATGCACGCGCCGCCTAAATTCCGTTGGTGAGCGCGAGATACCCGGAGCCGTCTCCTTCCTTCCTTCGTACGCCGGATGAAGCACGTACTTATCCACGTGCCATGTTTATCTCGTGAAAACGCTTCTAGAAGAATTCTATGGGTTGGACCTGTCATCCGCAGGCCCAAAAAATTCACCGGCCCGGACTGTGGTTGAGGTACAAGATCGTACTCCGTATACGGTTTCACCTATACGCCGTATAATATGCACAGGATTTGAATTCGACCCCCCAATACACAGACGTCATGTGCCTGTGGCTGTCTGGTGGGCTCTGATCGCTTGCTAATTAAAGGCGTTTGAGCTCCGCCATATTTGAGAAGTGTATACCACGCATGGAACGTATACATACTTAGCTTGCATGTCGACGTATGCATGCATGCACGGCATAGTAACGTGTTAGCTTCTTTCTTTTCCAGCACACGTAAATAAACATGCGCACTATGCATTAGCTCATCACAGTCCAATGCAACTTGATTCATGTTTTTCCCCTTATTTTCAGTAGCACATTTATATGTACATGCATACTAGTGAAATTTTGTACAAAATCTCGTCAAACACCTCAGTTGTATGGTTTTTCTAGTTGTGCTTGTGGGCTTCTTTCTGGACTATAAAATGGGCTACAAATTTGAACCGGGCTGAAATATTTTGGCCGGTTTGGATTTATTCGGGCTGGGCCGAATTGGGTGAATTTCGGTGAAATTCGGCCCATTCGGACCGAATCCTAGAACGGCCTGCTGCGTAGATTTGGCCCCCGCGGCACCCACCCACCCACCGCGCCATGCGGCCAACCGGCTTTCGCCGCCCACGCTCTTCTTCCTCCGCGTCGTGTTTATTTAGAACCCCGGGTCACGGGATGGGAGAATGGGGAGGAACTGTGTCTTTCGGATAAGGAAGGCCCAATTTAGTCTTTTTATCCTTTTTTTTCTTTTTCCAAACATTTTTTCTTGACCGTTATTTACCAGCAGCTCATGGAGTGGAGAAGCAGGGGTGGACAATAGCTTCGGATTCGAAAAACAAGGGCAAATATACAAACTTTGAAAAATAGGGACAAACGTTCCGTTAGAGTTGAAAACAAGGGTAGATACACAATTGTCCCTAAATAATTCCCAAGAACAAATATATTAGGATTAAACTAAATTAGAAAATACTAAAATTAATTTAACCTTTATGTAACATTAATAATATTAAAATAATAATAAAAAGTATTTATAGATATACTATTAAATAGTTTTAATGCACCATTAATATTAAAATTAAATAATTAGTCGTTAATCACCGAGAAATTTTTTAAATAGATTCATTACAACTTGTTCTTCGTGGATACAAATAATCGCTGGATGTTCTATATTTCAGATAGAGAAAAACACTAAGAAGCAAATTTGGATACATCTAGTTAGCATCTATATTAGAAACATATACGAAACTAGATATTCATATTACAAGTTAAAACGGATAAGGACGTCGGATAATTTCCATCCCTAATTTGAGTGTGTGCGCTTTTTTTAAAAAAAGGGAATATATATTAATATCCTAGCTTCTGCATCGACTAATGCATATAGCTATTCATTATTACACCACAAACAAATCACAACCATGCAATTAGAAACACAAAGTTTTGATCTAAAGAAAAGAGAGAAACTTCCAAACTTGACATCTAGAAAGCAATTCTATTACTAAATCTCCACCCGTGCCTTACAAATATTTCCATCGCGGTTGTCTCAATACTCCTGCATCACATCATTATCATCTGGCGATCCTCCTCCTTCTGCAATAGAGATCAATACCGGTCCAGTATGTCCCTCTGAAAATAACCTGCAAATAAGATGTTGCTGTGACCTTGTCAAATACTATATTGTTGCAGGTTAGCCAAATCGCCAGCACATTGCACTTGCACCCACAATTATCTTAGCTTTCAGTTTCCTATTAATCCCACCTAACCAACCTGTAAACATACTGTGAACGCTAGTTGGAGGTAACAAATTAAAGGAAACATGAATAACTCGTCACATGAATTTAGCAAAATGACAATCAAAGAATAAATGTTACATAGACTCTTGAGAAAAGTAAAAACAACACTTTCTATTTCCTTGCCACTGCCGTCTTGCTAAATTGTCCTTTGTTAAGATTACTCCCTTATATAAGTACTATAAAAACACTTTAATTTTGAGAGGTAGTTTCAGTTTCCAAATTAATGTGTTATAGGGTATGGCTTGAACAGTTAGGATAGCTTTGTATATGGATTTAACTGAAAACAAACCATTCTGACGTAGCTCCCACACAAAACGATCCATGTGGTTTATTAACTGTGCATCTGCGATCATTGCAACCACCTCATGCTATGCTTGCAAATTATCACCCACCAGGGATCTCCTAAAAGCCACATTTAACAGTGTCGTCGAGAACACCATTCTTACAGAAGCGCTTTTCTTCCTCATAATATTATATAGGACGGGAAAGAGGGATTTTAATGGATGCGGTCTTATCTACACTTCCTCCCAAAATCGCACTTGAGACTCGTTATCTAGATCAAACTTACCCAACGACAGAAACTCCTCCTTGACCTTCATGAGGCCAACCCAAAACTGAGAGTCTCCAGGCAAGTATTGAACCTGTGTCAAAGTTTTATCTCTCAAATATTTATTCCTAAGCAATTGTTGCCAGACCCGTCTTCATTAAGTAACCTAAAGAGCCATTTGCTTAGAAGACATCTATTATGCACGCCTAGATTTAGAACACCCAATCCCTTTGATCTTTCGACGTACAAACTATCTTCTACTTAGTCAATATATATTTTTTCTCATGTTCGTCGTTCTGCCAAAAACAAAAAAAAAAGCGTGACCTAAGGCCTTGTTTAGTTCCACCAAATTCACCCCAAATTCTACTATACAAAAAGAAGATTCCCCATCACATCAAAATGTCGGCACATGCATGGAGTACTAAATGTAGATGAAATCAAAAACTAATTGCACAGTTTTATTGTACTTTACGAGACAAACATTTTGAGCCTAATTAATCAATGTTTGGACAATTATTACCAAATAAAAACAAAAGTGCTACAGTGTAGCACAGTAAATCGGGAACACCCGATTCGGGCATCTAAACGAGGCCCTTGTTTAGATCCCAATTTCTCCCCCCAAATTCCACTATGCAAAAAGAAGATTCCCCATCACATCGAAATGTCGGCACATGTATAAAGTACTAAATGTAGATGAAATTAAAAACTAATTACACAGTTTTATTGTACTTTGCGAGACGAACATTTTAAGCCTAATTAGTCAAAGTTTAGACAATTTTTACCAAATAAAAATAAAAGTTACTACAGTGCGACGTGACCTACACTATTCCAAATCGGCAGCTCCAATTCCGCATCTAAACACGGGCGAGGCTTAAGATAATCCAACATCCAGAGTGTGCGCTTGGCCAAGCTTTGGCGACAGCAACGCAATAATGAGACACGCGCTGGGGCCCTTCGTCCATGAAATTTATTCGTGCTGTCGTGGACAGGCTACGCGCCACTAAATCAATAAACCCGGCGACTTGGGCCTTGACCTCCCCAGTAGGCATCCAGTAGCGACCAGACGACAGAGCCACCGAGTGTGAGCTGCCGGCAACGGCGGACCGGGATCAGGCGAGGTGAGCCAGGCCGCGTGGTGGCTCGTCGGCCAGCGGCTGCAAAGGTGCGCATCCGCCATAGGTGAGGGCTCATGCTCAACTTGCCGGCGGCTCTTCGACCGCCCCCTCTCATAGGCCAGAGAAGGTATACTACTTTACACATTTCTATCAGCTTCTCACAGACTGTTAGTTTTGGGCGTCTAATTTGGGATGCAGTAGATAGTGAAGGTTTAATTTTTTGTCCTGCTGGTGCTATGACTGCAGAGTCAGCAGATACGGTCGAATGGTTGGATTTTTTATTGTTTGTACTCACAGTCACAACATACTCCTCCTATTTTGCAGCACATTTGCCTTGTGCGGCTGTTGGTCCTTCTCACCTCGCACTCATCGAAATCAGATACGGATTTGACAGATCCACTAATGTGCGTGCTGTTGGTCCTCTTCCTCACACTCGCCGACATCAGATGCGGATTTTATAGATGAACCGCTGCGTGTGAGCCCCTGATGTAATTTGAGGGTGTTCACTGATTAAGGTACTACCATCAGCCTGGAATTTTAGGCACACCTGTCAGTTTTCTCTCTTTCACCTTAAATTACTCGATGCCTTATTTAAATAGGGAACCTTTGTGTACCTTCCTGTGGTTATAAATCTGCCATTAGCCGTATGAGCATAACCTATGCCATATATCTTACAGGGATACAAATACAACAGAGCAATGGAGGCGACGGCCCTGAGTGTGGGCAAATCCGTGCTGAATGGAGCACTTGGCTACGCAAAATCTGCATTTGCCGAGGAGGTGGCTTTGCAGCTCGGTATCCAGAAAGACCACACTTTCATCACGGATGAGCTTGAGATGATGAGGTCTTTTATGATGGAGGCGCACGAGGAGCGAGATAACAACAAGGTGGTCAAGACCTGGGTCAAGCAGGTCCGTGACACGGCCTACGACGTCGAGGACAATCTCCAGGATTTCTCTGTCCGTCTGGAAAAGCCATCCTGGTGGCGATTCCCTTGCACGCTGCTGGAGCGGCGTCGCGTGGCCCAGCAGATGAAGGAGCTCAGGGCCAAGGTTGAGGACGTCAGCCAGAGGAATGCGCGGTACCATCTCATCAAAGGCTCAGGCTGCAAGGCCGCCGCCGCCACCGCTGCGGAGCAGTCTAGTGCTGTTGCTGCGGCCATCTTTGGTGTTGATGATGCAAGGCATGCCTCGAAGCAAATGAACCAGAGAGTGGACCTCGTCCAGTTGATCAGCATGGATGACGAGGACCCTAAAGTGATTGCGGTGTGGGGGACAAGCGGCGATATCGGCATAGCTTCCACCATCATGGAAGCTTATGAGAACCCAGATGTCCAAGGCAAATTTCTAGGACGAGCATGGGTCAGAGTGATGCATCCTTTGAGCCCAAGAGGCTTTGTCCAGAGCTTGGTGACCGAGTTTCAAGCAGCTGAAGGGGTTGAAGTGCTCCTGAAGATAGAGGAGGCAGAGCAAGATTTAGCTAATAAGTTCAATGAATATGTGAATAAGAAGAGGTGTCTCATTGTGCTGAATGACCTTTCTACCATAGAAGAGTGGAATCAAATCAAAAAATGCTTCCAAAACATTATGAAAGGAAGCCGAATCATAGTGTCAACCATGCAAGTTGAAGTTGCAAGCTTATGTGCAGGGCAAGAAAGCCAAGCATCAGAACTAAAGAGATTGTCTCATGATCAAACTCTTTTTGCATTCTACAAAAAGGTAATATTCAGTTACTCTGTATTTAGAAATTGTCTCATTCTGAATATTACAATACATCTTCATATCCTTCTAATCCAATAATCTAGGCTAGTTAATGTGTGAGTTGGAGTTACCATGTCACTAAAAACAGAAGAACTAATATAATGCAGTCAACAATTAACAGCCAATGATATGGTTTTTCATTTGTGCTCATGGAAATGCATCGTAAATCTTTGAGAGTTTCAATACACTAGCCACAAATATACATAGAACCATAAAAGTATTCAAATTAGTCCATCAACCCAACCCATGCCCCTGCAGGTGCTAATAATGATAAAAGATATTCCTGCTAGAAATCATGTACTAATTGGGGCCCACAACTAATCTAAATTTCTTATCTTTGCCCTCTCTCAATTGTTCATGCTCTAACATTGTAGATCTTTATTACCTCTATCCATTTTTGATATATTCTGGTTACCAATTAATATACATTTCCTCCCTCATTCATAATATTTTCTTTTTGAATGATAATAACAATTTTATGTATAGATTCTACAATAGCACTCAGGAAGGGCAGAAAATTTGAAGGCTAAAGGACCATCCTTATTAATCATTGCTTTCTTTTATTTGTTTAGGGTTCTCAAGAAGGAAGCGATTCATTGAACACAGTGTCTAACCGAGAAACAGCCACAATCCATAGAGAAGACCCTACTGAAGTCCCTGTTGAAATAATAAAGGGTGATCTATCTATTGCTTTGGAGGAATCACAGCTCATTGGACGAAAGAAGGAGATAGACGACATTGTCAAGTTATTAATTTCAAAAAATAGCCAACGAGTTGAGGTGATCTCTGTATGGGGAATGGGTGGTCTTGGAAAAACTGCTCTAGTTAGCGGTGTTTATAAAAGCCCAAAGCTGAGTGACAAGTTTGAGAAGTCTGTTTTTGTCACAATCATGCGTCCTTTCGATCTTATGGAGCTCCTTAAAAGCTTGGTTGTTCAACTAGATCAAGGATCCTCTTCTACAAAGCAGCAACTGTTGGATAATAGAGCTGGTACCAGAAAATCATTACCAACGATGACTGTTCAGGAGTTGATAGAGGAGTTGAAAAGGCTTGTAAATATGAAGAGTTGCTTGATTGTTCTGGATGATGTATCATCTATCTCGGAATGGGATCAGATAAGTCCATGTCTCGTCCCTGATTTGAAGGAGACAAGCCGAATCATTGTGACTACAAGGAAAAATGACATTGCAGAGCATTGCTCAGCAGGAAAACACGACAATATATACAACTTAAAAGTCCTAGATCCGGATGACGCCCTGCACCTCTTCCGCAAAAAGGTAATATTAACGTGCTTCCTGCATTTTGCTTCATTTAAGTCCTAGAAACATGAAGTCTTAAATATGTCTTCATAATCGCATGATCTGTGGTATTTTATAAGTACATTCGAATAGAAATGGCACTAGAAAAGTTGTGTTGGAGACTCATGCGAAAAACATATGATTTTTTTTTATTAGTGGGCAGTATAAATCTAATAAGGCGTGCATATTTAATGTTATTTTTTACCTCTTTTGTCCTCATATTTAGTTCCACTTAGCTTCCGACACATTTATTCTTGAGCGAACCCACAAACTATTCTATCATTTTCAAAGAGAAAATTCCTTCAATGTTATTTAAAGTTCTAAACTTATATCCTCCACTTATATACCACTGAAAATTATGTGTTTTATTCATTGGCATCAATTTAGACTTTTTGATCCCTTATATACCATTCATTTTTACATAAAACTTTATAGTCAAGTAAGTTTTGTTCCTTCCTTCGAGAGACACTTTATCCAAACTGGAGTTATTTCTCCCCAAATCCATCTCTCTTCCCAAAACGTAACTCCAGTCGATTAGGCCACCAACCAGAACCGAGCACACAGCCTAGGGCGCAAGTAGGCATGCACGCGTGGGGCAATGGTGAGTGTGAGGTGTGGGATGATGGCAATGACAAAAAGCTGGCCGGTAGAGAGTGTGGCCAGAGGAAAAGGTAGGTGTTCACACAGGGCCTAACGGTGAAGGCGAGGCATGGGTGGCGCAGAGGATGGCCATGAGGACATGGCTGCAAGTAGGACGATGCCATTGAGCAGGTTAGATGAGGCATAGGCAGTGTGTGGGACAGTAGCGAGGGCGTGGCAACAAGCAGGGCGATGGCAAGCAGGTTGGGCAAGGTGCAGGTGGTAGGCGGTGAACGCAAGAGAGAAGGTGCTCGGCATGTGACATGCACCTATGCCATTCTCGAGGCTGAAAGACATGTGACCAGGTCCTGGTAACTACCAAACAAGCTCCACTAAGGCAGCGAAGCACTGAAAGAACTAGTTGATGGCTAGAAGGGTGAATAGCCTATTAAAAAATCTTTTAAAGCACAACACTAAGCACAATTATTAGAAACAAAGGACGGCACTAATAACAACTACTTGTGCTAGACTTGCAAGCTAAACAAGCACCCCCTACACAATTCTAGCAGAAGGGTAGAGCATCTAGCTACACATTAGAACAACAAGCATATATAGCTAAGCAAGATAGCTCCAAACCAAACAAGTCTAGTGAGCAAAGGTAAACAACAAGCTAACACTAGAGCTAGGCAACTGCTCAAGCTAAGGCACAAGAGCTACACAACCACACTAGCTACATGAACAAAAGTGAAAAAAAGTGTAGAGGGCACAAACGACACAAAAGAGGGACAAAAGATTCTTCTTTGAGGTTCAATAGCTTGTTGGCTACCAACGAATCCATTGAGGCATGTCCAATGATTGCCGCTTGTCACGGGGTCGAAACCATGACAAGCATATTGTTCGAGTCGGTCTCAGAGCATGAGGTCTCTGGTGGCTCAGGTGGACTCAAGAATACAAGAAGCATGCATAGAAGACGCAATGGTTTATCCTGGTTCGGGCCAATTCGGTCCCTACGTCCAGCAGTTGATGATCCTCATGCTCAAGAGCACCTAAAATCTGGGGGGTTTACAACAAAGTGTAAAGGAAGAAGAGGTTTTGGTAGGGGGTTTGCTCGGTGCTAATCCTATGGTTTGGCCTCGCCACCGGTGGAGTCTCCCCCTCGTCGGAGAGGAAGGAGACAGCATGATGGCGGAGGAGCTGTTGGTGTCCCTCGGTGGATTGCCTCGCTCTCGGTGCAGAGCGAAGGCGAATGGAATGGAGTCTAGTGATTGATCTTGGATCCTCCCACCTAGTTCCGATCTTATCCCTTATATAACGAGATAGGTCGGGTACAAGGCGGTTTGAGAGTTCTAGTCTACAGTCTACGTGCGCCGGAGTCCAAGAGTTGCAGTGGTGCGCCGTGGACTATCGAGGTGTCTTGGAGCCGAAGAAGCCTGAGCGTCATCTGGCTACTATGTTCTAACACTCTGCGTGTCAGGCTTTGTTGGCTTGGACCGGTCTCCCCCAGGTGAGACCTTCTGGAGTTTTCTTGGTGGTGAAGGAGGTCAGGTCTAGGGGCTGACGCGTGGGCCCAGAAGCCTTTGAGCCCCTAGAGGCTATTGGGAAGCTTTGTCTTCTTGTGTCACACCCTGGACGTGACCCTGTCGGAGGTGCAGCTAGTAGGGGCGTGCCTCGAGAGCGTCGTTGGGGGAGTCCTCGGGCATCGGTAGCCTGGGGCTTGTCTTCTTGTGCTCGGGCCTTCGCTGGCATTAGTAGCTGGGCAGGAGCCAAGGGTCTTGTGCTCGGGGAAGCCCTTGAGTCCTAGGCGGAAGCTGCGGTTGAGTCAGGCTTGGTCGGGTGTCTTTGCCAGAGGGTGCGCGCGAGCGTGCCGGATGGGCATAGCCCCCGAGCCCCCGGGCGATTTGGGAGGGATCGGTCGGGGGGTCTTTTGATGATTGGGAACCATTGGACCCGAGACTTAACATACCCATATGTTAGGATCTCGATAGGAGCCCCCAAGCCCTGCATGGCCTCACCTGGCATGATGGCGACAGAGGTATGATTTCGACCCTATGGTGACCAAATCCTCCTTGGCAGGGATGACTTCTGCCAATTAGGGTACAACACCTTGCTTGGGGTCTCCTTCTGCAGAGTGAGGATGTGACTCGGCTGTCAGGGCTGAGCATAGGTGATGCCAATCCCTTCGTGAGCCTATGTCGCTCAGGTCTTTGACTCGAGCGAAGGCTCGGCGAACCCATCTAGGAGTTGCCGACTATAGGCCCGAGGCGCCCTTCCTTTCGATTAGAGCTAGGTGATCAAGAGTGTTGGGCCCTGGCCTAGGGCCATCTGATCATCCGAGACACCATACCCTTCTAAGGGCTATGATAACAGGTTTCGATCCTCTCAAGCCGGCCTTCTGGGGCCGATCTTCTGCGGCCATAGATCGGAGAGTGCGCTGAGCCTTGGACGGGGTCCCTCGTTGGGCCTACTACTCAGTGGCCCCTAACCCAACTTCGGGGAGTTGGTTGTCCTTTAGGGGATGCATCACCTGAGCGCCCGTCGATCGGAGGATCGGGCTGCTCCTTCTTGGAAGACGATGCAACCCCCGAGGCCATTGTGGGGCCTCCTTGCCAGTGGAAGGAGTGGCTTTTAGGCATGTCCCATCCGCTGACGACTAGCATAGGTGGTTGATGGCGTCTGGGCCATCGTACATGGTGGAGGAGTTAAGGCTTGCAGCCCCACACCTGTCCCACCTCGTCTGGGAGATGGGATGTAAGGGCTATGTGGAGCAGATCTAGCAGAGGAGCCGCGACGCTTGGAGTGTGCGGATCCAGGCCGTCGATGTAGTCAGTGGGCCTGGGGGGAGGCAGATCCCCCCAAGTCCTACGAGGAGGTGTGCGTAGAGTGGGCGGTGTGCGCAGTGGGAAGTGTAGCGGGAAACTTGACTCGTTGTCAGTGGCTCCCTGACTCCACCTTTACTGTGCGCCGTCATTTTGCAACCTCCCTGAGGCGTGCTACGTGGATTGATGGGATGCTAGCCTGTTCCCTAGGGTCCTTTCTAGCGGCTAATGGCTGATTGGAGGTCCTAGAGCTGCCCACAATACACCACCCTTTGGCTATAAAGGGAGGCCTCGAGGGGACACGACATCTTCAATCTCTTCATCCAGCTCTCTCTCTCTTCTTCATCTTCTTAGATCCATCTTCTTCGGCGGCGATGGCAGTGGTGATGAAGTCCGATGCCCCCCTCCGAGTGAGCTTGGTGTTGCTCGCCAAGCATCTGCTTCTTCGAGGGTGGAAGGACTCCAGCAAGGCAGCCCCCACAACTACATGAGGTGGCGGGAGAGACTTCGCGAAGCTACGCGGATGCCTCCTTATGTAGTGTGGGGGACTGCCGGTCTTCTCTAGTCTTCGCTCATGGAGGGGCTGGCTAAGCCTCCGCGGGCCCTCGGCCTGGGAGCCTGTTGACATTTCTTAGCGTCACTACCAAAATAGAGTTTGAATTCTATTCTCAGCAATGACACTAGAAATGATTATTGGTATGTATTAATCTTGACACTTGTTACGGTAGCCACCTAACAGTTACCTACACTTCTAGCATTACTAAACTAGGTTGTCATCCCCAGTGATGATGGTGCCAGAAATGTTTGTTGGTACTATCTAGCGTTACTACAAAAATAATACTAAATAGATATTTATCATTTTATGTGACTAGAAAGAATATAAAGATATGAATAAAAAGAGCATCCGCAAGTGCACCGATAATATTATACCATTGTAGCATTTTATCCAAGAGTATTCTAAGGTGTCGAATTTATAATTTTACCACTGGGAAGGTAAAGTGTAGCTATGGACATGTAATGATAACTTATAGTATTGATGGAGAATATAACCATAATGAACCTCTCTACTCATAACAGGGGTAAGTCAAATGATATATATATATATATATATATATATATATATATATATATATATATATATATATATATATATATGATAAACATTGATCAAGAATCATGGATAAATAAATCATTCAGAGCACTCCTAGTCTAATGACAATAGCATGGTCAAGTCAGAATATTAGAGGAATAATTCCTAAGTCATTCTTAAACTACAAGTCATAGCATACATTGATTACTGTAATTACACTTAGTAATGATTGCTAAGATTACCATGATATCTACACATAAGGGGCATTACTATTAAGAAAGTTCGAGTACAGAAACCTCTCCCAACTTCATAACCGGGCCCTACTTCTATGACCTATATTCGAGGAGTGGACTACAAAGGAATCAACAGGCCTGTCACACCCGCGATCTACCACATGACCCAGAATATAGAGTGTATTCACAGGTAAATTACATATAAGCACCATGCTTACATGATCTCTACCACCTACCCCATGTACTTTAGAGTATGTGCTATACAAACTTATGCATAAACATAATGATGAACTAACTATACTAAGTATATAATCAAAGTAGACAATGAACATTGCAATCAAGAACATAAACAAGATGAATACTAATGTTGCCATAAATATTGTAGCAAGCATACAAAAATGATGGAGAATACAATGACAGAGGGGTACAAAGAATTATACCGAACCATGCTCTTAACAACATTAGGAATCCAAGCGAAGATCTGCTTGCCTCCCTCTAGACCTAGCCTAACTAGCTAATTGCCTAGACAACTAGATGAGCTCTAAGGAGATTAGGGTTTCTGGCTTTGGAAGACTTTATCTCAAATGACTTGAGGAGGGGTCAGGGCCTGGTTATATAGCCTCGAGGGTCCAACGTGAGCCCTTGGATCAAACCAACTTGAAGGATAGCGTAGATGCAACCTAGAGGTCAGTAGGAGGAACATTCCAGAAGCTAACAGGTAGGGTCCCACAAGGCAGGCCGGGTGGCCTCATGGTGGGGTCGACCAGCCCCACCTGGCATCCCCTCGGGGTCGCCTCGCACGAGTTGCCTTCAGGTGTCTTTTGGAGTCTTCTAGGGTAGTTTTCGTCACGGTTAAGTTTAGTCCTTTTTGACGTTCTGGTCCTCCTTTTCTCTTTTCTAGAATAACCTTGCTAAAAATATAAATTCACCAAAACTTATAAAAATTGTCAGTTAAAACCCCTAAGTTTCTATTGGTGATCCTTTTTATCCATTTCTACAAGTTATGTTGATGGTTTATGATGAACAATAACTACCGTCAACAGAGCCCTATGGTGCAAGCCCCGCTAAGGGGGTCGGAGCGAGGCTTCACCGAGCTTCCTCTTGAGTACCCTTCCACGCTTGCACCTAAAGTAGATCTCGGGGAGGTTGGCGCTCCCCGGCCGAGTGGGTCGGCCACTACTGCAGGGCCCCCTCTCTCCGTCCGAGGAGGAGAGGAGATCATCATGAGGTTAGGAGGCCGACCCCATGTTGAGTGGAGGCTAGTTTTTGCCGTTGTATATTGTAATAAGGTCATTCCTAATTAATGAAATGAAATTACTTCTATGTGTGATCCCATTTTGCTTCCTGAGTCGTGCTCAGAGACTTGATCCCTCATTAGGCTAGGTTGTTATGACAATGGCCTCATTGGACAAGATCGTCGCGCCCATGCTACTAGCGGGTAAGTCCATGAGAACCCAAGGTTTATGTTCATTTTGTGCCTCGGTCATGTCCCCTAGGAGGGAGATTCTCGGCTTCCTAATCGAGCCACTCATATAGTTCCCAAGCCCATCTATCGGCACTCGGGGGCTCGCTGCCTCCCTCGTTGGGTCACCATGAGTGGCTCAAGTCAATACTCAGACATTGTTCGATGATTGACCGATCTCGCACCAGAGCGCCTAGCTAAGGCAGCTGGTACCCGACCATGAACATTCCTCGCACTTTTTGTTGCTTCGGACGGCCTTGAAGCCCGGTGGGCTAGCCTTGAACCCTCAGCGATGACCCTTCTGGGGGACCCTAGACTGGCATGCGGTGGGATGGAATGATCCAATGAAGGATCTAGCGAGAGGCAGATAGTTGCAAAGAAAAAATAGAATGGACACAGGAGTGGGGAAAGAGGACATAGTTGGTAACACGATGGTCGGAGCCGCTCTGTTAGCGCCTTACCGATCCTTCGCCTACTCCTCTTGCTCCGTCCACCCATCCTTGCCTTGGCGGTGATCCTCCTTCACAAAGGTCAGCAAGTGGTTAGTTAGGTCTATCCTCTAGGGCAACCAAGCCTCCACAGGGGTAGCTCAGGTCGAAGGAAACTATAATAGAAACAAGCAAAGGAAGAAGGTCAGGCGGACGAGACTTATCTTGGTTTTTGTTGTTGAAGAGGTACATCGGCAAAGGAGTTGGCAGGTGGTCCTTGGCTTGAGAGGTGTCACTTCTGGGCAAATGGCTCGATGATGGCCTTCCCTTATGGGGAAAGGTCAAAACTCACCTCGTTCAGGTCAGTTGCTTTTGGGGGGCGAGCACCTAGATGGAGGGGCTAGCCAAGCCACCGCTGCCGCTAGGAGTCTTGTCTGCCTTGCTGATGCTCGGTTGGTCGAGCACCGCTGTTGCATTGGCTGCTTCCTCCATCGATGCCCTTCCTATGTCGTGGCCATGGCCATTGGGAGCATAGGGGCAACGAGTGCAGCCACTTGGGCGATGCAGTCTTGCTCAAAGTAGTTGGCTTGCTCGAAGCTGCCCCCAATAGTGATGACTCCCTTCAGGCCGGGCATTTTAAGCTTGAGGTAGGTGTAGTTGGGGACGGCCATAACTTGGCAAGCATAGTTGACCGAGCAGGGTGTGGTAGATGCTGGGGAAGGCAACGACCTCAAAGGTGAGCGGCTCCTTGTGGAAGTTGTCCTACTAGCCGAAGGTGATGTTGAGCCAGATGTGCCTGAGGGGGACAACTTCCTTCCTCGGCATGATCCCATAGAAAGGTGCACTGCTTGAGCACAGGCTACTTCGAGGGATGCCATCTTGTTGAGGGTGCTGGCGTAGAGGATGTTGAGGCCATTGCCCTTATTGATCAACACCTTGGAGAGGCACGTGGTGCCCACAATTAGGCTAACCACGAGTGGATAGTGTCCTGGATGAGGGACGCGATTGCGGTGATCTTACTGGTTGAAGATGATGGCCGTCTAGGACCACCGGAGCCATGTCGAGGTGGTGAGGGTGTGGACAGCATTCACCTCTTGCTCAGTGATGCAATGCTACCGGCAAGATTTGTACGCCTGGGAGCCCTCGAAGATCATGAGGCAGTGCTCAGCCTTGGGTAACTCGTCGTCTTCTTCTTGGGCACCGTCTGTCAGGTCATCAGCCTTCGAGGCAGGCTTCTAGGCCTTGCCCTGTTGGCAAAGGGTGCTACAGATGTTGCCCTTCACGGTGGTGCAGTCCTTGAAGAGGTGCTTTGCCTGCCCCCGTGGAGAGCACTTTCTCAAAGTGTTTGGGGCATGCGCCATGCCCCCGGGGCTAAGGTTTGGTGGCGCAGTTGGCCATGGCCACCATCTCCTCCCCGTGGTGCTTCCAATCCTTGTTCCACCTATCATGGCATTGCTGGGACGAGGCGGGGTCATCGCCATCACTGAGGTCGCTGACAGCCTTGGTCTTGCCACTGAAGTTGCCCTGAATGGCCTCCTCGCTGGTGGCATACTAGGTGGTGATGTCTAGGAGCGCCCGCTTCATGCGCGGGGTCTCATGGCTAAGTGTGTGGATGAGCGCCTCGCAGGTCATGCCATAGATGAAGGCATGGATGACGTCAGTGTCAGTGATGTTCGGGAGCTCATTGCGCTTCTTATAGAAGCGTCGAATGTACTCTGGGAGGGTCTTGCCGGCCTTCTTCCTATAGTTGTGGAGATCCTAGGAGTTCCTTGGGTGGGTGTAGGTGCCTTGGAGGTGGCCGATGAAGACTAAACAGAGGTTGCCCCAGCAGTGGATGCTGTCGGGCTTGAGCTGCTCAAGCCAAGCTCTGGTTGAACTCGATAGAAGCAGAGGAAGGTACTAGATGTCGAAGTCATCGTCTGACCCCCTAGTCTTCATGACGAGGCGGTAGTCCTTGAGCCAATGGTCTAGGTTGGTCTCACCATCATACTTAGAGATGTGCGTCAGTGGCCAAAAATGCCTGGAGTTGGGGGCCACCTGGATCGCTACCCCAAACACTGAGGGACCGAAGTGATCCGGGGCGGGGCCCCCATCCCGTCGCTCAGGGGTATAGGACTATGCCTGAGTGTGGCACCTGGCCTCGATGGTGTCCTGGATGGCATGGTCATCGCTAATCTAGTGGCGCATTGGGGAACGACAAGGAGAAAGGTCGCGCCTTCGCTCTTACCGAGGCTTGGCACCCTAGGTCCACGGCTGGTCGAAGCTATAGCCAAAGGTGTCACTGTCGCTCCCCGCTGCTTGCTGGGTGTCAGCGCCGGAGAGCCCCCTGTTAGTGGTGGCCATTGTTTGGGACGGCCAGGAGAGCGTGGCACAGTGCCAAGAGGCTAAACTCTCGGTCTGCTGCTCAAGGGCAACGTGGAGGAGCTGCTTTGCCTCGTTCAGCCGCTCATTGATCTTTGGGTCCAGTGTGTCAGAGATGTCTTCCAGGCGGCAAGCGGCAGCTGCCATGTTGTATGCCACGCTAGGAAAGCAAATGCCGCTGGGAGCCCCCTTGCAGGCATCATCATCATCGTTGAGAGGGTGAGTGGCTTGTTGCCGTGCAAAGCCCTACCTTTGGCACTCAAGCTCTGCTTCGGCGGCTTCTAGGTCCACCTACCAAGACCGCAGGTGCTCTTCCTTCTCATGGAGGTAGGCCATGCGGCTATGGGGACTTCGGTCCGATGGCGTGAGCCGGGGCACCTCCTCAGCAAGATCCTCACCATCGACATGGTAGCACATGCGTGGAGGGGCATCGTACTAGATGTCATCTGAGTCATACTCCAAGCCATCACCCAAGAGGATCTCAAGGAAGGTGCAAAGTGAGGGGACGTCAATCCCCGCCGCATCAGAGAGGATGCCACCACATTCTATACCCCAAAAGGTAGGTTTGGGAGGTAGTACCAGAAGCGGTTGGGTGACGGGAGCATCTTACCAGTGGCGATCTGGTGTTGGATGTTGGCCAACATGTAAAACATCAAACAATGCTCTGACACGGTGGGGTTCGGGCCTAGACCGCGTTGAATTTGATGGGCCAGAACATCAAGATCTCCTCTCAAGACTCCTAGCAGAGGGGCAATGCTAGGGCTATTTGTCCACCGGCACAGCCCCGTCGAGTGGGCGGAGCTCACTGTGGTAGTCAACGATGTAGGCCAGGGTCCCAAAGTTGAGGACCTAGCCTAGAGCGAAGGCACCGGCTATGATGAAGAACTTGTCAGGGAAGTGGACACCACCATTTGGGGCGGTGCCACTTGCTCCGACGACGAGACAGGTGGCTCCGGCCATCGTAGAGCCAGAATCACACTTGACGCTGCCCCCTACCTTGCGCATCAGCTGTCGTGGGGTCAAAACCATGACAAGCAAGTTGTATGAGTCGATGTCAGAGCGTGAGGTCTCCAGTGCCTCGGGAGGACTCAAGAACATGAGAACCACACAGAGAAGACACAATGGTTTATCCTAGTTTGGGCCAATTCGATCCCGACATCCAAAAGCTGGTGATCCTCGTACTCAAGAGCACATAAAATCTAGGGGGTTACAACAGAGTGTATAGGAAGAAGAGGTTTTGGTAGGGGGTTAGCTTGGTGATAATCCTATGGTTTTGCCTCACCACCAGTGGAGTCTCCCCCTCTTCAGAGAGGAAGGAGATGGAGGGATGGCGAAGGAGCTGTTGGTGCCCCTTAGTGGGTTGCCTTGCTCTCAATGCAGAGCAAGGTGAATGGAATGGAGTTTGGTGATTGATCTCATATCCCCCTCTAGGTCCGATCTTATCCCTTTTATAACAAGATATGTCAGGTACAAGGTGGTTTGAGGGTTCTAGTCTACGATCTACATGTGCTGGAGTCTAGGAGGGGCTTGCAGTAGTGCGACGTGGACTGTCAAAGTGTCTTGGAGTCAAAAAAGCCTTAGCGTTGTCCGACTACTCTACTGTGTGTTAGGCTTTGTTGGCTTGGATTAGCCTCTCCCAAGTGTGACCTTCTGGAGTCTTCTTTGTGGTGAAGGAGGTCGGCTCCAGGGGCTGAGCGTGGGCCTAGAAGCCCTCGAGCCCCTAGAGGCCGCTGGGAAGCTTTGTCTTCTTGTGTCACACCCCGGATGTGACCCTATCGGAGGAGCAGCTGGCAGGGGAACGCCTCGGGAGTGTTGCCGGGGAGACCTTGGTCATCGGTATCTCGGGCTTGTCTTCTTGTGCCCAGGCCTTGGCTAGCATCGATAGCTAGGCAGGAGCCAAGTGTTGGGTGTGGAGAAGCCCTCGAGCCCTAGGCAGAAGCTGCGGTTGAGTTAGTCTCGGCTGGGTCTCTTTGCCAGAGGGTGCGCGCGAGCGTGCCCGATGGGTATAGCCCTGAGCCCTAGGCAATCTGGGAGGGATTGGACCTGAGGCTTAATATACCCATATGTTAGGATCTCGACACCGCTCCTCTATGAGCTCAACTACCCATCAAGGTTAGCTTTGACATGAATGCTCGCCTATGAGCTAGACAATCACGAGGTACAACTCAAGCTCTAGCGATGAGGATGACCATAAGAGCCCCTCACAAATCCTTCTCTAGAGCACCTATACAACCTCCACGAGGTCCTCGATAGAGTCCGCTGCCTCCAATTTGTCTAACTAGTGGCAGCAACCAAGAGTAACAAGAATGTTATAGCTTCTCCATTCACTAGTGTCACTAGATGCAAACTCTCAGTCCATGCACCATATCTTCTCCAATCTCACTCAAATGCGATCTCAATCTAAGGAAATGTGAGTGGAGAGGTTTCTTGAGCTCCAATAGGTATGGATATCAGTAGGGGTAGTCAAGGGAGCTAATTTTCCTATCCATACTATAAGGATGTAGATGGCTAGAGGGGGTGAATAGCCTATAAAAATTTGCTGCAAACTTCACAAATACGAGTGCAAAGGTTATTAGTAAAATAGCAAGCCCTAATAGCCACTACATGCACGAGCTCTATTTCACCCAAGCAAGCACCTACACAAGTCTAGTAGCAATAGAATTCTAACCTAATTCACTTCACCACACAAAATCTACTAACTACACAAGTTAACTAGAGAGCTACAAAAGCAGAGCAACTAAAACTAGTTACTTCGACAACTAAGCTACACTACTCTAGCTACCTACCCCTACAAGCAACTACCACACAAGCAAGTTGTGAAGGTAAATAACAAGTTTGGAGTTTTATACTTGTCACACTCGGTTTTTAAAACAAAATCGAATGCACATCACATGTATGTCAAGATCTGTTTATTCAAACATGCGACAACAATATAGTGATAAAACTCAATGTTTATTATGAAGCGATTAATATTACAAAATGACCGGAGGGTCTAAACAAAAATTACATCAAAGTTCTTGTGAAGTAGGGTCTCCATCTCCGCAGGTAGCTAAACGGTTTGTAGTATAGGAAACAGAGCATCGAGGGGAACACTGGTATGTATTTATATGTAGGGTTTATGTCCGTGAAAAATTAGGGTTTGGGATTAATTTCGGGGTTAACTAAATTTTTGAGTTAAAATAAATCGAAAAAATCCAGAATTACCTTTCAAGCCATGAAAAAATAGCCTGAAGCTCAGAAAATCTATAAAAAATCCCAAAGATAGATTGAAGGATAAGGAACACAAACAGAGGAGTCTGAGCTCACAAAAAGATTGTTGAGATGATCATGAAAAGATTAAAGTCAAGGAAAAAGGAATTAAATTCCAGAAAAGGTTAGAAAAAATTCTCAGAGAGAGAAACATCGCTCTAACATATTTTAAAAACATTTGCACGGATAAACACCAAATGCAACACCCTTTCAAATTAAATTATAAAAGTTATTTAAAATTCACATTTTTGCTTTTTTAAAAATGTTAACAGCCAATTTGAGTCTTTGAAATTTTAGAAAAACTACTAAATTATTATTTTATTTAGTGTAAAACTATGCACAACCCAAAAATAGAATTTTCTGGGTGTGACAATACCGAACTAGGCAAGAGAGACAACCCATTTATCTCTGATGTTCGGTTGCTTGCCGGCAACTTATGTCCTCATTGTGGCGAGTAACCAAGTCATGATTCACACGCGATCTAGCCACTCAAGCTAGACCCATGACTTATGTGCGTAAGAATCAAGCAGAAGGTGCACTCCAACTAGTCACGAGCATTCCACTAGAGGTGCTCTTCACGATGTCCTTTGGGGATGAGCACAAAAGCCCCTTTCAATTGCTTGATCAAAGGTGGCAACAATGACCAACAGCCCCTCAATGATTTCTAATCCACCAAGCCATCTAGGTGTTAGCAACCACCAAGAGTAAGAAGAAAACCAAGGCTCAACCAATGCAACTAGTATCACTAAATGCAAATCAACAAAGCAAATGCACTAGATCTCTCCCAATCTCAATTTGGATCAAGCACAAGTCAAGAGATGAGTGGGAGGTGTTCTTGGAGGATCGCACAATATTGGAATGCTTAGAATGACAAGAGAGCTCCCAAAGAGCCAGCCAATGCATATAAATAGCACCCCTCCAAAAACTAGCCACTATGAAGTTTCCTAGGCACCCTACTCCGTAGAGCATGCTCTAGTGGTCTATGTAGGGCACCACTGGACTAATTTGGTGCCTACAGAGACACCACAATTAGCTCCATTTCAAACCCTTTTTCAAATACACTAACTCTCAAATGTTGTCAACCATGACAGCAACTCCTTTTGGCTCTAAGTTAGCATTTTTTAATTAATTTTCAAATGATTTACACTTGCACCTTACCATGTCACTAGGTCTAATGTATATGCAATGTCGTTTCACACCTAATGGCACTTAGATAACTGATTAAGCGTTAGAGTTTCCTTCTTAATAGTACCACTATCTATCATAAACCCGACCACACACTCTACTTTGTCTCACTGGGGAATACAAAACTCTATCATATACCTTTTCCTCCACCCTTGTTTCCACCTTCTTCATCTTCTCCAAGTGTCAGCTTGCTCCATTTGGAGTGGTCACTCCTCATCCATCTAGCCTTGCCCACCACCTTGGTGTGGAGCTAACCTAGCTTAAACAACACTTGCAAAAAGGTTAGTCTACTAGTTGTCTCAATGGCCAAACCAAAATGTGACTTTCACACACTCTCTGTTTATAAGCCCACTCAAGAAACTAGTTGTTACCCACTTAGTTGGCTAGCCACACACCAGAAAGCTCTGGTGGTAGCACTGTATCTTACAACTAGAGATCCTAATGGCTATAGAAACTGTTACTTTGAATTAGCTGGTACACAACCTTTCTCTAGTGATCTTTCTCCGATGGCACCAGAGAAACCTAGTGCCCCTATGGAGGCGAAAATGCATTGAAAATAGACTGTTTGGAAACAATCTCTGGTGAACTCTTGGTGACCCCACCGGAGATTCCTGATGCATTCTAGAGAGCACCCGAGAGGTGCAAAAACCCACCGTAATCCTTTGGTGATCCCAGTGGAGAGTTCTATGCCAACCTAATGCTCTCAAGAAGATTCTTTATACGCCATTCTGGCCCATCAACTAGTACTCTCATTGTAAGGTTCTAGTGTGACTTTTGAATTCTCCCACATGCGCTAAATTCGCCGATCTCCTCTATGTGGCATGGCCCTTTCTCTGGTGCACTCACTATAGTGAGCACTGAAAGATAAGGTGATATCTTTTCAAAAAATTGTGCATGGCTAGGCAACCTAATCTCTGGTTGTTGGGTGAGAGTAAAAAACCTCCGCTAAGACTTTCTCTAAAACCATTTTTCAAAAGCATTAAATGCAAATGTGTCCCACAGGACAACACAACAACTTTAGCACATGAGCATTAAGGTGGTGACCCTTTGCTATGTCACTGAATGCACAATATTTTAGTGTGCAGTGCATGTGTGTTTGTTTAGTTGCCTATCTATTGGTAGGGCCTAAGGCCAAAATCACTATTCGTGTGTGTTACCAATGCACACAATGCAACACACGAGTTGTGAGTGGTGGTGTGGATGGGCAGTGGGCGGCACAGCCAATGACAACGTTATCGTAGACTGGGGTGGTGGATGAGGAGGTGGTAGTTAATTCTCCATGTCATGCGGCTATTGAGTTCTCCATGCCCAACACCAGTTAGAATTTTGAGTAATGGTCTTCATGCCTTGCGGCCATAGAAGGTGAAGGCCTAGGGGTGGTGGCTGGTCTAATGGCGGTGCTGGGTTGAGAGGTGGCAAGGCGCTTACGTGCAAGCGACGAGGGATATCTAGTTGGGTAGAGTGTATGGTGGGATTGAGGAGTCGGTGGTGAGGTGCACAATTGGGATTAGGAAAGTCTAGGAAAGTTCTAGCAGGGATGTGTAGCGGACAGTGGTCATGGCGACTGAGGGAGGAGGAAGATGAGTGCAGGAGAGGAGGAAGACAATGGGTTTGGAGAGAAGTGAGTCAAAAAAATCATGTGATGGTACCTCTCCTTATGCATGTTAATTAAGAGGGTCTTCCTAAGGCCGGCGTGCATACAAGTGAGTAGTGAGTAGGCTTCCTACAAGTCAAGCAGGCTAAGCATGGCCAGGGTACATGCCTCAAGCACCATGCACGCAAGTGAGCATGAGCAACTCTTGGCCTAGAGAAGAAGCGAGTCAAACTGGAAGAAGGCAAATGAGGCTAAGGGCACTTTGGTCATTTCCACATCAAACTAAGATCCCAACTATCTTTAATTACCAAATGCATTAAGGATATTGACATATTCATAGGTTACCATATCTCTTAAAGTTATGCTAAAATTGTAGAAAATTTTGGGAGCTTCTTGTGTAAACTGGATGCCTCGGACAAACACAACAAAAATATATCACATGAAAGATAAGTAAGCAACATATATCCATCAAAGCCCAACCCAATGACCAAAACATTCAACCATCCTAACCACATGACCACTACAACCATAGTAGATATTCCATTGACCAAGGCTAACATAATTAAGGAGCTAAGACTAATTAAAATAGACCACGTATTTCCAAGGCTTGGATGCGACCGTTAAGGAGGTGCTACTTCCAATCTCATGAATGCATAAAACAAAAAATTGATACTTCAAGCCAAATAAACACAAGAGCAAGAAGAAACACTCGACAACTACAACTTAGGACAAAGAAAATGTATACCACATCACTAAACCATTGAAGGACTGAGAAAGGCGACCAGAAGGGGGCGAATAGGGGAGCCAATCAAAATTTCTCCTCAAATGGCCGCTGTCCCAAACAAACCACCAAAAACTAGATCTCACAAAAGTGATATCCTCGAGGCAACTGGTGGCTAGATGATCTTGGTGAGGACCACAGAACATAACTGAACAGTCACTACAGCTAAAAAACTAAGTGCAACACCGAAGCTCTCCAAAACCCAAAAACAAAGCTCTGAACTTCAATCACAATGAAGGGTCTGACTCAAAATCCCCTAAGCCAACTGGTGACTTGAGGACTAAGAAAAGTTCCTAGGCACTGCTGGAAACTCATGGAATATGCGGAACACAAAATGGACACCCGGAGCACCGAAACACATGAAAAAGGGCAACAAAACAGGCAAAGGTGGCCTGGCCAGCTAGGGAGGTCGGTTTGGCCGACTTGGGCTCTCCCTGGCTAGACTAGAGCCAGCCTAGCCAGGTCACATGGCCATTCTAGTCGGATTTCCAGCGTGGCCGTGGTGTAAGGTCAACTTATCGACTTCTGTCCTGATAGCCACCCAAATTTTCTCTGAAAAGGCAAACTCACCTCAAATCAAATCAAAATGAGATGAAATTTAGCAGGGAGGTGAAAGACCAAGTCATGAAGATAATCCAAGAAGATCAAGTCCAAGAGACCTAGGGAACTCCACAGATTCAGAAATCTCTGGACCAGATTGAGGTTTTCCAAACCTTCCTTAAAATCCCCAAGCTTGTGCTCATGAGGAATTCGGTAAAATCTCCGAACCAGATTAGGGTATTCCAAACTTCCCTCATGTGTCATAGCACATATCCAACCATCCCAATCGGTCCTAAGTCCCCCAAAAATGAAATCACCCAAAAAGCTAAGAGAAGAGGGTTCGGCAGAGGAAAAACCGAAGGTATTCAAGAACTCAGATCTACCATGAATGATTGCTTTATTTCTTCACCAACAAGATCTAGTTCTTATAGAGTAATGATTAAACAGAGTAGGTGAATCACTCTCTACACTATGGATCTCAACAGTAGAGAACTTAAACTATAGGCTGGGAAATCAAAGAGATGACAATTGAGATAGATAACTGGAGATATGGCTAGTTGGGGTAGCCTCCTATCTTATTTGTGGTGGTATTGCACATTCCCAACATACCTTTAGATATTTTGGCTAAACCACTTAACCCATGGGCAAAATGATCTAACTCAAGATCTGTGCGTCCGATGGCGCCACAGGATCTTTATGACTTTGCTTCACCTCGGCGCAAGCTCTGTGATGACGCCATGTGCCTCCTCCCGTTCCTGCCGAAACTCCAACCAGGTTTCAAGGCCCAAACCTAAGAAACCATCCGCCTGGTTGTTTTGAGGCGCAAACCACCAAACCCCCTAGAGAAGCATATCTGCTATGGCTTCTCCACGATCTCGACACATGTCACCATTGTCCTCGATTACCCAATCACCAAGTCCTCCAGCACCTCCGCCTGACTTGATCAACTGCTATCTTGACTTGGTCAACACGGTCTACTCCTCCACATGTACCCTTACTTGTTGATGTCCCCAAGTGCTAGCCACCCATGGTCTGTCTTCCTGCCATCTTGGTCCCTCAGTCCAAACCTCATGTCCGTTCTTCACCGCTCCTAGTCCATTGGCACGACATGTCTCTAGTTGACCTTCTCTATGTTCGTCGACCATCTCAGTGCTCCACACCTACACTTCAACACAGCAAAGAGACATGTTGCCCACACACTCACGCTAGGGTTAGTCTCAAACTCAACCAAAGCCCAATCATCTCCTGACAATCACTCATCATAGCTAGACACACATGGGCACATATCAACCATGTTTTTGTAACCACTAAAAACTATTGACAACCAAAACATGATCAAAGAGTTGAAGATGGATTGGTAAACATGTGCAAACAAGAAACAAACAAAAATGGTCTAATTTGGAGTAATTTGGCACAATTGGAAACATACCAGAAAAAGTGGCCCAAGCCGATTTTGCAAACCGACCCAGGCTGGTTTTGCTTGAGTGTCCATGATGTCGAACATAAACTGGCCCAAACTGGCTTAGGCCAGTTTTGGCCTGAACCCAAATTCATGTTTTTCCTTTAAAAACTCATCCAATCTTGTGGAAAACTTGTAAATTGTGTGCCAAAAAGGTTACCTATGAAGGTAAGACCACCTTTATTTATATGAGAGGATGACAACCGATTGAGCAGTTATTGATCCAATCAACAAAAAACACATCTACTACACCTTTTAGCCTCTCTTTTCCTATCTACTAGTGCTCCTCATTCTTCTTTGGTGTTGCATGGCCTATGGTTCACCAATAGTGAAGCTCTAGAGTGGCCATGCCTAGATAGGGCAGCCCA
This sequence comes from Saccharum spontaneum, assembly GCA_022457205.1. NCBI lineage: Eukaryota > Viridiplantae > Streptophyta > Magnoliopsida > Poales > Poaceae > Saccharum > Saccharum spontaneum. Next base: position 61,963,697 of record CM039595.1, read on the forward strand.
TGCCATGGTGGTGTGTCTACTGGGCATGTGGGGTTTCAGCTTTCAAGAGACCTTGTCCGCATGCGCTACGTATCACGCTCTCGATGAGGCTCCTCTGACAATGTTCCTTGTGTATCACACTCATTACTGGAAGCACTAGGTAAAGTGTTCATCTGTGAACACACTATTAGGCGACGGCCGACCTAAAAGTCAGCCAAGCTGATCTTTGGGCTCGCCTCTACCAAGCAATCTAGTCCTTGCAGGTGTGGTGACCTAATTAGCGTCAACAAGAACATCATAAGGAAAGTCTCTTTTCCTTTTCTTGGAAATATCAATGAACCAACAGTTTCCATATGATCAACATTTGAAGAATCATTAGCATTTACTGGCACAAACGAGCAAGCAAGGTCATCACTTACTTATGGAAGCATGAATAAAAGAACTAAAGTGCATATCCGGTTGCACTAGAGCATGAAACAATTGCCTAGAAAAGAAACTTGAAAAGATAGGAGAATGGAAAACATGAATCTTTAAACTTTTGACAAGCAATGGTGTCATTAAATTTGAACCAAACCAACATATGAATATATAAGGAATGAAAAAATAACATTGAACACGTTGAGGAATCAACCAACATGGCAGCTATGCTATCACACAAGTTTGTTATGCACTTGCCTCCATAAGAGCTCGGTTTTAGATACTCACCACTGGAACTTTTGACCCATGGGACAAACCTACACTTAGGAACTACTCCATGATGAGTATGAATCTATATCAATGATGGGAAATTTCATAATTGGTTAAACTACACCAAACAACAAAATTATTTTGAGGAATTCTCCAAAACCCTTAATCAGATGGGATGGGAACAAAACCTGTATTTTTTAGAAACATATTGACGAGGCCTAAATATTTCATTTAGGATATGGTTGAGATTTTTGAACCAGTTAACTCTACAAACTCATTGAGTAAATCAGCCTATTTATCCTAAAATCAAAACTGGTCTACTGATGATAAATTGGCTCCAATATGAAATTCATATATGTGGGGACTGATTTGGAGCTCAAATCTAAGAACTAGTTTTGTGACACTCCAAACCAAAGAGTTGACAGCAGCTTGAGAGATACAGTGCAAGGATAACTGCGAAAGCTTCATAAGTATGGTGATAGTGGCCAAAATTGTTCCATGAGCTGCTAATAATATAATCCAGTTCTCATGGTATAGCACAAGGGAGTTTGACTAAGCATGTTCTTGCTCATGTGGCTTGGGGGTTCATTTCAATAAAGCCAGCGCACACGGCACACATACGCTAGGTAGAGGTGTGTAGACGAGGGCATGCAAACGGACTTAAGTGTGGGCGCGAGAGGCTATAAGAATGATGAAGAAATGGGCTGCATTAATATAACATTTGCAATTTAAATATTATAGCATAGCAACTCTTTGGTTTGGAGTGTCACAAACCAAAGATGGCATGGGCCTACTTTATAGTTCTAATAGTAAGTGAGGCGGCAGAGACCTAAGTAGATTTTACTTTGGTGTATGTACCGAAATACTTAAATTGTTTCATTTGAAAAAATACTTAAATTATACCAATATCAGGTATTTGGGGAGACTAAAGATTTGTTTGAGAAGCATCACGACTTGGTCGAAGAAGAAAAACAAATCCTAAAGAAGTGCGGTGGACTTCCCCTTGCAATAGCTGCCATAGGTGGTTTCTTGGCAAGCCGACCAAAGACTCCAGAAGAGTGGAGAAAATTGAATGAGAATATCAGAGCTGAGTTGGAGATGAATCCAAAGCTTGAGATCATAAGAGCTGTACTTGAGAAAAGCTATGATGGTTTACCCTACCATCTCAAGTCTTGTTTCTTATATCTTTCCATATTTCCTGAAGACCAGACCATTAGTCGAAGGCATTTGGTACGTCGGTGGACAGCGGAAGGTTACTCATCTGATACAAGTGGGAAGTCTGCCAGTCAAATAGCTGATGACTACTTTGTGGAACTCAAGAACAGAAGCATGATTTTACCATCTCAGCAATCAGTTCACAGCAGGAAATCAATTGACTCTTGCAAAGTCCATGATCTCATCCGTGACATTGCCATCTCAAAGTCAATGGAGGAAAACCTTGTCTTCAGACTGGAGGAAGGCTGCAGCATGAATATCCATGGCCCAATACGCCATCTTGCTATCAGTAGCAACTGGAAGGGAGATAAGAGTGAATTCGAGGGCATAGTGGACATGTCCCGAATACGATCCCTATCTTTGTTTGGGAAGTGGAAGCCATTTTTCATTTCTGACAAGATGAGGTTTCTACGAGTGCTTGACTTGGAAGGGACTACAGATTTAGAATACCATCACCTTGATCAGATTTGGAAGCTTATTCACCTAAAGTACCTTTCTCTACGAGGATGCAGGGGTATTAATCTACTGTCAGATTCATTGGGCAACCTAAGGCAACTCCAAACGCTAGACGTCAGAGATACAGGGGTAATGGCTCTGCCAAAAACCATCATCAAACTTCGGAAGCTACAGTACATCCATGTTGGTACTAAATCAGATTACGGAAGGGGGGAATTTGTTAGTTTAATGGAGATGTGTCTTGCGGGAGCGTGTTTCTGTGCAACGTGTTGCATACCTCTTCTTTTGTACAATTTTGGCCTCAGGGGCCTTACCAGGCGTGATACGTGCACTTTCGCTTGCTGCGTGGAAATCTCTACAGTCGTGACAGCAGGTGCACGTGCTATGGTGCCAAGGGGGATCAGAAAACTTAAAAACTTGCACACACTATGGGATATGAATGTCGGAAGGGGAAATAACGTTCTACGGGACATCAGAATGCTCACGGGGTTGCACAAGTTAGGAGTGAGCTGCATCAACAAGAAGAATGGCCGTGCGTTTTGCTCGGCCATTTCCAATCTCAGCAGACTAGAATCACTGTCGGTGAGGTCAGAAGGAAAGCCAGGTTTGTGTGGTTGCTTGGATGAGATATCCTCACCTCCGGAAAACCTGCAGAGCCTCAAGCTGTACGGAAATCTGGAAAAGTTGCCTCAATGGATCAAGGAGCTACAGCATCTTGTGAAGTTGAAACTAGCAGGCACTAGGCTATTGGAGCACGATGCTGCTATGGAATTCCTTGGGAAACTACCGAGCCTGGAAATTCTAGTTCTGTATCGGTCATCGTTTCAGTGTGAAGAACTTGGTTTCAAATCTCTGCAGGGCGGAATAGCATTCAGAAGCCTCAGGGTGCTTACGCTTTCAGTGTCAGGCATCAAATCGGTAAAATTTGACGAAGGAGCAATGCCCAAACTGGAGCGGCTGCAGGTCACAGGCGGAGTAAATAATGAATTTGATTTTCCTGGGCTAGGATTTCTCCCAAGCATCAACGAGGTCCAGCTCAGGCTTTACTTTCCTTGGAATTTGGACAGGATAAGAGCCGCTCTTGATCTTGAGACTCGGTGCAAGATAGTTGAGGAAGAAGGACTGGAAGAACAGCGCAAGAAAGGTGAGCTCAAGAAGAAAATCCAGGAACAGCTAGCTCAGAATACAAACGAACCCATTGTGACGGTGGACTGAGTGAGTCTCGGACAGGTATGTACGTTTGCCATTTTGCGCGACTCTTTGATATATAATAGATACACAGGAATTTATCAAAGTCCTTTCGGCAATTAAGAAACGCTTTATGATGATATTAGCATACACCCGTGTCTTTCGCAGATTCAGATCACCCGTCAGAGGCTCAAGAAGATCAGCAGGCTGCCTGGGAGCAACTGCCAAGTGGGTCCAAGTCCAATATGGTACCTACGTGGGTGCGTACCAGTGCCCGTGCCTCCATTCCCTGTTGTGCGCGTGTTATTTATTTCATCATTTGTGTGTTTGAGTGTTTCAATTCAATTGTTTGGTGGTGTACGTGTGACGTGTCTGTGCCTCCGGGTGGTTATGAGTTATGACTTATGAATAGCCCCTTCAGCCTGGTTCTACTTGCTTTCTGCTGTTTATGAAGATACGAAGATGCTGTTGCAGTGTTACGTGACAGGAATCCACCCAATGGCATTTTTTATATGGCCCATTCAAATACTTGTTTAGAAGTGGCCAAAGTTTATTTCCTTTTGTATGTTGACATACACATGCGCTTTATCCTGGTTTGCATTTTCTGTTTGGTGACAACTATACTGCTAGATTTCAGAGATGATGTTAGCTGCAATTTATAAAACTAGAGCTAATTGATGAGATGAATCATGAATAGTACAGAACAGTGGGCTTCACGCTAGTGAGCCAGCGAGCCCAAGCTAGTAGTGATGGGCCTAGTGATTTGAGATGCCAAGGAAAGGAGACTTTGGGCCAAAGCCCAAAGTGGGGCTACTAGTTGGTTCACATAGAAGACAATAAAAACAATCTGAATGCTTCTTTCCGCACATGCCTTCTGCACGCACATACTAAACGACAAAAAAAATACAGATGAACTCATCTATCGTCGCCGCCGCCGGAGATGAAGCGGGTGGTGGTGTTAGGGTTCAGGGTTTTCGGGGTTTGTATGCTCTCCGTGCTTAGAATGGGTAGCCGGCACTACTGCACAAAATCTTTTGCGCAGCATTTCCAAAATGGTCTCGAAGGCGGGCGGCCTGGTTGCCCGCCTCAGTTATTCGAGGCTGGATAGCCGGGTCAGCAACCACCTCGGTTAATACATTAACCTAGGCATGCATGATAAAATAACCTCCTCGGTTAATAAGTATTAACTGAGATGGGCATGTAACATAACCACCTCGGTAAATGATTAATCGAGACGGACATCGTAAAATAACCGCCTCGGTTAATAAGTATTAACCGAGGCGGGCATTGTAACATAACCGCCTCGGTAAATCATTAACCAAGGCGGGCATTGTAACACAACCGCCTCGGTAAATCAGGCCTAGCCCGCTAGCCCACACTAGTTCACTACCATCACCAATATATAAAGGGAGGGGTTAGGGTTTCAGTCATTCTCCTAACCGCTCCTCTCTCCCAGCCACTCCTTTCTCCCGAGTCGCGCTCGCACTCGCCCTTCGACGCAAGTCGAGCGACGGCGCTCTCCCTCACTCGCCCTTTCCACTCCCTCTCCCACCGGCGCTCTCCCTCCCTCCCACCACCAGATCCCCACCTCTCCCACCGGCGCTCTCCCTCTCCCCCACCGGCGACGGTTCCTCCCTCTCCTCTCCCTCTCCCCTGCCGGCGAAGGCAGGGCACGTGCACCTCCCTCTCCTCTCGATCTCTGGCAACGGTGGCAAATGCCTCTCCGGCCCTCTCCCTCTCTAGCGAGCTCCACGGGCGTACAGGGAAGCCAGATCCGGCCTCGGCGCCGGCTGATCCGGCGACGGTGGCGCACGGGGAGGCCGGATCTGACCTCAGCGTGGGCGAATCTGACAGCAGCGGTGCAATCGCTCTCCCTCGAGCTCGAGCTCGGCCAGCGCACGGGGAGGCCGGATCCAGCCACGGCGCAGGCCGATCTGGCGGCGGCGGCGCATCCCTCTCCCTTGAGCTTGGCCGGCGCACAGGGAGGCCGGATTCGGCGGTTGGAGCTCCTCCCCTCGCGGCATGGTGGCTGGAGGCACAGATTCGGCGGTCAGAGCTCCTCCTCTCACGGCTACAGGCGCAGACCTGGTGGTCCAGCGAGGATGCAGCACCAGCGGGCAGCGGCGGCGGCAACGTGTGGATGGGCTCGACGGCGGGCCTGGATGGGCTCGCGTTTGGGCTCATCATTTTTTTATTTTTTTATTTTCATTAACCGAGGCGGGCAATTGGTCCGCCTCGGTAAATCAATGATTTACCGTGACCTTTCTGTCGAGGCGAACGGGTTGCCCGCCTTGGTAACCCCTTTTTGCCCGCCTTGGTAAAATTTATCGTAGTAGTGCGGGGAGAGGTCGGACTGGCGATGGTCATGGTCGAGACAGCGGCGGAGGGTGGGGACGCCACCCGCCGAGCGGTGGGAGAGGGTGGTTAGGCAGTGCCTGCAGCAAGGGCATCTCCGAAGAAGAAGAGGAGAAGGTTGGGATTAGTGTGGTGGTGGTGGATTGTTGTGGCGGACGCGCGTCGCCGAAGCTTGGGAGGTGGTGGAGGCGGGGGCGCTCGCGTCAGATCTTGATGAGAAGCTCAAGTTAGGGGTGGCCGTGGTCGAGGGCGGTGATGGAGGCGACATCCATGGCGTCGGAGCCGGGCAGGGTGAGCCAATCATGGGGGAGTGTGAGGATGAAGAAGAATAGAAGATAACGTGTGAGGAAGAAGAAAGTGTACGGGTAGGGTGTACACCGCGTGCCCGTGCGCTTGCTAGTAGAGTTCCAAAACCAAATATAGGGTGCATGTGGGTCCACCACTCTTATGTTCTTAAAAATTGAAACAAACAAATGTGTAGCAAATGTTGGAACATGCACTTTGCTTTATGGCTGAAAATCAAAATAGTATGTGCACAACTAACATAGCACCCTTAAATCTTTATGGACTATTTTGGCTGTGGTATATGTAATTCTTTTCACATACGTGTGGGTGCAAAAGTTTACTGTAGCGACTGCAAGAAAAAGCTGCACCTGCTGCCTTTTCTTCTCTCTCAAATTACCATATGCTTCCCACGCGCATGCACGCGGGACCGTCTGCGCCTGCTCGGCGGCGCCCCAGCAGGCGGCTGCGGCAAGTGGGTCCCATTGCAAGATGTTCACCACTAGATCTACTTTTGCAACATCCAGATGAAAGACTTGTAACATATGTCCGTAACAACTGAAACACTTGCAACATACATCGGAAACACATGAAAGTCATTGCAACATATGCATCATTTAGATGAAACACTTGCAACATGCATATGAAACATCTGAAACATATGGAAACATACGCTTACAACATGCGTATGTAGCCATTGCAACATATGCAACGTTCAGATAAAACACTTAAAACATACGCGTCTGAAACACCTGAAACATGGCATCGTCGTTGGCCACGGCCTGTCGTGGCAGAAAGCTCGGGTCGGTGGTGGTGTGGCTCCCTATCATGATGTCTTTGGCTGGCGGCAACCTACTCCAGGTGGCGCCGGGGTGGGGTGTGGCCAGGGACGCTGCACGGCATAGAACGGAATAAGGGCGTGGTGCGGCATAGGATGGGGGTGCGCGCGGCGGGGGATGGCTGCGGCGGTGAGGCGGAGTGGGGCGGCGCTGCGCAGGATGGGCGTGGAGGGTGATGCTAGCGGCGGCGAGTGCAGAGTGTGGTGGGCGCACGGCTCGGTGAAGCCGCGACGGCGTGAAACGGAGTCAGGAAATTTCTTTTTGAGAGAGAGATAGGGGAGATGTAGGTGAGTATGGAGGCTTGTTGGGCAAGTAGCGCGCAGGCCTGGGAAGGCGGCGTCCAGACAGACGGACGCCCGCACCACAGCATTTCCGAATCAAAGTAGCTTATGCCTTATTTTCATTAACTTAAAAACAGGATGGTACAACTACAAAGTACATATCCTATTCCGAAAAGGTCGTCGTCTTCAGCTAATTAAGTCTCATCTTCAAACTTGTTTTTTTTATCGAGAAGCAGGTGCTACGAACATCTTATCATCACTTCAGTTGTTCTTATCCTCACTTCGTTCTCATTCAACGCATTCACATCGTTTTCTCTTCATGTACCTCTCACAGGGAAGCTTGCCGCCGAAGCTCCACCACAAAAGTTGGGGGTGGCCACTACCCCCCATGACGTGAGTATTCTTGACGTTCTCTACATTTTGGCGGGCGGCAGTTCGGCACAAGAAAGAGCCAGCAAAAGGCCTCAAACTTTTGTCATTTGTGCCTGGATGGTTACACCAATCACCTAATTGACGCACCTTAGCTTCTTTCCCATTTTCAATTTGTGTAGGAGATCTTGGTGATAGGACATGCATGGGATCGTATTTGTTGAGATTCTTGTTCGGCAAACCAAACGAAAACATGTGAACGATTCGATGGAAACAAAGAGGCCAAGTAATACAAAAACACGGTAAATAAAGGCACGGACAAAGCTCAAGGTAAACGCTGAGGGTGGGGACGATGATGGCTGACGCAGAAAGTTGCTTCACTAGGCTTTGTCCGATCGAGCGAGGACGAGGACTTGTATGTCTCAATCCTTGTCCTGTTTCTTTTTACATACAAGCATAGAAACAAGTGCACGGGAACGATGCTCACGGCGGATGGCAGGAACGAAGCTCTTCGTCGGATTCTCGTCGGGATCTCGTTTTCGGGCTGGGTTGACCCAGGCGAAGGCACGGGAAGGTAGAGGACAGCTCGGCTAAAAGCATCTAGGGGGTTTGAGAACAACGGCGGACGCTCGGTGGCGGTACGACGACGCTTGTTTAGGCGGCTCGGTTGCTCTGGCGATACGTCGTCCCCAAAAGAGAGTGCGAGACGAAGAGGTAGCGCAGGCGGCTTCCACTGGGCTGCCGGTTGCCCGCCAGGTCGGCTTCTTCGCGGGCCAACGGAGAGGAGGAGAATGAGCCGCGGGAGTGGGAAAACGTAGGGCCTGTCCAGCTGAACTGGGCTGCGGGACTGCGGGAGAGGGCTGCTGCTGCGCCTGGCGGGGCAAGGTAGTTAGAGAGCAGGCCGGGAAAGCTTGAGCTGAGAGAGAGAGAAGTGTGGTTTGAACCACTGCGGTTGTCGGGCCAAAAGAGTGAGTTTGTGGTGTTTAGAATTTTTTTCTTTTATTTCAAAGTCTTTTTCAAATGATTTCAAAGTAGTTTTGAATTTCAGTCAAATCTACACAGTACAATAAATCCAATGCATCAGCATGTATGCTCAAACATGTACCTAGCCTTATGATGAATTTTAAATCCAATTATTACTTTTGCTATGTTTAGATGTGCACAATATACATAATTAAATCATTTTAATTCAATTTATGAAAATGCAAATTCTAGTGTGTTAAATGGGCACAAGAGAAACAGTGCCCAGCGGTAAGAAATCTAATGGTCAAATCCAAATGGCTAGTCCACATGGCAATACCAATTTTATCCGGTGGTACCACTGGAGCTTTTCGGTGAGTACACAACAACCTGAACAGCTAGTTTCTTTCGGGTGCTATAGATACCCCCATGGCCGCTCTTTTGAAGAGGTTCGAGTGTGCTAATGTTGTAGGAGTGCAGATACACTCTACAAGTCCTCTAGTCACCATATGCGCTTAAGAGAAGATTAGGTTATTAGCAATAGTGCTTAGTCTAGTCTGACCACTGCTTATGCATTTGCTCTAGATTTAGGCCTAGTGTGTTTAGTAAGGTTTGCACACTTCTCATCACTCGGTGCTTGCGTGCACCATTGTTGTACTAAGAGAATATTGTAGTCTTGCTAGATCACACCGAACCACGTTTGTGATGTGGCCGCCACCATGTACCGAGGGAATGAGGCCCGTGGCGATTTGATAAGAAGCTCGATAGTGAAGACAACTGTGAGTAGCTCAGGAGAAGGCCTAGTGAAGACCCACTAGCGCATAGGGAAGGTCCTCGGGCTCCACAGAGTTACCTGACCAGGAGCTTGGCCCTTGGAGGGGCTCTGATAAGGATTAGAGGGAAGCATGAGCTTATCGATATCTTATTAAAAATACTAGAGTTGTCAACCAGAGTTTTCATGTCTATCTCAATTAACCTTCTACACTTTTCATTATGTATCTAGGCTGTGTGCTTACTATTCTAGTTTAGCTTGCTAGGATAGTTGATAGGATTAGAACCTGATTGCATAACTCTTTGGTCGTAGAGATAGCAACACCCTTAGTTGCACATTTCAATGATTACTTTCTTGCATATGATTTGTCGTTATGTGGAAACTAGAGGCCATGTTTAAAATAGAAGTTTTAGAAAGCCTAATTCACCCCCTCCTCTTACATGTCACGGTCCCTATCTACAGTAACTATTGTAGTTTTCATAACATATACAAAAACTTATGGGAAATGGTATCTAAGGAAACTAGAAGCTAAGATTTAAGACTCAGTACACCATTACCCAAAAGCATCGACTACATTAGAGTCACTAAAAATTGTTTTAACCATAGCCCAAAAGCAGCGTCTGCATTGGAGTTGCTCATACCTGCTTTAGTGACAGACCATTGATCGTTAAAGAGTTGTACCGATGGACACTTGTGGTCACAAAGCCACGGGCCTAGATTTTAACTACCAATGGCTTAAAAATAATGGTCACAATTCTTTTTGATTTGTTGAATTTTGAGTTCTTCAAATGACAATCTCAACAAGTAAATAGTTATCAATAAATATAGTTATCAATAAATATAGTTATCAATAAATGTTTAATAATTAAATATATCAATTAATCAATCATCATTTATATAATATCTATAAGGAAACTATAAATAATATGAATAACAATAAAATAATTTACATAAGTAAATAGATAAACTAATGTATTAAATAGTTGGGCCAATTGCATTACTACCCTATTTTCAACTCTAACCGCATGTTTGCCCCTGTTTTTTTAACTTTGCATATTTGCTCCTGTTTTTTTTTTTTTTTTTTTGCGTCCGAGGCTTCCACTTGCCCCTGTTCCGTGAAGGAGAGTTAATGGTGTTAAGTGAAGGCTAAAAAGACACAAATGCCCTTGAGATGAATGACCCAATAATCAATAGAATTTTTCTATATAGACTTATCATGGATATATTTTGGACAAATGACAACACATATTTTGTGTAAATATCGAAATATAATATTTTTGCAAGCATCACATGATACAAGTTAATGAAGAGAGAGATGGAGATCATGTATAAGCATAATAGTTGCATCATCATGCAAGAGTTCACATAAACCACATCATGTTTCTCATATCCTGATCATAACTAAGCGCACCAAAATAAAGGCACCACAAGCCAAGATCATGTCCTGAATATGCCTTTTCTCAGCTTGTCAACAGAGAAATTATCATGGACAAAGTCATCCATTTGCACCTCTCCCGGTTGTTATGAAGTTGAAGAATCAGTGCTTGCACATCGACGGGAAAGCCCCCTGTGCAGCCCTCCTCACAAGCCCGCTCCACGCCGGACAGTCATAACCTGCAGTGCCCCGCGCTGCCTGCCCGACAGCGAGGGCCTGCTAGCAGTAAGGGGAGTGTGCCTCTGCGTCACTAGTCCAACGCGCTGCTGGTCGTGGGGCCACCTACCAGCCGCTTCCGGGCCCGCCACGCAGGCCACTCCGCCGCGCAGGCCGCCCTCTACCTAGGTGCCTGCCTACTGCAGAGGCCATCCGCTCGGGCCGCCTGCCGCCCCCAGCATTGCTTGCCGCATAGATCTGGCCACCGCGTTGTGCGGCCGACTGGCTCCCGCTGCCCACGCTCTTCTTCCTCAGCATCGTGTTTTTTTAGAACCACCGGGTCACGGGATGGGAGAATGGGGAGGAAGTTGTGTCTTTTGGATAAGGAAGGGGCGGTTTAGTCCTTTTCCTTTTTTCTATTTTCCAAACATTTTTTCTTGACCATTATTTACCAGCAGCTCACGGAGTGTAGAAGTAGGCGCAGACGGTACGCAGCTCACGGAGTGGAGAAGTATGTGTAGACGGTAGCTTCAGATTCAAAAAACAAGGGCAAGTAGGGACAAACATGCGGTTAGAGTTGAAAACCAGGGTAGTAACGCAATTAACCCTAAATAATTAACAACAACAAATATATTAGGATTAAACTAAATTAGAAAATACTAAATTTAATTTAACCTTTATTTATCGTTGATAATGTTAAAATAATATTAAAAGGTTTTTATAGATATACTATTAAATAGTTTAAATGCACCATTAATATTAAAATTAAATAATTAGTTATTAATCATGGAGAATTTTTTTAAATAGATTCATTACATCTTGTTCTTCATGGATACAAATAATCGCTGGATGTTTTATATTTTTGTCGAATACAGATCTTCAATTAGATAGAGAGAAACACTAAAAAAAATTTGGATACATCTATTCGGCATCTATATTAGAAACAGATACGGAAATAGATATTCATATTAAAGTTATAAGGACGTCGGATAATTTGGACATCTATTTTTATCTTCCATCTATAATTTGTGTGTGCGCACCTGGCCAAGCTTTGGCGACAGCAACGCAATAATGCGACACGCGCTGGGGCCCTTCGTCCATGGACCTTATTCGTGCTGTCGTGGATAGGCTGAGCCTTAACCTCCCCTGTAGGCATCCAGTAGCGACTTGACTACAGAGCCAGGCCGCGTGGATAGACCTATATCCCGTCCTCACATAAAGACCCATTACTCCGTGAATAGACCTGTCTGTTTATTTATGCTTTGAGAAAGTGCCCGCAGCAGCCGGGAGTCGAACTCTGGAGCCACTCGAGCTAACGCTCGCCTGCCTCAGACAGGTATGTACGTTGGCCATTTTGTGCGACTCTCTAATATATAGATACACAGGAATCCATCAAAGTTCTTTGCGGCAATTAAGGAACGCTTTATATATGATATCAGCGTATACTTGTGTGTCTTTCGCAGATACAGGTTGGGATCATCCGTCAGGGGCTGAAGAAGAACAGCGGGCTGCCTGGAGAGATATATATATATATATATATATATATATATATATATATATATATATATATATATATATATACCCTAGGTGTAGAATATTATTCTACACCATAGACCCAACCAGCAAACCCACCCGGCTATTCAAACCCACCCACGACCAAACCGCCCGCCCGGCCGCCCCGCACCCCGAGCGTCAAGCGCCGACCCGTCCCCGCGCGCCCTGCACCACGCACGCCCGACCCCTCCCCGTGCGCCCTGCATGCCATGGGCCCGCTCCTACTTCCGTCTAATGCGTGGACGTGCCTGCATCTCCATCTGAAGTGGGCCCAGTCCACTCGCGTGCGCCATGCGCGGCGTGGCCACGCGCGGCCATTCCCGCCGGCTTTTGCAGTTCTGCTCCGTATACTAGTAGTACTACATGCAGTCGGTTGTGCTCCGTATACTAGTACTACATGCACACGAATGTGATTTAAACAATAAGCATGTGATTTACTCCAAAAGGAACTCGCATGCAGTCATACACGAATGTGACCTAAATATAGTATACTAGTATACTCGGTAGTTGCATGTTGAAACTATGTCAATATTCATCAATGTTCAGTATCTATCAGTATTTTGTACGTATCAATAGTAGATCTCACGTCTTAGTATTTATATGTTTCAGTATTTCAAGTATTTTTATCAGTAGTTTGATACAGCCGGTACTACAACTTCAGTACTTGTTAGTACCTTTTAGGTAGTTGTCAGTATCTTCATGTATTTTTCAGTATCTTCAAGTATTTCTGTCAGTAGCTTGATACAGCCGCTATTATACCTTTAAGTAGTTGTTAGTACCTTTAAGTAGTTGTTAGTATCTTCAAGTATTTTGTCAGTATCATCACGTATTTTGTCAGTATCATCACATATTTTGTCAGTATCTTCAAATATTTTATCAGTAGCTTGGTATAGCCGGTACTACAATTCGAGTAGTTGCTAGTACCTTTAACTAGTTGTCAGTATCTTCCACTTTTTTATCAGTAGCTTAGTACAACTAATACTAGTACAGCCGATACTAGTATTTTCAACAGTATTTGTAAGTACTTTGTCAGTATTTTTTAGTAGCATAGTACAATCGGTGGTTATCAGTGTCTTCAAGTATTTTGTCAGTATCCTCAAATATTTTTCAGTATCTTAAAGTATTTTTTCAGTAGCTTTGATATTGTTAGTATCTTTACTTATTTGTCAGTATCTTCGAGTATTTTTGTCAGTATTTTGTCAGTAGCTTTAAGTAATTTGTCAGTAGCTAGTACCTTTAAGTAGTTGTCAGTATCTTCAAGTATTTTTTTTGTCACTGCCTTCAAGTATTTTGTCAGTACTAGTATTTGATTTTTGTTGGCTTCAGTCCTTAGTATGTCTTGTAAGCTTCAGTAATCATCAGTTTCTTTTTCAGTATTGCTCTGCATATTTCCTGAACAATGTTTTTCATTATCTTAACTTTTATGCTCACTCAATATTCCTAATAAAATTCAGTATCTTAATTTTATATTCCAGTTTTTTTTACGAGAGTATTCTAGCTAAGCATCGTGTACACTGCTTCATCATTCAGTATCATCAGTATCCGTTCCCCCTCCTGCTGCTTAGACCTGAAGACCATCATTCAGTGGATTCAGTATCATCAGTATTGGTTCAGAAGGATCCTGCCGAACAAGGGGAAGAGGCGCCGCCTCCTCGTATCCCCCAATACTTCGTAGTTCAGTATTTTTCATCTTTCATTTATAGAAGATCAGTTTCTATCAGTTCCTTTTCCTACCGTAACTTGCAACACTTACAATATTCAGTATTTTCTAGTATTTGCATTACTTTTTCAGTATTTGTCGTTACTTTGTCTGGCAGCTAGCAAAGAGCACCGTCTCAACAACCATGCGCTTGACTGCTTGTAGCGCCCATCTGAACTGGAGCCGACAACCACGCCAGCTTGGTCCTGGCGGCGCCGTGGCTCCTGCGGCTGGTGTATCCCTGACAGATCTGAGCGCTTGAGTGGCGTGTTGACTCCTCAACCCCGAGAGTTGCACCATGGAGGTGGCTGACGAGCTCCATCTTTCTGTGTCACGGAGGTGGCGGACGCAGGCAGATGGCCGTGGCGCCGTCAGGTGGCGGAGTGCGCGCTCTGGGGCTGGGGTTGTCGCGCGCGGGTCGGAGAGGTGCCGCGCGGTGGCTGGCCAGGGCAGCAGCGTGCCGTGCGGTGGCTGGCCGGGTCATAGTCACATAAAACAGGTTCACCACCTTCGACCCGGGTTCGTTGACCCCGACCTGGGTTCACGGGTTCATTTTCGACCCGAAGTGTAAAAACCTCTCACGAGTAGTGTACCACGTACCGTGACCCCGTACCTCGACCCCATCGACCCAGAAACTTTGTGACTATGGGCCGGGTCACTGCAGGATGGGGAGGGGTCGCCGGCCGGGGTAGCAGCGCGCCGAGCGAGGTGATGTGGGGGCGGGGAGGGGGCGCCGCCGATGCGGTCGTTTCGTGGAGGCGGACGCGGGGAGCGAGGGAAATGGCCGTTAGGGGGAGTCGAGGTCTTTCTTCTGATCCGATCAAGTGGGCGTGGCCGCGTGGGGATGCAAGGTGTTTGGTTGGTTCGTCGGTGTGGTCAGGTTGGTCCAGTCATATTGGGTGGACCGGTGGGCTGGTCTGTGTCTTGGTGTAGAATAGTTGTTCTACACACACACACACATATATATATATATAGGGAGAGTATACTCTATAGCTAGCTACAAAATAAGTTATTTTGTAGCCACTTCTATTTACGATAATTTTATATACTAATTTACGACAATGTCAGTATATATTTACGATAGTTGAATTACTATAGCACATGAGGATATTTACCATAATGTTACAGTAAATCACATAGTAAGGAGTTACTATAATCTTGTAAATTAACATAGCAATTATCGTAACTCTAAGTGGCTACAGAATAAGTTATTTTATAGCCAGCTGTAGGGTAATAGTTATATATATATATATATATATATATATATATATATATATATATATATATATATATATATATATATATATATATATATATATATATATATATATATATATGGGAGTAACTACTCCCTAGGGCTGGGCTATTGGGTGCCTAGGGCTACAAATAGGTATTGGAAGCCCTAGCTAGCCACCCCACCCAGCCCTCGCGAAGCTGAAGCATGCGTAAGTGGGGGACCCCTAGGGACCCAACTCATCAGACGCATAAAATTCTAGATCAGGCTGCGCAGAAAGGTTTTTATCGCGAAATGCATAAAATCTAGTGGTTGCATGAATTAAAATCAATTTGTTACCGCATAAAAACCTCTCCGCAATCTGGACGTCACACCTGACAGCAGCTGACGCAGGCTGACACATACTGACATATGCCTACATGTGTGCGTTCACTCTAATCTCTTCCGTTTTTTCACAACAATTTCTCAACGAAATATCCGATTCAAAAACGGTTTTGACCATTGAACTCCTGACATTTTTTTACACGATTCAAGATCCATTGTGAATATATTTTTGAAAAAAAATTAAAATTCATAATTTGCGCATTATGAGATATAATTTTATGCATCAGTCTATGAATAGATCTTGTGAGCGAGAGCATAAAAACATGGAGACGACCTCATGTTTTTAAAAATTTGAAATTTGAATCATGACACGTAATGACCGATTGGATGCATAGAATCACTGGTCAAGATATGTAGGAAAGTTTTTGATGCCGATCTTAATAAAAATTAATAGTTGGAAGAATAAAAACTAAATTTGTTACCGCGTAAAAACATCTCCACATGGAGACAACCTTGTCTTCTTTGAAATTTGAAATTTGAATCCTGGCACGTGATGGCCAATTAGGTGCATAGAATCAATGGTCAAAATGCGCATAAAGATTTTTGGTGCCACATTGCATGCAAAATAGTGGTTGAATGAATAAAAAATAATTTTGTTGCTGCGTAAAAACCTCTCCACGAGATAGACATTCCACCTAACACGAGATAGAAATCAGTAGTTCGATGAATAAAAAGTAAATTTGTTGCCACATAAAAACAGTATATAACTACTCTAACAATGTATAGAAATTTATGCTCCTAAGCATAAGAACACAAAAACACATAGAACTGCTCCATTATGTGCATAGAAACTTATGCACGCAAGCATAAGAACATAAAAAACAGCAAACAAAAGACAAATCCTATGCCGTGTCGCACCGCGCGGTTGCCGTTTTCCACCCCACCAACCGCCACCGCTGATTCGCATCAGCGCCACCGCCGTGGACTGCACGCCATCAACTGCTATCGCCGTGGACTGCGTCATGCAGCGGACCGCCACCGGAATAGATCTGAATGTGTAAAAACTTAATTCATTAAGTATAGCACAAGCATAAAAATCCAAAAACAAATGCACAAAAACCTATTCATTGCACATAATATCAAAGAAATACATAAAAATTAAAATGAAAACATAGAAATCCTGCTTGCCTGCATTGGTAGCTTTTCATTTCCTACAGACCACCTATTCATCCAAGGCTGCAATCAAAAATCAAATTAAAATATCATGAAAAAACAAGAAAGACGTACAAACATGTTTTAGCAAGCAGAGAAACCTTACCGCAGCAAGAAAGTCGCCAGACGAGGTGCAGATCGGGGTGCGCGCTGCCACCAGACGAGGGAAGCCGCCGGGCAAGGGAGCCAGGGGAGGCCGCGCGGCCACCGAGGTGGAGAAGGGGCGCCACCGTCAGGTGGGAGGGAGAGGGATACCTGTTCCTACAATGTGTAAAAATATGCTCCAACATTGAATAGAAATGTGCTCCAACATTGATACCTGTTCCTACAATGTGTAAAAATGTGCTCCACATTGAATAGAAATGTGCTACAGTAATGTATAGAATAGTGTACGAACAATGTATAAAACTGTGTAGAAGTGTACAGATAACTATACCAACAATGTATGTCAATGTGTTCTAACAATGCATAAAAGTGTGCTCCAATAATGTATAGAATTGTGTATAAGTGTACAAATAACTGCTCTAACAATATATATAAATGTGCTCCAATAATGTATAGAAATGTACTAGCCAAAAAAACACACCAGATCAAAACGAAAAAAATATGCATAGAAAAACACACATGGCTGTAGCAAAAGCTTGCTCCTGCATCTAAGAATCAAAGTGTGCACACAAATAAATACATAAGAAACACACGGAGTAGATGGACGCATAGTCTGATGAGCGAGCATGCAAAATCAAACAGCAGGGAGCGGCAGCGGTAGAGGATCAACAAGGCTACGAATGGCACAGTTGCAACAGGATGTGTGTGGTGGCCATATTGCAATTGTGCATAGAAAAAATAATATGAGAGATCACCTAGCTAGTATCTCCATCTACATCAATTTCTGGATGCTTGCTAGTATCTCCATCCCGTTGGCTTATCATCTAGCTACAAGGAGGATGACACACATTGTATAAAATCCTATAGTGACTTGAGTAGATTAAAAAAATCAAGAAATACAAAATCTACACCACAAGAAGCTGCTACCGGAACGTCACTAGAAGGCAAGGGGCTAATATCGCTCCTGCATGAGGACCCACTCCCGTTTGCAGCATGTGAGGCAGCGTGAAAGCAGGAGGCTGCACCTATCGGGGAAATCTGGACCACGTCGTCCTCCTGGGATGCTCCGCCAAGCCGTTTCTCTGCATCTCCGCAAATCCTTCCGCTCCGCGATGCATGACGGCAGGGAGCTGCTTGTTGTACATCTCCTGCGGACTGGCCAACGCTCGCAGCCATTGGACCTCCAGCTAGCTACCTCGCCACCAGATCGGTAAGAGGAGGGGCCGCCATGGCCAATCAAGGTGCGCCGCAGCGGGCCGTGGTGACGAGGGGGCGCCACCACATGAGGAGGAGGGGCATGGGGAGTCGGAGGTGGAGGAGGGATGGGGCTCGGGACCGAACCTGCGGAGGACGTCCTCGCCGCACGGGGTGGCCACAGGGAGGGCGCACCGTCACCGCAGGAAGGGCCGCGTCGCCCCTTAGACGCCACCAGGCCTCGCAGATCTGGGCGGCGCCGGGAGAGGTAATGCCGTTGCCCCGGCGATGGAGGAGCGCCGTCGCCGCCAGCGAGGAAGGAGCGTCGCTGGAATAGGGAGCGCCGCAGGCCGTCGGGGATGAGAGAGAGAAGGGGATTTTTTTTATTCCCGACACAACGAACGTGAGGGAGAGAGGCCAGGTGCCTCATTTGAAATCGAAATGATAGGTGGGTCCCACATCTCGTGGCTAGGAAGGGTGAGCCTGGTCTGACCAGATCAGACTGGCCCGGGTTGATGGTTTGTTGCAAGCAGGTGTCTATAGTTTGGACCAGGGCTTTCTATATTTTATCAGAAGCCCTAGGCTACCATAGCATACGCTCCCTATATATATATATATATATATATATATATATATATATATAAAAGGCACACGTACGTACCAGTGGTCGTTCATGCGGCCATTCCCTGGTGTGCGCGTGTTGTTTATGTGCGTTTCATTCAATTCAATTGTTTGGTGGTGTACGTGTGACGTGTCTGTGCCACTCTCCAGATGGTTTACTGGTTATGAATTACCCCTTCAGCCTGTTTCTACTTGCTTTCTGCTGTTTATGAAGATGATGTTGCAATATTGCGTGATCCATCAAGTGGCATTATTATTTATAAGTGACCAAAGTTTACTTCCTTCTGTTAACATACTCATGTACATTATCATGGTTTGCATTTTCTGTTTGTTGCGAACTATACTGCTGGTAGATTTTGGAAGTGACGTTAGCTGCAATTCTTAGTTCATGAGATTAATTATGAATGGAACGGAATGGTGGGCTTCACGCTAGCGAGCCAGCGAGCCGTAAGCTACCACCAGCTGGCCTAGCGATTTCAGTCTGCAAGGAACTGAGACTTTGTGCCCATGCACAAAATGGCGCTACTAGTTGGTACGTGCAGAAGGGAAAGGAAAAACAACCATAGGGTGTGTGAAACAAACAAATGTGTAGTAAATGTAGGAATATGTGCTTTTGCAAACGTTATAGTTGAAAACTAAAATAGTATTCTCCCGTTCCAAATTAAAATAATTACTAGATTTGTCCCAAGTCCAACTATTTAAAGTTTGGTAAGAAATTATAGAAAAGTGCATAATCGTCTTCAGTCATGGCCTCACCTCCAGATGACACCTTCTAGTGGAGTGTGCCAGAACGCATTGTTCAACGTTAGACAAGAACTCATGGTTCGGCATCTGTTTCTCAAGGTCTGATCAAGTGGTCCTCTGTTCCAGAAGCCTTGGCGACATGGGAAGATTTGGTTCCTTTTTGCAGCAGCAGTTTTCCCACGCCGCTGTTTGGGGGACAGCCAATGACGCAAGGGGGAAGGGATGTGAGGACACCTAATACGCAGGGCGACGGCCTTGGCGCGCCCAGTCAGCGAGCAGACGAGTTAGAGGGGCGGAAACGACCCAAGAAAAGAAGCTCCCACGTGTTCGGCCCAACTGGGTTAACACCCTATAAATGTAGTTCAGTGAGTGTGCAGCGCATCGGCATCTGATATATACACGCTTGTAAGCGAGGAAGAGAGGGGAACGAGCAATAGCTCGTTTGGTCTGAGACTCACAGCGTGAGCTCGGCCACCCAGGTTCGAACCCGGTGCCCACGTATTTCCACTCAGTGAGTGGGAATGGGGACTCTGCGCCCTAATTCAGAAAAAAGTGAGGAAGAGAGAATTATGAACTAAACCATCAAACTTGTCATCTAAGAAATTCTGTCCTCCGAATTGCCCCTGTTGTCTGTCTCCTCTTCCTCTCTTGCTGCTAACAAGTGACTGTCGGAAGGGGAAATAACATTCTGCAGGACATAAGAATGCTCACGAGATTGCACAAGTTAGGAGTGGCCGGCATCAGCAAGAAGAACAGCCGTGCGTTTTGCAGTTTTGCTCGTCCATTTCCAATCTCTGCAGGAAAGCATGGTTTGTGTGGTTGCTTGGATGAGATGTCCTCACCTCCGGAAAAAACTGCAGAGCCTCAAGCTGTACGGCAATCTGGAAAAGTTGGCAGAATGGATGAATGAGCTCCAGCATCTCGTGAAGTTGAAACTAGTGGACAATAGGCTATTGGAGCACGATGCTGCAATGGAATTGCTTGGGAAACTACCAAAGCTTGACATTCAAGGTCTCTCTGGAGGATCCTTTCAGATTGGAGAATTTGATTTCAAATCTCCACATGCTGGAATGGCTTTTGGAAGTCTCAGGGTGCTCATGCTCACAGGAATAAACAAGGTCAAATAGGTAAAGTTTGAAGAAGGAATGTTTCCCAATGCAAACTTACCTGCAGGTCACGAGCTTACTGGAAAATGAAGAAGTTGAGTTTTCTGGGCTAGAATATCTCCCAGGTGTCAACGAAGTCCACCTCCGTGTTCACTTGAACTTAAATTACAAACGAATAGCCGAAGCTCATGATTCTGAGGCTCGGTGCAAGATACAGGACAAAGAAGAAGAGGAAGCAAGCCCCACAAAGGGTGAATTCGAGCAGAAAATCTGAGAACAGCTGGCTCGGAATCCAAACCAGGCCATTGTAACTTAACGTAACGGTGGACTGAGCTCGACAGCAGGGACTGCTGCGACCAGCACGTCGATCTGATCAGGGGAGTGGGAGAATATTTCATTTATTCGCTCTCTTTACATAATTTCCCTGCGTAACAAACAAATTGTTCACTAGTACTAGCTAGTAGTACAATGTTTATATGTGCACATGTATTGCTGGATGAAGTGAAACCTGTCGCCGTCTCATTTGTAGTGTGAAATACAGTAGCTTACACCGAACTGGAAGAATATTTTTAGCTGCTCTGCTTAGTCGCTGTCTGAATAAATGCCTCCACTCTGTTTTTTTCGTTCCTTCTCCTTTCGCATGTACGCTGTCAGTGCAACAACAGCGCTGGACACCTTACACGATGTACATGCATGTATCGCAAATATATATGCCCAGAGACCCTAAGGGGCGTGTTAGAGCATCTTCAAGAGTTCTCAACAATTTTTCCCAAAATCATAGAGTTTTCTAACTCGCCAAAAATTATTGGAAGAAATAAATAAAACCATCTCCAACCGTTTCAATAATTTACTCATAAAGTATAAAAGATAATTTTACATCGAGATTTTTGGTGTGAATGGTTGGATGGATATTTCTCGATGAGACATGTCTATCTATGGATATATTTTATTAGGTTCACGGACGAGTTAGATATGGATAATATTTGTCGAAATGTTGTCTTTGCCATCAAAAAATTATTCGGCGAGCTCATCCAGTTTTCAAATCATTATCATTTATAAATAAATTAAGGATTATTAGTATATTATATTATTACTAACTAATTAATAATGTTGGCAAGATTAATTTTAATAATTGTTAATATAGTGATTAGTGTATTTTGTGTGTGCCAATTCGGGTAGTAGTAGTGCTAACTAATATACTTGTTCACCTGAATTGAAGCTCCTGTTAAGCACCTGAATTAGTGATTATCAAGATAAAATTAATGTTAGTTTACATTTATTACTATATAATTGTTGTCACTATTTTTCAAAAGACTCGAGGATGTCACCTAGAGAGGGGGTGGGGGTGTAAATAGGTGTTTCTGAAAATTTACTACTTCAAATGCCGAAGCCGTTAGAAGATTGGAAATCCCAAATCAGAGTAAAATAACCCCTCAGATATAATACACTAAGTATATAAAGGTTATCAAAAGCCTAGAAGCCAAACACCTGCAACAAATTAATTAGAATAGCAATTAACAAAATTCAGAACAGGGGTGCAACCTGGACTGATCCGGTGTGCCTACTGAACCGGTCCGGTATACACGGGCACAACATGTCCTTGCTGAAACTTGCATGTTTCGATTCCAACTTTCACTCCACAGTTGCATGAACCTACTAGGGAGTGGTGATACAAAATACACCTTCACCGTCTTTTTTGTTTTTTAGCTCTTTTTTAAAATATTCTCTCGAATACGTCCCTGGTGGAAAGATTTCAGAAAATGGACCCGGTGCTTGGCGCCAAGATATAACGTCATGGCGCCAGCGTCATTGGCGCCAAGACCTTGCCGTTGTGGCGCTGACATGGCAGGGCTCTTGGCGCTTGGCGCCAACCCTGGGATTACAAAAACGTTCTCTCTCTCTCCGCCCCCCGGCCGTGCCCGCGCCCGCGCCCCCGCCACGCCGGCCGCCCGCGGCCGCGCCCTCGCCGGCTGCGTGCCCGGCCGCGCCCGCGGCCGTGCCCGCCCCGCCCCGCCCCCGCTCCCGGCCACGTCCGCAACCGCCCGCGGCTGCACCGGCGCCGCCCGGCCACGTCCTTGGCCGCACTGCCCCGCCGCTGTCTGCCCTGCTCCGTGTCATCCGTGCTGTTGTCGCGCCGTCTGCCCCGCCTCGGGCCGTGCGCGCCCGCGTCGTCCTCCTGCCCGTCCCGGCCGTCCCGCCCCGGCCGTCCGTCCCAGCACGGCCGCCCGCCCACGCTGTCCGCCCTGCCTCGCACTCGCGCCGTCCGCACCGCCGCGCGCAAAGGACAACTTTGTTAGTAGTTGCTAATAGTTAGTTAAATAATTATATATTTAATAGTGCTTGACATATTTACTTGACATAGTTAGTTTGATAGTTTCTTGACATAGTTAGTAGTGCTTAGTAGTATTTAGTAGTGAATTGATAGTAAATGTGACGACATTGGTAGTTTATTGATTTAGTGATATAGATATGTAAATAGGTACATACATAGACACATATGTACTTAGATGTAGTTAGATATGTTGTTATTTTGGTATGATTTCGCTAATTAGTTATTAGATTATATCCATATACTTAGTTGTTAACCTATTTACTTAGGTTCTAGTTATTAGTATGTATTAGATAGGTACTATATGAAACCTACTTTGGACTAAACTCGGTGTGTTTGTATTTGTTTATGGAATACTAGATGGATAACCTAGTGAGCATATATCATGGAGGCACTGTGCAACGAGATCACTATGGATATATTGAGTTTGTTGACATGCAAAGTGTGCCTGTGCTATTCAATGAGAAACCATCATTTAGTGAGTTGGCTCCAAGGGCTCACGAGGAGGTACATTGCCATGGAGATGATGACATCGTAGTTGAGGGTGTACTTCACTTAGGTTCCCCTCCCAACATGCTAAGGAAGATGATCCCAATAGGGTGTGCAGATCAGTGGGACAACTATGTGAGATCGGCTATGAAGAGCCAGTTCCAAAGTTTGGACGTGGTCGTGCATCGGGTGCTAGTTGATCCCATCCCTCTTGGCTTTTCTCCGCCAATGGGTGAGCAGGCATACTTCAACCCTCCTGTCCTGGAACGTGATGTGGATGCGGAGGTTCTGCCTACCGTTCTCAATGCCCAATCTGCCCCCAATGATGTGGCAGATCCTCCTCAAAAGATCCCTTTGACACAGAATCATCCAAGTAAGTGTCAATTAGGCATTGTTTTTTCTTTGTAGCTTAGTCTCTTCTTTTCAACCACTTTCTTATCATCTCCTCCTATTTGAGGGTTTGTTGTAGGAGACGTTCCCGACAATGAGGACGCTCCTCCTGCTGATGCTCAAGTCCAGATTGGAGATGGAATCTGTGCCTCTAATAGTGTTGAAATTATGAATGATTCAGAGCCATATGATATCGCAAGGGCTGTTGATTCTGACGATGATCGTCCCATTGAAGAGCTCACAGAGAGTGACATTGAGATGCTGAGGTGTATCTTACCCGGCCACCGTGATCCTATGGTTCATGAGTTCAGTGATCTTACTTATTCAGATCAGGCGTTTGCAGAAGGACGTGACGATGAGCTGCAGGAAGCTCCAAAGGCTGGTCCTAACATGGAGATAGAGAATGGGAGGGTTTTCAATGACCTCCCTACATTGAAGAGGTGGTTGTAGACGTTTGCAGTGATATGCAAGAGACCTTACAAGGTCCTGCATTCCTATGCGGAGCGATGTTACACAGTTGTGTGTGACAAGGAATGTTGCCCATGGAGGGTTTGTGTAAGGAAGCAAAAGGTCTCCAGAAAGTGGAAGATCACAAGAGTTGTCGGGTCACATACTTGTGTTTCACATGACCTCAGCATGAAGCATCGGCAGTTGACCTCTACCCTCATTGCCAAGCGGTTGATGAAAGTATTGCATGGAGAGCCAAACATGAAGGTTAGGACAATTATAAAAATAGTTAATGAGGTCTACGGAGGATATGACATAACTTATGGCAAAGTCTGGAGGCCTAAGCAGCGGGCATGGAAGATGATATATGGGGACTGGGAGGATGGCTACGAGTAGCTTCCTGTACTTCTCAATGCAATCAAAGCAGTGAATCCAGGCATACATTATGAGTACATCCCTAGACCAGATGCATGGAAGGATGGGAGACAAATATTCTTCTGTGCTTTCTGGTGCTTCCCTCAGTGTGTCAAGGCCTTTAGGCACTGCCATCCAGTCTTTTCCATTGATGGTACATTCTTGATTGGCAAGTACCGTGGCACACTTCTCATAGCCATATCGTGTGACGCAAACAACAAGCTTGTTCCTTTAGCATTTGCTTTGGTTGAGAGGGAGAAAAATGACAGCTGGGGATGGTTCTTGAGGCTAGTCTGGATACATGTGGTTGGGCCTGGCAGGGAAGTGGGCGTCAGATCTGATAGGCACCAGGGCATACTAAATGTCGTGCGAGAGGAGATAGAGGGTTATGCACCTTTGCACCATCGTTGGTGTACTCGGCACCTTGCTGAGAATCTACTCCAGAAGGATGGTGTCAAGGATAATTTTGATTTTTTTAGGAGGCAGCTCGACAGCTTGAGGATAGGTACTTCCGGAGGAAGTTAGAGGAGATTAGAACCACATCTAATGGAGAAGGTAGAAAATGGATGACAGGTTTGATGAGAGATGTGGAGAAATGGACAAGAGTTCATGACGCAGGTGGTTGGAGGTACGTGTTTCAGTGCAGCAACATGGCCGAGTATTTTAATAAGTTGCTGCTGGGGATTCGTGGTATGTCTGTGAACGCTATCGTGCAATTCACATTCTATAAGCTTGTTGCCTGGTTTAACGATAGACATGCCCATGCATTGCAGTTGCAGAGTGATGGTAAGATTTGGGCTCCAACACCACATGCACATCTAGAGAAGGCAAAGGAGAGGGCTAGCACACATGAGGTCACATGTTTTGACCACGCCACAGGGAGATATGAGGTGAAGCATACCAGCGGTGCTACGTCTGACTGCAAGGTCTGAGAGTCGAGGCTTCATGTGGTAGTCCTCAAAGATTTCTCATGCACTTGTGGTAAACCAAGGCAATATCACTTTGTATGTTCTCACCTTGTGGCAGCTGCTAGGCATCGTAACTATGATATCGAGGCCAGAATACCTCACGAGTTCAGTGTGGACATGCTTGTCCAAACATGGAGGCCCCGCTTCGTGTCTTTTCGGGACCCTGGAGAGTGGCCTCCATACGATGGTCCAAAGTACATTGCAGATCTAGCTTATCGTTGGGACAAGCGGGGCTCTGGAAAGAGAACGAGACACATGATGGTTATGGATCAGATACCCAGTAGAACACGACATAGGAGAGTGACCCCATTTCTTACTGACCTCGAGCAATACGAGTATGGCAAGTGTGGTAGACTTGGCCACAATTCACGCACTTGCCATTGGCAAATTAGTGAGGTGCGACTTGTAGTTGTTTCTATTATTTAATACCTATCATATTGATTGTATAATTCTTGTTTTATGTTTCAATGCATATTTAATTTATAACTTACTAACTATCCTTATTTTGTAGGATGGTGCAATTCCACCTTCTGGACCCGGTGTATGATGAGACCCACCGAGGACATCTCGTAGCTGCGGGGCAAGTAAGATTTTACACTTCTATATCACATACTTCGAATTATAAGCGCATATGTGTGTGTCAAGTAACATTTGTCTTTTGTTTCCATGCAGGACCTTCCGCACCCTCATCCTAGAGTACATGAAGGGTTCTTGGAAATGCAGTACGACGACAAGTACACACCTTGCCTAGCGAGAGCTAGCTTAGACGTCATCTCTTTCTAGGTTCGTCGTGGGCTGCCCTTGTTCAACTCAGCGGGCTTGACTTCACTGGTTGATAGGTATTTTATGAACACATAGGTTCTATTCATAATCATTTGTTCACACGCTTATCTTTCTGACTTGCATTTTTGCTTTGCTAAAATTATAGGTGGTGGCCTGAGACTCACAGCTTTCACTTGGCGTTTGGGGAGATGACAGTCACACTACAGGACTGTCAGAAGATGCTAGGTTTGAGGATTCATGGGAGGGCCGTGACAGGGCAGTGTAGGTCAGAGGGCTGGAGAGCTTGGGTGGAGGCCTTCCTTGGACGTGAGGTGGGTGAGCAAGGGGAGCGCACTTCTGGTGTTCTAATCTCCTGGCTCCGGGCAGAGTTCGCACAGTGTCCTCTAGGGGAAGACAACCAGACAGTTCAGTACTACTACAGGGCGTGGATCCTATACTTGTTTGGCTGTGTTCTCTTCCCTGACGGAACGGGGACACTACGTCATGGATGTGGATCCACTGCCTCACTGACTGGGACCAGGTGGGTCACTATAGCTGTGGCTCTGCAGTGTTGGCTTTCCTTTACCGTCAACTTTGCGAGGCGTGTCGGCGGTCTTCACAGTCAACCTCACTTGGTGGGTGTGTATACCTACTCCAGCTGTGGATGTGGTCGCGGCTTCCAGTTGCTCGTCCTGTGGTGCTGGCTCCTCGTGACTGGTTCCCAGGTTAGCACGCACGTCTACAGCCAACGTGGACGTACAAGTGGGACAAGGTGACAGTTCCTCACACGAGGATGTAGCGGGCGTACAAAGAGTACACGGATGAGCTAAACAGGCTCATGGCTGCTAGTGTAAGTATAAATTATTATACATGGTGGATTCAATAAATTATTTGTTATGCTATCTAACTTCTTGTTTAGACACGTTGCAGGTGACTTGGCAGCCATACGTGGGCGGGGGCGCACTTCCTTTTCTAGTGAGCAATGTGTGACAGCGACAGCGAGCTCTATAGGGTGAGGTGCCATCTTATCTGCTTCTATGCTGTCGAGTACCACCTTCCACATAGAGTTGCACGCCAGTTTGGAGCGAGGCAGCTTTGGCCACCGTCTCCAGTGTCGACCGGTGTTGACTTGCACAAGTAAGTGTTCTCTTCTTTTAATTGGACCATTTTCCTCGAGTTGCACTTCTATTATCATCACATGATGAATGTCGAATACAATGGATAAAATAATTGTTGGTATGTTTGTATGTCTATGGAATGCATATATGTGTGGTTTGCTTCAACAAACAAAGGAAACTCTGCTGAAATTTTTAACTTTGCCATACATGCATGTTATAGTCACACGATGTTCACTAACTTTGGTGTATGTGTTTTGCAGGCTCGATCATAAGAAAAACAGGAAGATCTTTGATTGGGCCCGGCACCACCGAGACTACATCGATAAGTGGGAGATGTTTGATGAAAATGTCGACGACAATGACGAGCCGCACACGAACAGAGAGTACAGGTGGTACCAAGCTTGGTACCACCAAACGACTCGTCCGAGGCTTAGGCTACAGTGGACACACGATGACTATGCTGACATTGAGTCGTCCGATGATGAGGACATGGCGTACAACCACTCTACTCGTGTAGGTCGCCAGGTGGGAGCAGGACCGATCTTGGACAGAGTGGTATATCATTTGCTCTACTTTTCTATATCGATTTGCGTAACAATGAATTATAACGTGAAATTTGTTGTAGGGCAACACCCTCAGGGTGTCGGTCGAAGAAATAGTACGCTTTCGTCCGAGGGTGACGGACGACGACACACTTATAGTAGATTACTAACACGTTCAATACATTCAGTTGACATGATTTTATGCACCAGAGACTGGCATGTCAGCTACTCCGTGCCGCTACGCGTTGTGGTTGCAGGACAGCCACGGCACAGGATGTGTGCGTGCCTTCTACAGCCAGAGGTGGCGTAGGTTTGTCTAACCACGCACCTACAGGGTCGCGAGGCATTTGCACCAAGGACGAGAATGAGGACGACGACGACGAGGACGTGGACCAGGGGCACGAGGAGCTTGGACTGTCTCAGCTAAAGGATGCTCCCTTGACTCAGCCTACGTAGCAGGTCGGTACCAGGCGATGTCAACCACCTGACCCTTACACTCCAGGCACCCACGCTCTTGGATAGAAGGGCAAGGGTAGGTCTAGGAGACAGTGAGGGCTTTGGTATATTTTAAGTTAGATGTTTTCATGGATTGTGGTGGACTTATGGACTTTTATTATATATTATTATGGACTGTATGGACTATTATTATGAACTATTATAGCCTATTATTATGTACTGTATGAGGTACTATGGAGTTTATGGCATATTAACGACTTTATGAGCTTTTAGGCTGCTCATATATATTGTTTGAGATGAATGTCATATATATTTGTTGATGACATATGTTAATGTGATATTTGTGTTTGGACTGAATAAAAAATAGGGAAAACTCTACCAAAATTACCTAAGGCATGTTAGGTTTAGTCCAGGACATATGTGCCCTAGTTTGGTACATGTTCTGACATGTCATGCTCTATGTTATGTGTGTTGAATTGTAAAATCCACTACTTCCTTATGTTTTATGTAGACCTCGACAACTAGTTTCAGTACCTCAACAACATTAAACCTAATATATGACAGCACTATGACATGTCCAAACACTTAAAGTACATATGAAGTACATGACGACGAACTAAATAACATAGAACATGCCCTAGGGTACATGATTTACCTAAAGTGCATTACATTAAACACATTGCATACTACATCGACCACATTGTCTATGATTAAACCATACAACTAGCCAACTATGAGTGCAACGAGGCCACTTTCCTTTTTTCTGGGCATCAGGATTCTCCTCCATCGCTGTCTTCGCTCGGCGCACGCGCTCAAACTTCTTCTCCTTCTCCTCCCTATACGCAACAACACGCCTTTGTTCCTCCTCTTCCTTGTGCTCCTTTTCTGTTGCCTCCACTCTGCGTCTCTTCTCTAATATCTCCAGACGCTCCGCATCCCACTCCTTTAGGCCTTGTAGAAGTCACATGTCAGCCTCCTTGATCTCAGTGTCGATCCACTGCTCAAAATCACAGAGCGGTGGAGGGGTCTGCAGCAAAGGCAACAGTTACAAATCCAATTAATATGCAAGACTTTATATGACACAAATTAATTAATAAACAAAAGCAATTTCTCACAATAAATGTACTGCGGCGTTGACGCTCCGTACGCTCCCATGCAAAATTGGAACACATCCAATACCTCTGCTTATACGTTGCCTCATCTTTGGAAATGTCTACCTTGCAAGCATCTCCACAGATGCACATGGGTATTGGCACACCGCTAGGGAGTGACTTTGGGACGTAGGGACTTTTGGTCATCCGTCCATAACTATAATTCAACAAATTCCGTTCTAATATAACAAAACAAATAACAATAAACCTTAAAATCTAGGGTTTAACATATGCTGAAAAAGATCGACGCATATCTTTGTTTTCTAGCTTTTCCACGCCTAGACATCCTACGGTTGTACAATACATACGAATTTTAAAAAGTGCATGAACCAATAACATGTGAAGTTTCATAGGTTAAGAATACGACTTGATTTTACCAAATCGATTCGAAATAAAGAAAGAAGGGCGAGAGGATACCTGGCTCTCGAAGATCGACGGATAAAATTCAACTTTCCACGGTCCAATATGTTGATTGAAGAGGTTAGCCGAAGTGGACAAAGGAAAAACCCGAAGAGGAGGAGAAAGAAAATGAGAATGGCTCGAGGAGGAAGAGTGGTGCTAGTTAAAGAGTGGGGTCTTGGTGCCAAGATCATTGACGCCAAGATCTGTGGCGCCAAGGCTTGGCGCCAATGAGGCTGGCGCCATGAGCCCTGCCATGTCAGCACCACGACGGCAAGGTCTTGGCGCCATGACGTTATATCTTGGCGCCAGAGACTATGGCGCCAAGCCCTAGGTCCATTTTCTGAAATCTTTCCGCCAGGGGCGTATTTGAGAGAATCTTTCAAAAAAAAAGTGCTAAAAAACAAAAAAGACAGACACCTGCACAAACACTCACAACCCAAGAAGATTGAGGCAAAAACAAATATCAATAAGAAATGCAATTGAGACACGATATTTGTTTTACCGAAGTTCAGACACCCTCGAGTCCTACTCTCCATTGAGAAGGCAATGAGTGACCACTCCTTGCTACACTCTAGCCACAGTCTCTTTCAACCGCTTCCCTCAATCCACTAGTTTGATTCCTTTCCTTGCGGAGGTGGAATCGAAGCCTTTATAAACTTGCCGAGCCACACCATAATCCTTGGTTGCTCTCCAGTTACTCCCAGCCATCTAGGAGCAAGCTCGAAGAGTAACAAATGCAAATAAACACGAGATCGAAAGAAAGCCGCTAGTGCTCAAGAAATGGGGTTTCTCTCTTTTGCTCTCCTTTTGAATTTCACTCAAACCCACCAAGTGAATCCAACCCTAGGGCTCAATTCTCACAAAGAGAAGTGTGGCCCGAGAGTGTCTCAAATGCTCCAAAATGTGTATAGGAATCACCAGAATCAGCTACCTCCAAAGATGCAGGCTTGGGGGTATAAATACCCCACACACTCGGAACTAACTTTTAGTAGCCATTGGGGCTTGGCTAACACATACCAGACTAGTCCGATAAGTGCACCGGACTAGTCCGGTGTGAACATCCAGCCAAAAGAAACAGAGGACCGGCCCTTGACTAGAAATTTCATAGAGCTAATTAACCCAGAATCCAGACTGCAACTGAGCACTGGGTACATAGCGGACTGGTCTGGTATGCATACTGGGCTGGTCCGGTATCACCAGACTCAGCCCCACTTTTGTTAGTCCTTGTGCCACTCTCTCTCAAACCTCTCATGGTTGACATGAGCACTTTTAGACAATCAACTATCATCATGTTGCATCGTTCTTAATAGTACAGCATGCCTATTAACTCAAGATTAGATAAAAAGAATTAAGTCCACTTGAGTTCAGCTTCTTCAAACGCATGCACATAACTCAAACACATGCACATAACTTTCAATCTTCATTGATAGAGAATGCCAACATGTTCATTTTGCTTGAGCATCGCCATCTTGAGCATGTGACTTGGTCCAATTCCATATGTGTGACTGAATCCAAATTCACCAAATGATCCAACAATGATTTGATCCTTCTCATAATATAACTTCCTTTTACTTGATCAATGACAGACTAAATGCAAGTACTCTCTTCTTCACCACAACCATGGTCGTTCGGTGCTCAAGCCATCGCTTGTCCTTCACCTACAATTGGTCCTTCGAAGCCCTTTCCTTGCTATCTTCACCTTCTCAAGAAAATACATGTCATACCATGATTTGAATCATATTAAGCATACAATAAATTCCATATGATGAAAAACTGTTTTTTCAATGTTGATTCCATAGCCAGCTCTTTATATATGACCACTTCATACGCAAGACCTCATGTCTCATATACCAATTCAAATATGCTTGCTTTCTCAAGAACCATAAATATCCCATAATATGTATAAGCAATTACTTGAATTTCATTTGGCTTGTTGTCTTATGCTTGAGCTAGATTGCTCTACAACAACACATCACTTTTGGCTTTGCATTTCAACACAATATAGAATACCATCAAGTTTGCGTATAATAAATTACTTGTTTGACATGTAACAAACTTGGTAGTCCTTTAGTTGTGTTATCATTCAATCATCCAAAACCCACTAAAGGGCTAGATGCACTTACAGTTTTAAATGATATAGATAAAATTAGTTAATTGTTCTCATCCTATCCACTCTCATTCATCCAACCATACAGAACAATGAGTTGCTCCAACCATCCAACCAAATAGCAAGCATGGATAAGCTCATCTCCAAATTCATGGATAGGCATATCCCATCTAATTTCACCCTCAAACCAAACGTATTCATGATCCAGACATTTAGTCGTATGATCTTTGCTCTCATATCATTATCATAGATAGAAAAGGGCACTTTTTCGAAGAAGATGAAGGCCGTGGAGGTAAGAAAACGGAAATTAATTGAGATACGGGTGACTCACGCGTTAGAGTGCTCAGCAAATAGGTGGTGCATAAGGGTTACGTGCTGCCGCTTAGGGTCTCTAGAAAATCGACGTCGTTGCCTTCTCCTAGGGCCTTGCCGTCGCCACGCCTTCGGGTCCCTCTCCTTCTTCCTCTCCTGTGCGTCTGCCGGAGGTAAGAATGGGAGGGGACCCTTATCTCTTTTCCATAGTTTTTAGTTCGAGTTTGTTTAGGGTTCAGTCCGAATAAATTTATGGCGAAATCAGATGATTTTCAATCGGGATTGTGTTTCCTGCGATGATTTCGGTGATTGCCACTACGATATCACCGTTGCAGCCATCGATTTCATCGGTAGGCGGCCAATTTGTGGCCTTTATCAGCAAGGGGAGTGGTGCTTCTGGGAGACCCCTGCGAGGATAGCGACTCTGGATCATCGATTTCATCATCGATGGTCATAGAGAGGATTTCAAGGTCTGAAGGTGATGAATCTGCGGCCTATGTCATACCTGATGATGCTACTGCTGATATTCTTTCAGCGATTTAGATACGTTTTGGACTGGTTCCGAAGCGTCGGATCTTGAGGCATGTCCAATGTTTTGGGGTTGGTCATTGGATTTGGCGTAAGGACTACATTTTGGCTCCAGCGCTCGAGAGATGCCATTAGGGAAGAAGATGGAAGAATTTGATAGAATATTATGTATTTTTTATTTCAGATTTTTTTCATTTGTAATTCGGGGATGTACTGTGCCAAGATTTAATATAAGTCTCCCTTCCCTTCGCAAAAAAAGAGTGCTTAGCAAATACAAAACTTTATTAACAGAACCTGGCAGTAACTCTACAGCATGTGAAATCACACCCTATGGTATATTTGTTCACCTGAATTGAACCTCCTGTTTGGCACCTTAGTACCTTCCAATAAAGCCTAAGAGCATCTCCACGAGTTCCCAATAAAGCCTTCCAATCTAAGATTTTTGGCAAGAATAGAAAAAACTCATTTCTAACAGTCCTCAATCTCACCTCCGAATCTTTCCGTGCTTGGAAAAATGGATTGATTGTGCGGATATATCCGGGCATGCGTCTTCAGCGGTCAATCTAAAGGTGGAAGGGCATGGAAAAGAATATAGAATAGAAAAGTGTTTCTGATGCAAATGTACAAAAGAGAAAAAAAAATAAAAATAGTTAAGATAATTTAGAATCAATACAGGATTCCTGTTCTCCCATGGCATCATCGGGAACCATCAAAGTCGGAGCACTCGCCAGCATGGCATGGCAGCCGGGCATGCATGTGGGCCCTTGCCTGCCCAGAGCGCGACAGCGGCTCACCATCCTGGACCGACAACAATGACACGAGGAAAGAGGATTGAGAAAAATTTTAGTTGTTTCGGTTCTTTTGAGAGATTGAGATGAGAAAATGTTTTAGAAAAAGAATATGTTGGAGCATGTTTTTTTTCTTTAATCCTCTTTATTCCCTCTCAGCCTCTAGATACATAATTTTGTTTTCTAAAATAGACAGAGCGTGCGTGCCTCTCTGATCTGTCCATTGTCTTTGTCCACGTAAATGAAAAGCCGCCGGCTTTGCTCCCGTGCACGGCTACAGCGGCGTCCATGCCATGGTACACCACGACCACATGCCGACATGCTCGCATCCTCCGTCGTTCAGTTCCAAACTTCCAGTTGAGGTCGCTCCCTTCTGGCTCACATGTCTGAGCTCGTTGCAGCCAACAACAGCCCGGCCCTCCCCTCCCATGTCCCACCAGCTCTGTCCTAGGATGGTTCGATCCGCCTCATGGTCACGGGAGTCCACATCCGGCGATGATGCAGCCAAAATTGGGGGCCTTGCTCCTCGACAATATACAATAATCCAACGTGTTCTGGCTGCTCACCTCAATTTGAGACCACGAATTGATGTGATATTTGCTTCATGCCTACCACTGCCAGTGCCAGCCTACTATCGTCCAATCCGTTGTCTATTCTTCGTTTCTGCCTTATCTTACCCGCAATCCAGAGAATGAATTTGGGCCTTGTGTTAGTTGCGTCCTCTCGTATACATGAACATGTCATAAGGCTGAGTGTATGTGAGCATCAGCTCCGCCACAAATCCAAGCAGAAACTAGAGAGCTATGGAGGCAACCGCGTTGAGTGTTGGAAAGTCTGTGCTGAATGGAGCGCTTGGTTACGCAAAATCCGCCATTGCGGAGGAGGTAGCCTTGCAGCTCGGTATCCAGAAAGACCATGCTTTTGTCACCGACGAGCTTGAGATGATGAGGTCTTTCATGATGGAGGCGCACGAGGAGAGAGACAACAACAAGGTGGTCAAGACCTGGGTGAAGCAGGTACGTGACACTGCTTACGATGTTGAGGACAGCCTCCAGGATTTTGCTGTTCGTCTAAAGAGGCCATCCTGGTGGCGATTCCCTCACACGCTGCTTGAGCGGCGTCGTGTGGCCAAGCAGATGAAGGAGCTCAGGGCCAAGGTTGAGGATGTGAGCCAGAGGAATGTGCGCTACTACCTCATCAAGGGATCCGGCTCCAAGGCCACCGCTACCTCCTCTGAGCAATCTGTCCTCACTGCTGCAGCCATATTTGGCATTGATGATGCAAGGCGTGCTGCGAAGCAGGAGAATCAGAGAATTGATCTAGTGCAACTAATCAACAAGGAGGATGAGGACCTCAGAGTGATCGCTGTCTGGGGGACAAGGGGTGATATGGGCCAAACAAAAATAATCAGGGAGGCTTACGACAACCCAGATGTCCAAATCAAATTCCCATGCCGAGCATGGGTAAGGGTGATGTATCCTTTCAGACCAAAAGACTTTGTCCAGAGCTTGGTGAATCAGCTTCATGCAACCCAAGGTGTTGAAGCTCTGCTGGAGAAAGAGAAGACAGAGCAAGATTTAGCTAAGGAATTCAATGGATATGTGAATGATAGTAGGTATCTAATCGTGCTTAATAACCTATCCACTATTGAAGAGTGGGATCAGATTAAGAAATGCTTCCCAAACAACAAGAAAGGAAGCCGAATCATTGTGTCAAGCACACAAGTTGAAGTTGCAAGCTTATGCCCAGGGCAAGAAAGCCAAGCCTCAGAGCTAAAGCAATTGTCTGCTGATCAGACACTTTACGCATTCTATGATAAGGTAATATATATAATCATTGTTCTATTATACCTCTTGATATTATTCTAATTCAGTTAAGTCTTTAGGTATTTCAAATTCAATTATGTAGGGTAGTTGAAGGGCGTGGGAGTTACCATTGACTAGAAACACATGATCTAATGCAACAAAAAAAGGTCCAAAGACTTTCTTTCATCTGGCTTCTGCGAATGCATGCACTCAACATGTTAATACTGCAGCCATAAATATATGTATTTGGATTTTTCAAAACAAATACATCTATATCTTAGAATCTTAGCTAGCATATGCTAGAAAAGGAAATGGTCTAGACGTCTAGTACAGATTTACAAGACTAATGCAAAAAAGGGCAAATACATAAAGACATACTAACTCCGTTGTCTGACTCCACAATATGGCATGTCTTCATATTCAGTGATCTAAAATTACAGAAGGGAAATAAATTGGATGTCGAAATTGCCTAAAATAGAGAATATATTGGAGGTAGTAGATTAGTTAACAGATTGACCTGCAAAATAGTACATGTATTCAATGTAGTACATGTCTTCTTTGCACAACTAAATTTTGAAGCCCCTATTTTGCACATAATTTTGATACGGAGTATTTGATTTCATATCCAGTCAGATCTATTTGCCTCTATCTCAAAGAGATTATGGTAAGATGGGTTGATCTAGCATATGTATCCTCTCATCGTTTGGAGTAAATTTAATATACTTATCCCATTCTTCTAAATTTAGGCTAATACACATCTTATTGAGAAATCAAATATAAGTAATTAAAATTAGGATCCAAAACAAAGGTTTAGACTAGACTACGTATTAATAAAAGGAACAAAAATTGTTATATTATATACTTTCATGACTTAAAACAAGACTAATCATTGTCCGTGAGAATTTAAATCTAAAAGTTATTCCTAATAATTGGTCTCTTTTGTCTAGGGTTCCCAATATGGAAATGATTCGGTGAAGCCACTGTCTATGTCAGATGTGGCGGCCACAAGTAGAAACGATCATATAGCGGCTCATGGTGAGATTATAGATGATGAATCTATGGATGCTGATAAGAAGAAGGTGGCTAGAAAAAGTCTTACTCGCATTAGGACTCATGTGGGTGATTTGGAGGAATCGCAACTTATTGGGCGAAAGAAAGAAAAATCTGAAATTATAGACTTAATTTCGAATAATGATAATAGCCAGCAGGTTCAGGTGATCTCTGTGTGGGGAATGGGTGGCCTTGGAAAAACCACCCTAGTTGGTGGTGTTTATCAAATCCTAAAGCTGCGTGACAAGTTTGACAAGTATGTTTTCGTCACAATTATGCGTCCTTTCAATCTTGCAGAGCTCCTTAGGACCTTGGCCGGACAACTACATGAAGGATCTTCTAAAAAGGAAGAATTATTAGAAAACAGAGTCAGCAGTAAGAAATCACTAGCATCGATGGAAGTTGACAAGTTGACTGAGAAGTTGGAAAGGCTTTTAGAGAAGAAAAGTTGCTTGATTGTTCTGGATGATTTCTTAGAGACCTCAGAATGGGACTTGATAAAACCAAGGTTATTGCCTCTGTTGGAAAAGACAAGCCGAATCATCGTGACCACCAGGGAAGAGAATATTGCTAACCATTGCTCAGGAAGAAATGGAGTTGTGCACAACCTTCAAGTTCTTCAGCATGATGATGCACTTTATCTCTTGAGTGAGAAGGTAACATAAATGTCCTCCATTTTGCTTGGTTTGAAATAGCATTGATTTTGGGACAATCCATTTTTTACCATCGAGAGTTTGATATGGGCATGAAACTTCAAAACTAGAAACATTTG
The DNA here is from genome assembly GCA_022457205.1 of Saccharum spontaneum. Lineage (NCBI taxonomy): Eukaryota > Viridiplantae > Streptophyta > Magnoliopsida > Poales > Poaceae > Saccharum > Saccharum spontaneum. The sequence goes on from CM039595.1 coordinate 62,001,294, forward strand.
ACAATTAGACTATCAAAACTCTTCACATCTGGCCATCCAGCTATTTTGAAGGCGGTTTTCGCTTAGTGAACGCCACTTGCAGCAAGGCCCACATGTCATATTCATGTTCTCCCTTCGTTCTCCTCTGTCTCTCTCTTTCCCACAGCGTCCTCTCACTCCCCCGGCCCCTCTCACACCGCAGTTCTCTCCCCCTCTCCCAATCGCTCTCATCTGAGCTGGCAGCAGGATGCGCGTGATGCGAGTGAAGCCACGACTATAGAGAAGAAATGGAGCATGCAAGAGGAAGGTGGATGGCAGATGCACACAACAAAATATGGCTACAACAAGGGTGGAACGTGGTGGTATACTGATGCGGACGGGCATCGATGCCCACATGACATATAGAAGAGGGAGAGCGGGTCAAGTGCGTGGCTGTGGCAAGCAGCAGGATGATGGGAACATGAGGGCATGGCATCCTGCGTGACTGCTAGGCAGAGAGGCACGGTGGAAATTGAAGGCACCAGTGTCGGTATCTTCAAGCGTGAGCAAGTGACGCTGAGAGACATTGAGCGTGGAGAGGAAAAAGAGACGCCACATGCACGGTTTTGATAGTTGGACAGTCGAAGATTTCTGATTTTGGAGTTTCATGGCCAGAATCAAAACTCCCACGATAGTTCGATAATCTAAAATGGACTTCCTCATTAGTTTTTTTTTCATATATGTGAAATAGCACTATTAATAATTACCCTAGAATTCCAAAGATTCTCAAATGGTTCTGGCATCATATAATTGGGCGAGGGGGGCTTTGCTAAGGTACACCCATTACTCTATGGGAGGTAAGATCTTAAACAAATCTTAACCCTTGATTTTTAAAATACATGCAATAATTAAATATTATTAATAAACTAAAATATTTATAAAAAGAAAGAAATAAAAGGAAACAAACCAAATCAACATCAAAAGTTTGTTCGTTGCCATATATAGGTGCACTTGCACAGCATGCAACAACGGCATATACCAGTGCATCCAACAGCGGCATACGTGCCAGACGTGACATAGTACGTAGAGGTACACCACGTACGTGAATACATCTCTATGAGTTGTATTTGGATCTAATAAAACATGAAAAGTTGCGTTCCGATAACTAACAGTAGAACTTGTTATCAACATTCATTTAAAAAATGAGCACTGCTAGCGCCCGGACGCCCGGCTACAGGGGGCGTCCGGACGCTCCCCCAACTCCGCCCGTGCCCCCGCCCGTTCCGCCCCGCACGAAAGAAAAAAACGGAAACCGCAGCGAGAGTGAAGGGAACCCGCCCCGTCCTTCCTCCACTCGCTGCGCTCGGAAGACGCCACGCTCCAAGCGCACAGGATCCACCCGCTGCCAACTCGCCACCACAACTCCCCCCCTCAGCTCGCCCTCCCGCATGCCCGCTGCAACATAATGGTGAAGACGCTGAAACACCATAAACGTGGTGTTGCAACAATGCCCGACGAACTGCTACAACAATAGATTCGAGCAGTTGAAACACCATAAACGTATGAATTACAACAACAAAAAAGACAAAAAAGATCCAACACTGGGACGATGGAGTTGAAACACCTTGAACATGTTATTGAAACAACACAAGAAAAATAACTGAAACATTTTGCTGCAGCTGCTAAAACACAGTGAAACATATTACTACAACAATACCAAACACCTACTGCAACATCGACTCAAAACTACTGCAACATCCACAGAGAACCATTGCAACAACGGCGAGATCTGAACCCGCTCGCCGGAACCCTAGCCACCACCAAACCATTAGATCCAGAGGAGGGGGAGAAGAAGCAGGAGGAGGAGGGGTAGGAAGAGGAGGAACCAGATCGAGATCCAGAGGGAGGAAGGAGGGGGACGGAGGCCTCAGATCGAGATCCCTCTCCACCTACCTCGTCGGAACCGCACCGTCGTCCATTAGATCCAGAGGAGGGGGAGAAGAAGGAGGAGGAGGAGGGGTAGGAAGAGGAGGGACCAGATCGAGATCCAGAGGGAGGAAGGAGGGGGAGGGAGGCCTCAGATCGAGATCCCTCTCCACCTACCTCGTCGGAACCGCACCGTCGTCCTCGTCTCTGGAAAATGGAGGTAAGAGAGCGAGAGAAAAAGAGCAGGGAGGGAGGGGACGCGCGCGGCTCGCGGCTCGCCGGAAGCTGCCGCCATCACCCATGGCTCCGGCGGCATAGAGGAGCTGGAGGTCGCAGCGGGGGAGGAAGGGAGAGGGGGGAGGGAGGAAGGAAGGGAGGGGCAGCTCGCCGGTATGGGGGAGGAGGCGTGCGGGTGCGACGCGCGTTGGAGCGGCGGAGCAGCTCGTAGGAGGATAGACGAGCGAGAGGATAAGATGGAGGAGGAGACGAGCGAGTGGATGCGGGCGAGCGAGTGAATAGGGAGCGTCCGACGCGAGTCGGACGTCCTCTGTGTATCATTACCGTTAAAAAATACATGCCGAAAATACTAATGTTAGGATTATGAATTAAAATAAATAAATAATTTAAATACCAATACGTTCGAGACAATGTTCTCGTTACCAACATGTTGATGGTCCAGTTTAATAAATAAATAAAGTACACCTCTAATTGTCACGTTATAAAAAAAGCTAACGTTACAACTCCACATAGATCAATTCATTAAAAAAACATTACATGTCACGCTCGAAACCATCCATACAAATGCATGTCCCATGCTGTTGCATGCATGTTAGATATGTTGATAGATATTCTACTTAAAATTGTGTTTGCTTTCCTATTTTTTCAAAATAACAAATATATTTATTCAATTACCTCTTACGAGGTAAAATGTGATTTTTGATGTCCAGATCGACGGTCCACAGTTATTTGAGAGTACCAGTGAACCTTCGTTCCCAAATTTTAATAGTAAAAATAAATATATCTGAGCCTAGTTTTTTTTACTTTAGAGCGCTATAAAGATTAAATTGTATCAAAATCAGGTATGGAACGACAGTTCCACGTGAACGACAGATCCGCTTCCCCCGCGTCGCCCCCACGCAGGCGACTCGGGTGGCTCCCGAGCCGCCGCCGCCGCCGCCTCCAACCTCCTTCCTTCTTCCGCCGCGCCGCTGCCGGAGCGGGCCGCCGGCTAGGCTAGTGCGGCTCGCCGGGATGGCGGCGGCGGGGCCTGGCGCGTGAGGGATGGCGAGATGTCGGAGGAAGGGAGCTGCAGGGGGCCGGCCCTTTGGAGGAGGAGGCGGAGTCGGCGGCGCGGCTGCTGGCGCTCGCGGTGGGCGGCGGTCATCGTGGTGCCGGCGCTGCCGCTGTTGGTGCGGGTCATCGTCACCCTCCTCGCCGCGCACTACCGGGTCGCCGGACTCAATGCGGGGCTAGCTGTTGTGCACCGGATGCGGGAGGCCGGGGTGAGACCCGACGGTCACCTACAACTCCCTCATCACGGGCGCCAACCGCAGCGGGCTCACGGTGCGTGCCCTCGACCTGTTCGACGAAATGCTGAGGTCGGGGGTCGACCCCGATTCCTGGAGCTACAACGCCCTCATGCACTGCCTGTTCCGGTCTGGCCACCCAGAGCACGCCTACCGCGTGTTTGCAGACATGGCCGAGAAGGGCGTGGCACCTTGTGCCACGACGCACAACACGCTTCTGGACGGGCTGTTCAAGAACGGGCATGCGACGAATGCGTACAGGATGTTCAGGTACCTGCAGAGGGCGGGGCTTCCCGTGGGCATTGTGACTTACAACACAATGATCAATGGTCTGTGCAAGTCAGGCAAGGTGGGTTATGCCCGCATGGTTCTTAAGGAGCTGGGGAGGACCGAGCATGCTCAGATTGCTGTCACGTGGTCAGCGCGGAGGAGTAGGTGCGCCGCCTCGCACGGCTCGCGGTCGAGGAGTCGTGGCGGGCCCAGCGGCGCAGGAGGAAGCCGCAGCCGCGGCCGCCGGCGTTGCTGTTCCCGTGTCCTCCTGGGAGAGATCCAGTTCTCCGGCTTCTCTCCAGGACCCGCTGGGTCTTCAAGGCTCTTCTTCTTTCGTCACATAATCTCGCGTGTCGGCGGAGTGGTGGCGCGGGTGATCGTGGTCCGGTTGGATGCGGCCGAACTAGGGCAGCGTGGTGCTCGGCTGGGCCGCCCCCAGCGTCTGCGGTGGCGTCGGCCAGAGCCTGGGTTGGCGCTTGTAGCGGCAGAACTTGGTGCGTTGCCCTGCGAGGCTGCGACCGGGGCGATGCCGCGGCTTGATGCATCTGGAGGAGAGCAGCGTAGCGACACAGATTGAATGGTGACGAGGACCAGATCCGGTGCTTCGTGGAGGGATCATTGGTGGTGGAGTTGGCTGCTTGTCGTCGAGGTCTTCGGTCTTCGGATTTGGGCTCATGGACGGTGAATCCATCTCCGCCGGTCAGATCTGGTCTCATTGACGCACATTGATGGTTCGGGATTGGCGTGCGGGGATCTGGCAAGGGCGTGCTGGCTGGACTTCCGAAGGCGGGGTGGATCCGACGGGGACTGCCCGACGCAACTGGCGGAGGCAAACAACGACGACGACAGACGCCAGAGCCAGCAGCGGCAGTCTGCAGTGACCTCGATGTGCGGCGGGTTGCATGGGGCTGCATCTATCGGCTGGCAGTTGTTATTGTGGTGAGAGTTGAATGTTGCGGTGTGTGCGCGTGGATCTTGGCAGGTCAAGGCCGTTTTGGTGTGTGTCTGTGGTAGCTGCTCTCATGTTGGGTTGTAGTATTCGTGTCTGTAATAAGAAATAGCTATATGCATCGGTCGATGCAGAGGCTGGGATATTTTTAATATATATTCCCTTTTCTAAAAAAACAGGTATTTGGGGACACTACATATTTGGATGAGAAGAAGAATCCCGGGTTGTTTAAAGAAGCAAAACGAATCCTAAAGAAGTGCGCTGGACTTCCTCTTGCAATAGTTGTCATAGGTGGCTTCTTGGCAAACCAACCAAAGACGGTAGAGGAGTGGCGAAAATTGAATGAGAATATCAGTGCGGAATTGGAGATGAATCCAAATCTTGGAAGGATAAGAACCATCCTTGAAAAGAGCTATGATGGTTTACCCTACCATCTCAAGTCTTGTTTTTTATATCTTTCTATTTTTCCTGAAGACCAGCAGATTAGTCGAAGGCGTTTGGTGCATCGGTGGGCAGCGGAAGGTTACTCACCTGAGACACGTGGAAAATCTGCCATTGAAACAGCTGATGACTACTTCATGGAACTCAAGAACCGAAGCATGATTTTACCATATCAACAATCAGTTCATAGCAGGAAATCAATTGACTCTTGTAAAGTCCATGATATCATGCGTGACATCGCCATCTCAAAGTCAATGGAAGAAAACCTTGTTTTCAGACTTGAAGCCGGCAGCTCTAATATCCATGGGGCAATTCGTCATCTTGCCATAAGTAGTAACTGGAAAGGAGATAAGAGTGAATTCGAGGGCATAGTGGACCTGTCCAGAATACGATCACTATCACTGTTTGGCGAGCGGAGGCCATTTTTCATTTCTAACAAGATGAGGTTTCTACGAGTGCTCGACTTGGAAGGGACTAATTGGGATCTAAAATATCATCATCTTGATCAGATTTAGAAGCTTATTCACCTAAAATACCTCTCTCTACGAGGATGCATGGGTATTCATCTACTACCAGATTCTTTAGGCAACCTAAGGCAACTCCAAACGCTAGATGTCAGAGATACATTGGTAGATGCTCTGCCAAAAACCATCATCAAACTTCGGAAGCTACAGTACATCCATGCTGGAAGAAAATCAGATTATGTAAGAGAGGAAAATGATAGTTTAATGGAGAGGTGTCTTGTCGGGGCGTGTCTCTGTGCGACATGTTGCTTACCTCTTCTTTTGGGCATTGATGGCCTCAACCGTAAGGCCCTTACCAGGCGTGATGCCTGGAATTTCGTTTGTTGCGTGAAATTCCCTGCAGTCGTGACGGGAGCAGATGGAGAAAGAGGTGATATGGTGCCAAGGGGTATCAAAAAGCTTAAAGACTTGCACACACTACGAGAAGTGAATGTCGGAAGGGGAAATAACGTTCTACGGGACATCAGAATGCTCACGGGGTTGCGCAAGTTAGGAGTGAGCTGCATCAACAAGAAGAATGGCCGTGCGTTTTGCTCGGCCATTTCCAATCTCAGCAGACTAGAATCACTGTCGGTGAGTTCAGCAGGAAAGCCAGGTTTGTGTGGTTGCTTGGACGAGATATCCTCACCTCCGGAAAACCTGCAGAGCCTCAAGCTGTACGGAAATCTGGAAAAGTTGCCTCAATGGATCAAGGAGCTACAGCATCTTGTGAAGTTGAAACTAGTAGGCACTAGGCTATTGGAGCACGATGCTGCTATGGAATTCCTTGGGAAACTACCGAGCCTGGAAATTCTAGTTCTGTGTCGGTCATCGTTTCAGTGTGAAGAACTTGGTTTCAAATCTCTGCAGGGCGGAATAGCATTCGGAAGCCTCAGGGTGCTTACCCTTGAGGTGACAAGGAACATCAAGTCGGTCAAATTTGAGCAAGGAGCAATGCCCAAACTGGAGCGGCTGCAGGTCGCAGGGGAAGTACATAATGAAATTGATTTTTCTGGGCTAGGATTTCTCCCCAGCATCAACGAGGTCCAGGTCAGAGTTCCCTTTCTTTGGGATTCGGACAGGATAAACGCCGCTCCTGATCCTGAGACTCTCCGCAAGATAATTGAGGAAGAAGCACTAGAAGAAAGGCGCAAGAAAGGTGTGCTCAAGAAGAAAATCCAGGACCAACTAGCTCAGAATACAAACGAACCCATTGTGACGGTGAACTGAGTGAGTCTCAGACTCGGACAGGTATGTACGTTTGCCATTTTTTGCGCGCCTCTTTGATATATAGATACACAAGAATTTATCAAAGCCCTTTCGGCAATTAAGAAACGTTTTATGATGATATCAGCGTACACCCGTGTCTTTCTCAGATACAGGTTCAGATAGCCCGTCAGAGGATGAAGAAGATCAACAGGCTGCCTGGGAGCTACTGCCAGGTGGGTCCAAGTCCAATATGGTACCTACGTGGGTGCGTAGCAGTGCCCGTGCCTCCATTCCCTGTTTTGCGCGTTATATATTTCATCATTTGTGTGTTTAGTGTTTCGATTCAATTGTTTGGTGGTGTACGTGTGATGTGTCTGTGCCTCCGGGTGGTTATGAATACCCCCTTCAGCCTGTTTGTACTTGCTTTCTGCTGTTTATGAAGATACGAAGATGCTGTTACAGTGTTACGTGACAATAATCCACCCAGTGGCATTATTTGTATGGCCCATTAAGATACTTGTTTAGAAGTGGCCAAAGTTTATTTGACATACACATGCGCTTTATCATGGTTTGCATTTTTCTGTTTGGTGAGAATTATGCTGCTAGATTTTATATATGATGTTAGCTACAATTTATAAACTAGAGCTAGTTCATGAGATAACTCATGAATGGAATGGAACAGTGGGCCTCGTACTAGCGAGCCAGCGAGCCCCAAGCTAGTAGTGGTGGACCTAGTGATTTCAGTTGCCAAGGAACGGAGACTTTGGGCCAAAGCCCAAAGCGGTGGTACTAGTACACGCAGAAGAAAACAAAAACAACTAAAATGCTTGTTTTTGCACGTGCATGTAGAAAGACTTCAGCGCAAACATACTAAACGACAAAAAAACATAGGTGAACTCATCTGCCATCGCCGCCGTTGGAGACGAAGCAAGTGGTGGTGTTGGGGGTTTAGGGATTTAGGGGTTTGTATGCTCTCCACGCTTAGAATAGGTTGCCGGGGAGAGGTTGCCAGACCGGCGGTGGCCATGGTCGAGACGACGACAGAGGGCGGGAGCGCTGCCCGCCGAGCGGGGGGGGGGGGGGGGGTGTGGTTGGGCAATGCCGGTGGCGAGGGCGTCCACTAGAGAAGAAGAGCAGAAGCTTGGGATTAGCGTGGAAATGGCGGATGGCGGAGACAGAGGTGGCAGCTCGTCGCCGAAGCCCGAAAGGTGGTGGAGGTGGGGGTGCTCGCACCGGATCAAGAGAAGCTCAAGTTAGAGGTGGCTGTGGCCGAGGGCGGCAGTGGAGGCAACGTCCATGGCGCTGGAGCCAGGCAGGGTGAGCCAGCCGCTAGGGAGTGTGAGGAAGAAGAAGAATAGAAAGATAACGTGTGAGGAAGAAGAGAGAAAGTGTACAGATGAGTGTACTCGGCGTGCGCGTACGCCTGCTAGTAGAGTCTAAAAACAAACATAGGGTGCATGTGGGTCCACCACTCTTGTGTTCTTGAAAATTGAAATAAACAAATGAGTAGCAAATGCTGGAACATGCCATTTTTGCAAACTTTATGGCGGAAAATCAAAATAGTATGTGCACAACTAACATAGCACCCTTAAAACTTTATGGAGTATTTTGTTAGTGGTATGTATTTCTCTTCACGTGGGTGCAAAATTTACTGTAGCAGCAGCAAGAGAAACACTACCGGAAAACGCAGCCTTTGCCGAGGGCTTTCGGCTTTGCCGAGGGCCAAATATCGGGCACTCGGCAAAGGCCCCTCTTTGCCGAGGGCCGGCCGAAGGAGCCCTCGGCAAAGACAGGCCCTCGGTAAAGAGGCCTTTGCCGAGGGCCAGCCCTCGGCAAAGAAACGGCCCCTCGGCAAAAAAAATCTTTGCCGAGGGCCTCCCTATTGGCCTAGGCAAAGAGTCTTTGCCGAGGGCCTACCTTACGGCCCTCGGCAAAAGAGATTTTTTAAAATATATTTTGAGACACTAAATTAACTCAAATAAAAAAGTTTTCTACTACAAAATTGTTTAACTTTTTAAGATCTACAAAGTATATATTGGTCATTTCTTCATTTAACAAATCAATAGTAATGTTGTTCATAAAATCTACATCTCTCTAATAAGTTTCATGAAACTACTAGAGAGGATATATAAGGATTGTGAAATATGTTAGAACCACCACGTCGGTTGAACAAATGACCAAACAATCAAAATAAAATTTGTAGACCTTGAGAAGTTATAAAATGTTGTAGTTGAAAACTTTTTCATTTGAAAGCATCTAATTGCCGATAATTGCGTCTTAAGTTTGAAATTTGAAATTTGAAATTTGAAAAAAGTCTCGGATGGAGAAACACTCTAAACGAAAGTTGTAGATCTCGAAAAGTTACGAAACTTTGTAGTTGACAACTTTTTCATTTGAATTCGTTTAGTGCCTCAAAATGTATTTTGAAAATTCTCTTTGCCGAGGGCCCGAGGGCCTACGTTATGGCCCTCGGCAAAGAGGGTCTTTGCCGAGGGCCAACCTTATGGCCCTCGGCAAAGAGATTTTTCAAAAATTCTCAGATGCAAAAACACTCTAAACGAAAGTTGTAGATCTTGAAAAGTTATAAAACTTTATAGTTGACAACTTTTTCATTTGAAAG
>CM039595.1:62010795-62114067 GCA_022457205.1 Saccharum spontaneum
ATTAAATTTGAACCAAACCAACATATGAATATATAAGGAATGAAAAAATAACATTGAACACGTTGAGGAATCAACCAACATGGCAGCTATGCTATCACACAAGTTTGTTATGCACTTGCCTCCATAAGAGCTCGGTTTTAGATACTCACCACTGGAACTTTTGACCCATGGGACAAACCTACACTTAGGAACTACTCCATGATGAGTATGAATCTATATCAATGATGGGAAATTTCATAATTGGTTAAACTACACCAAACAACAAAATTATTTTGAGGAATTCTCCAAAACCCTTAATCAGATGGGATGGGAACAAAACCTGTATTTTTTAGAAACATATTGACGAGGCCTAAATATTTCATTTAGGATATGGTTGAGATTTTTGAACCAGTTAACTCTACAAACTCATTGAGTAAATCAGCCTATTTATCCTAAAATCAAAACTGGTCTACTGATGATAAATTGGCTCCATATGAAATTCATATATGTGGGGACTGATTTGGAGCTCAAATCTAAGAACTAGTTTTGTGACACTCCAAACCAAAGAGTTGACAGCAGCTTGAGAGATACAGTGCAAGGATAACTGCGAAAGCTTCATAAGTATGGTGATAGTGGCCAAAATTGTTCCATGAGCTGCTAATAATATAATCCAGTTCTCATGGTATAGCACAAGGGAGTTTGACTAAGCATGTTCTTGCTCATGTGGCTTGGGGGTTCATTTCAATAAAGCCAGCGCACACGGCACACATACGCTAGGTAGAGGTGTGTAGACGAGGGCATGCAAACGGACTTAAGTGTGGGCGCGAGAGGCTATAAGAATGATGAAGAAATGGGCTGCATTAATATAACATTTGCAATTTAAATATTATAGCATAGCAACTCTTTGGTTTGGAGTGTCACAAACCAAAGATGGCATGGGCCTACTTTATAGTTCTAATAGTAAGTGAGGCGGCAGAGACCTAAGTAGATTTTACTTTGGTGTATGTACCGAAATACTTAAATTGTTTCATTTGAAAAAATACTTAAATTATACCAATATCAGGTATTTGGGGAGACTAAAGATTTGTTTGAGAAGCATCACGACTTGGTCGAAGAAGAAAAACAAATCCTAAAGAAGTGCGGTGGACTTCCCCTTGCAATAGCTGCCATAGGTGGTTTCTTGGCAAGCCGACCAAAGACTCCAGAAGAGTGGAGAAAATTGAATGAGAATATCAGAGCTGAGTTGGAGATGAATCCAAAGCTTGAGATCATAAGAGCTGTACTTGAGAAAAGCTATGATGGTTTACCCTACCATCTCAAGTCTTGTTTCTTATATCTTTCCATATTTCCTGAAGACCAGACCATTAGTCGAAGGCATTTGGTACGTCGGTGGACAGCGGAAGGTTACTCATCTGATACAAGTGGGAAGTCTGCCAGTCAAATAGCTGATGACTACTTTGTGGAACTCAAGAACAGAAGCATGATTTTACCATCTCAGCAATCAGTTCACAGCAGGAAATCAATTGACTCTTGCAAAGTCCATGATCTCATCCGTGACATTGCCATCTCAAAGTCAATGGAGGAAAACCTTGTCTTCAGACTGGAGGAAGGCTGCAGCATGAATATCCATGGCCCAATACGCCATCTTGCTATCAGTAGCAACTGGAAGGGAGATAAGAGTGAATTCGAGGGCATAGTGGACATGTCCCGAATACGATCCCTATCTTTGTTTGGGAAGTGGAAGCCATTTTTCATTTCTGACAAGATGAGGTTTCTACGAGTGCTTGACTTGGAAGGGACTACAGATTTAGAATACCATCACCTTGATCAGATTTGGAAGCTTATTCACCTAAAGTACCTTTCTCTACGAGGATGCAGGGGTATTAATCTACTGTCAGATTCATTGGGCAACCTAAGGCAACTCCAAACGCTAGACGTCAGAGATACAGGGGTAATGGCTCTGCCAAAAACCATCATCAAACTTCGGAAGCTACAGTACATCCATGTTGGTACTAAATCAGATTACGGAAGGGGGGAATTTGTTAGTTTAATGGAGATGTGTCTTGCGGGAGCGTGTTTCTGTGCAACGTGTTGCATACCTCTTCTTTTGTACAATTTTGGCCTCAGGGGCCTTACCAGGCGTGATACGTGCACTTTCGCTTGCTGCGTGGAAATCTCTACAGTCGTGACAGCAGGTGCACGTGCTATGGTGCCAAGGGGGATCAGAAAACTTAAAAACTTGCACACACTATGGGATATGAATGTCGGAAGGGGAAATAACGTTCTACGGGACATCAGAATGCTCACGGGGTTGCACAAGTTAGGAGTGAGCTGCATCAACAAGAAGAATGGCCGTGCGTTTTGCTCGGCCATTTCCAATCTCAGCAGACTAGAATCACTGTCGGTGAGGTCAGAAGGAAAGCCAGGTTTGTGTGGTTGCTTGGATGAGATATCCTCACCTCCGGAAAACCTGCAGAGCCTCAAGCTGTACGGAAATCTGGAAAAGTTGCCTCAATGGATCAAGGAGCTACAGCATCTTGTGAAGTTGAAACTAGCAGGCACTAGGCTATTGGAGCACGATGCTGCTATGGAATTCCTTGGGAAACTACCGAGCCTGGAAATTCTAGTTCTGTATCGGTCATCGTTTCAGTGTGAAGAACTTGGTTTCAAATCTCTGCAGGGCGGAATAGCATTCAGAAGCCTCAGGGTGCTTACGCTTTCAGTGTCAGGCATCAAATCGGTAAAATTTGACGAAGGAGCAATGCCCAAACTGGAGCGGCTGCAGGTCACAGGCGGAGTAAATAATGAATTTGATTTTCCTGGGCTAGGATTTCTCCCAAGCATCAACGAGGTCCAGCTCAGGCTTTACTTTCCTTGGAATTTGGACAGGATAAGAGCCGCTCTTGATCTTGAGACTCGGTGCAAGATAGTTGAGGAAGAAGGACTGGAAGAACAGCGCAAGAAAGGTGAGCTCAAGAAGAAAATCCAGGAACAGCTAGCTCAGAATACAAACGAACCCATTGTGACGGTGGACTGAGTGAGTCTCGGACAGGTATGTACGTTTGCCATTTTGCGCGACTCTTTGATATATAATAGATACACAGGAATTTATCAAAGTCCTTTCGGCAATTAAGAAACGCTTTATGATGATATTAGCATACACCCGTGTCTTTCGCAGATTCAGATCACCCGTCAGAGGCTCAAGAAGATCAGCAGGCTGCCTGGGAGCAACTGCCAAGTGGGTCCAAGTCCAATATGGTACCTACGTGGGTGCGTACCAGTGCCCGTGCCTCCATTCCCTGTTGTGCGCGTGTTATTTATTTCATCATTTGTGTGTTTGAGTGTTTCAATTCAATTGTTTGGTGGTGTACGTGTGACGTGTCTGTGCCTCCGGGTGGTTATGAGTTATGACTTATGAATAGCCCCTTCAGCCTGGTTCTACTTGCTTTCTGCTGTTTATGAAGATACGAAGATGCTGTTGCAGTGTTACGTGACAGGAATCCACCCAATGGCATTTTTTATATGGCCCATTCAAATACTTGTTTAGAAGTGGCCAAAGTTTATTTCCTTTTGTATGTTGACATACACATGCGCTTTATCCTGGTTTGCATTTTCTGTTTGGTGACAACTATACTGCTAGATTTCAGAGATGATGTTAGCTGCAATTTATAAAACTAGAGCTAATTGATGAGATGAATCATGAATAGTACAGAACAGTGGGCTTCACGCTAGTGAGCCAGCGAGCCCAAGCTAGTAGTGATGGGCCTAGTGATTTGAGATGCCAAGGAAAGGAGACTTTGGGCCAAAGCCCAAAGTGGGGCTACTAGTTGGTTCACATAGAAGACAATAAAAACAATCTGAATGCTTCTTTCCGCACATGCCTTCTGCACGCACATACTAAACGACAAAAAAAATACAGATGAACTCATCTATCGTCGCCGCCGCCGGAGATGAAGCGGGTGGTGGTGTTAGGGTTCAGGGTTTTCGGGGTTTGTATGCTCTCCGTGCTTAGAATGGGTAGCCGGCACTACTGCACAAAATCTTTTGCGCAGCATTTCCAAAATGGTCTCGAAGGCGGGCGGCCTGGTTGCCCGCCTCAGTTATTCGAGGCTGGATAGCCGGGTCAGCAACCACCTCGGTTAATACATTAACCTAGGCATGCATGATAAAATAACCTCCTCGGTTAATAAGTATTAACTGAGATGGGCATGTAACATAACCACCTCGGTAAATGATTAATCGAGACGGACATCGTAAAATAACCGCCTCGGTTAATAAGTATTAACCGAGGCGGGCATTGTAACATAACCGCCTCGGTAAATCATTAACCAAGGCGGGCATTGTAACACAACCGCCTCGGTAAATCAGGCCTAGCCCGCTAGCCCACACTAGTTCACTACCATCACCAATATATAAAGGGAGGGGTTAGGGTTTCAGTCATTCTCCTAACCGCTCCTCTCTCCCAGCCACTCCTTTCTCCCGAGTCGCGCTCGCACTCGCCCTTCGACGCAAGTCGAGCGACGGCGCTCTCCCTCACTCGCCCTTTCCACTCCCTCTCCCACCGGCGCTCTCCCTCCCTCCCACCACCAGATCCCCACCTCTCCCACCGGCGCTCTCCCTCTCCCCCACCGGCGACGGTTCCTCCCTCTCCTCTCCCTCTCCCCTGCCGGCGAAGGCAGGGCACGTGCACCTCCCTCTCCTCTCGATCTCTGGCAACGGTGGCAAATGCCTCTCCGGCCCTCTCCCTCTCTAGCGAGCTCCACGGGCGTACAGGGAAGCCAGATCCGGCCTCGGCGCCGGCTGATCCGGCGACGGTGGCGCACGGGGAGGCCGGATCTGACCTCAGCGTGGGCGAATCTGACAGCAGCGGTGCAATCGCTCTCCCTCGAGCTCGAGCTCGGCCAGCGCACGGGGAGGCCGGATCCAGCCACGGCGCAGGCCGATCTGGCGGCGGCGGCGCATCCCTCTCCCTTGAGCTTGGCCGGCGCACAGGGAGGCCGGATTCGGCGGTTGGAGCTCCTCCCCTCGCGGCATGGTGGCTGGAGGCACAGATTCGGCGGTCAGAGCTCCTCCTCTCACGGCTACAGGCGCAGACCTGGTGGTCCAGCGAGGATGCAGCACCAGCGGGCAGCGGCGGCGGCAACGTGTGGATGGGCTCGACGGCGGGCCTGGATGGGCTCGCGTTTGGGCTCATCATTTTTTTATTTTTTTATTTTCATTAACCGAGGCGGGCAATTGGTCCGCCTCGGTAAATCAATGATTTACCGTGACCTTTCTGTCGAGGCGAACGGGTTGCCCGCCTTGGTAACCCCTTTTTGCCCGCCTTGGTAAAATTTATCGTAGTAGTGCGGGGAGAGGTCGGACTGGCGATGGTCATGGTCGAGACAGCGGCGGAGGGTGGGGACGCCACCCGCCGAGCGGTGGGAGAGGGTGGTTAGGCAGTGCCTGCAGCAAGGGCATCTCCGAAGAAGAAGAGGAGAAGGTTGGGATTAGTGTGGTGGTGGTGGATTGTTGTGGCGGACGCGCGTCGCCGAAGCTTGGGAGGTGGTGGAGGCGGGGGCGCTCGCGTCAGATCTTGATGAGAAGCTCAAGTTAGGGGTGGCCGTGGTCGAGGGCGGTGATGGAGGCGACATCCATGGCGTCGGAGCCGGGCAGGGTGAGCCAATCATGGGGGAGTGTGAGGATGAAGAAGAATAGAAGATAACGTGTGAGGAAGAAGAAAGTGTACGGGTAGGGTGTACACCGCGTGCCCGTGCGCTTGCTAGTAGAGTTCCAAAACCAAATATAGGGTGCATGTGGGTCCACCACTCTTATGTTCTTAAAAATTGAAACAAACAAATGTGTAGCAAATGTTGGAACATGCACTTTGCTTTATGGCTGAAAATCAAAATAGTATGTGCACAACTAACATAGCACCCTTAAATCTTTATGGACTATTTTGGCTGTGGTATATGTAATTCTTTTCACATACGTGTGGGTGCAAAAGTTTACTGTAGCGACTGCAAGAAAAAGCTGCACCTGCTGCCTTTTCTTCTCTCTCAAATTACCATATGCTTCCCACGCGCATGCACGCGGGACCGTCTGCGCCTGCTCGGCGGCGCCCCAGCAGGCGGCTGCGGCAAGTGGGTCCCATTGCAAGATGTTCACCACTAGATCTACTTTTGCAACATCCAGATGAAAGACTTGTAACATATGTCCGTAACAACTGAAACACTTGCAACATACATCGGAAACACATGAAAGTCATTGCAACATATGCATCATTTAGATGAAACACTTGCAACATGCATATGAAACATCTGAAACATATGGAAACATACGCTTACAACATGCGTATGTAGCCATTGCAACATATGCAACGTTCAGATAAAACACTTAAAACATACGCGTCTGAAACACCTGAAACATGGCATCGTCGTTGGCCACGGCCTGTCGTGGCAGAAAGCTCGGGTCGGTGGTGGTGTGGCTCCCTATCATGATGTCTTTGGCTGGCGGCAACCTACTCCAGGTGGCGCCGGGGTGGGGTGTGGCCAGGGACGCTGCACGGCATAGAACGGAATAAGGGCGTGGTGCGGCATAGGATGGGGGTGCGCGCGGCGGGGGATGGCTGCGGCGGTGAGGCGGAGTGGGGCGGCGCTGCGCAGGATGGGCGTGGAGGGTGATGCTAGCGGCGGCGAGTGCAGAGTGTGGTGGGCGCACGGCTCGGTGAAGCCGCGACGGCGTGAAACGGAGTCAGGAAATTTCTTTTTGAGAGAGAGATAGGGGAGATGTAGGTGAGTATGGAGGCTTGTTGGGCAAGTAGCGCGCAGGCCTGGGAAGGCGGCGTCCAGACAGACGGACGCCCGCACCACAGCATTTCCGAATCAAAGTAGCTTATGCCTTATTTTCATTAACTTAAAAACAGGATGGTACAACTACAAAGTACATATCCTATTCCGAAAAGGTCGTCGTCTTCAGCTAATTAAGTCTCATCTTCAAACTTGTTTTTTTTATCGAGAAGCAGGTGCTACGAACATCTTATCATCACTTCAGTTGTTCTTATCCTCACTTCGTTCTCATTCAACGCATTCACATCGTTTTCTCTTCATGTACCTCTCACAGGGAAGCTTGCCGCCGAAGCTCCACCACAAAAGTTGGGGGTGGCCACTACCCCCCATGACGTGAGTATTCTTGACGTTCTCTACATTTTGGCGGGCGGCAGTTCGGCACAAGAAAGAGCCAGCAAAAGGCCTCAAACTTTTGTCATTTGTGCCTGGATGGTTACACCAATCACCAAATTGACGCACCTTAGCTTCTTTCCCATTTTCAATTTGTGTAGGAGATCTTGGTGATAGGACATGCATGGGATCGTATTTGTTGAGATTCTTGTTCGGCAAACCAAACGAAAACATGTGAACGATTCGATGGAAACAAAGAGGCCAAGTAATACAAAAACATGGTAAATAAAGGCACGGACAAAGCTCAAGGTAAACGCTGAGGGTGGGGATGATGGCTGACGCTGAGAGTTGCTTCACTAGGCTTTGTCCGATCGAGCGAGGACGAGGACTTGTATGTCTCAATCCTTGTCCTGTTTCTTTTTACATACAAGCATAGAAACAAGTGCACGGGAACGAATGAAGCTCACGGCGGATGGCAGGAACGAAGCTCTTCGTCGGGATCTCGTTTTGGGGCTGGGTTGACCCAGGCGAAGGCACGGGAAGGTAGAGGACAGCTCAGCTAAAAGCATCTAGGGGGTTTGAGAACAACGGCGGATGCTCGGTGGCGGTAGGCAAAGCGCGCAGCAGAGGCGGCTTCCACTGGGCTGCCGGTTGGGCCCGCCAGGTCGGCTTCTTCGCGGGCCAACGGAGAGGAGGAGAATGAGCCGCGGGAGTGGGAAAACGTAGGGCCTGTCCAGCTGAACTGGGCTGCGGGACTGCGGGAGAGGGCTGCTGCTGCGCCTGGCGGGGCAAGGTAGTTAGAGAGCAGGCCGGGAAAGCTTGAGCTGAGAGAGAGTGGTTTGAACCACTGTGGTTGTCGGGCCAAAAGAGTGAGTTTGTGGCGTTTAGATTTTTTTTCTTTTATTTCCAAGTCTTTTCCAAATGATTTTAAATCCATTTTGAATTTCAGTCAAATCTACACAGTACAATAAATCCAGTGCACCAGCATGTATGCTCAAACATGTACCTAGCCTTATGATGAATTTTAAATCCAAATATTGCTTTTGCTATGTTTAGATGTGCACAACATACATAATTAAATCATTTTAATTCAATATATCAAAAGGCAAATTTTAGTGTGTTAAATAGGCACAAGAGAAACAGTGCCCAGCGGTAAGAAATCTAATGGTCAAATCCAAATGGCTAGTCCATGTTGCAGTACCAGATTTATCCAGTGGTACACATCAACAGTGCCCAGTGGATAAATCTATTCGGCATCTATATTAGAAACAGATACGGAAATAGATATTCATATTAAAGTTATAAGGACGTCGGATAATTTGGACATCTATTTTTATCTTCCATCTATAATTTGTGTGTGCGCACCTGGCCAAGCTTTGGCGACAGCAACGCAATAATGCGACACGCGCTGGGGCCCTTCGTCCATGGACCTTATTCGTGCTGTCGTGGATAGGCTGAGCCTTAACCTCCCCTGTAGGCATCCAGTAGCGACTGGACTACAGAGCCAGGCCGCGTGGTGGCTCGTCGGCGAGCGGCTGCAAAAGGTGCGCATCCGCCATAGGTGAGGCCTGACGGTGGACTGAGTGAGTCTCAGACAGGTATATGTAAAAAAAAAAGACTTCTTGCCATGGATACAGCTTTATGCTTTAAGATAAAAGATTTTTGTTACGTAGGCTAAGAAACCCCATATCCCATCCTCACATAGAGACCCATATCCTGTGAATAGACCTGTCTATTTATTTATGCTTTGAGAAAGTGCCCGCAGCAGCCGGGAGTCGAACTCCCGACCTGGGCCATCCAACGACGGAGATGGAGCCACTCGAGCTAACGCTCGCCTGCCTCGGACAGGTATGTACGTTGGCCATTTTGTCGACTCTCTAATATATAGATACTCCGTATACAGGAATCCATCAAAGTTCTTTGCGGCAATTAAGGAACGCTTTATATATGATATCAGCGTATACTTGTGTGTCTTTCGCAGATACAGGTTGGGATCATCTGTCAGGGGCTGAAGAACAGCGGGCTGCCTGGGAGCAACTGCCAGGTGGGTCCAAGACTCCAAGTCCAATATATATATATAGAGAGAGGGGGAGAGTATACTTTATAGCTAGCTACAAAATAAGTTATTTTGTAGCCACCTCTAGTTACGATAATTTTATATACTAATTTACGACAATGTCAGTATATATTTACGATAGTTAACTTACTATAATACATGGGGATATTTACCATAATGTTATAGTAAATCACATAATAAGGAGTTACTATAATCTCGTAAATTAGCATAGCAATTATCGTAACTCAAAGTGGCTACAGAATAAGTTATTTTGTAGCCAGCTGTAGGTAATAGTTATATATATATATATATATATATATATATATATATATATATATATATATGGAAAAAATTTCAAACTTCTAGAGAGTAGTTACTCCCTCCTCTAAACTACATAACTCAGGTACCGCACTCCCTTAGCGGGTGAGCAAGTCGAACCCATTAAGTCACGTATACGGTTGACGATGGCACATTATACTCCGGTATATTTTCACCACGGAGGAATTGTTTTTTAATCATTATCCGTCTACGTCCGTTCAAACTAATATATCCCGCAAAATATTCTCCGATTCAACAAACCATAAGCCTCCGTTCTCATCTAATCCACCGGGGCTTACAGAGTCGAGGGCAGGCCATTCTCTCGGCACGGCGGCAGTACACCGCCTCCGTCATACTCCCTCCGTCCCAGAAAAAGTGTCGTTTTAGGTTTTTCAGACATCGTGTTTGACCGTTCGTCTTATTTAAAAATTTTGTGCAAATTATAAAATAAATAAATCATTATTGAAGTATCTCTAATGATAAAATAAGTCATAAAAAATAAATAATATTTATTAAAAAAATTTGAATAAGACGAACGGTCAAACACGATATCTGAAAAACCTAAAACGACACTTTTTCTGGGACGGAGGGAGTACGGTGTTGGGCTTCATTGTGCACAAGCAGGCTTTGCCGCGGCTGCACTCCTGTACGGCAGAGGAGAGGCAGGTATGTTTTGATGATTGACAATTTTCGTATTTATTGATCTCGTTAGATAGATCACAATCTGCTGCCTGCGCTCGCCGACGAGCCACCACGCGGCCTGGCTCTGTAGTCCAGTCGCTACTGGATGCCTACAGGGGAGGTTAAGGCTCAGCCTATCCACGACAGCACGAATAAGGTCCATGGACGAAGGGCCCCTGCGCGTGTCGCATTATTGCGTTGCTGTCGCCAAAGCTTGGCCAGGCACACGTGTACGTGCGTACCAGTGGTCGTTCATGCGGCCATTCCCTGGTGTGCGCGTGTTGTTTATGTGCGTTTCATTCAATTCAATTGTTTGGTGGTGTACGTGTGACGTGTCTGTGCCACTCTCCAGGTGGTTTACTGGTTATGAATTACCCCTTCAGCCTGTTTCTACTTGCTTTCTGCTGTTTATGAAGATGATGTTGCAATATTGCGTGATCCATCAAGTGGCATTATTATTTATAAGTGACCAAAGTTTACTTCCTTCTGTTAACATACTCATGTACATTATCATGGTTTGCATTTTCTGTTTGTTGAGAACTATACTGCTGGTAGATTTTGGAAGTGACGTTAGCTGCAATTCTTAGTTCATGAGATTAATTATGAATGGAACGGAATGGTGGGCTTCACGCTAGCGAGCCAGCGAGCCGTAAGCTACCACCAGCTGGCCTAGCGATTTCAGTCAGCAAGGAACTCAGACTTTGTGCCCATGCACAAAATGGCGCTACTAGTTGGTACGTGCAGAAGGGAAAGGAAAAACAACCATAGGGTGTGTGTAGACCCACTCTTGATCTTGGAACAAACAAATGTGTAGTAAATGTAGGAATATGTGCTTTTGCAAACGTTATAGTTGAAAACTAAAATAGTATTCTCCCCGTTCCAAATTAAAATAATTAGTAGATTTGTCCCAAGTCCAACTATTTAAAGTTTGGTAAGAAATTATAGAAAAGTGCATAATCGTCTTCAGTCATGGCCTCACCTCCAGATGACACCTTCTAGTGGAGTGTGCCAGAACGCATTGTTCAACGTTAGACAAGAACTCATGGTTCGGCATCTGTTTCTCAAGGTCTGATCAAGTGGTCCTCTGTTCCAGAAGCCTTGGCGACATGGGAAGATTTGGTTCCTTTTTGCAGCAGCAGTTTTCCCACGCCGCTGTTTGGGGGACAGCCAATGACGCAAGGGGGAAGGGATGTGAGGACACCTAATACGCAGGGCGACGGCTTTGGCGCACCCAGTCAGCGAGCAGACGAGTTAGAGGGGCGGAAACGACCCAAGAAAAGAAGCTCCCACGTGTTCGGCCCAACGGGGTTAACACCCTATAAATGTAGTTCAGTGAGTGTGCAGCGCATCGGCATCTAATATATACACGCTTGTAAGCGAGGAAGAGAGGGGAACGAGCAATAGCTCGTTTGGTCTGAGACTCACAGCGTGAGCTCGGCCACCCAGGTTTGAACCCGGTGCCCACGTATTTCCACTCAGTGAGTGGGAATGGGGACTCTGCGCCCTAATTCAAAAAAAAAAGTGAGGAAGAGAGAATTATGAACTAAACCATCAAACTTGTCATCTAAGAAATTCTGTCCTCCGAATTGCCCCTGTTGTCTGTCTCCTCTTCCTCTCTTGCTGCTAACAAGTGACTGTCGGAAGGGGAAATAACATTCTGCAGGACATAAGAATGCTCACAAGATTGCACAAGTTAGGAGTGGCCGGCATCAGCAAGAAGAACAGCCGTGCGTTTTGCAGTTTTGCTCGTCCATTTCCAATCTCTGCAGGAGAGCATGGTTTGTGTGGTTGCTTGGATGAGATGTCCTCACCTCCGGAAAAAACTGCAGAGCCTCAAGCTGTACGGCAATCTGGAAAAGTTGGCAGAATGGATGAATGAGCTCCAGCATCTCGTGAAGTTGAAACTAGTGGACAATAGGCTATTGGAGCACGATGCTGCAATGGAATTGCTTGGGAAACTACCAAAGCTTGACATTCAAGGTCTCTCTGGAGGATCCTTTCAGATTGGAGAATTTGATTTCAAATCTCCACATGCTGGAATGGCTTTTGGAAGTCTCAGGGTGCTCATGCTCACAGGAATAAACAAGGTCAAATAGGTAAAGTTTGAAGAAGGAATGTTTCCCAATGCAAACTTGAGCACCTGCAGGTCACGAGCTTACTGGAAAATGAAGAAGTTGAGTTTTCTGGGCTAGAATATCTCCCAGGTGTCAACGAAGTCCACCTCCGTGTTCACTTGAACTTAAATTACAAACGAATAGCCGAAGCTCATGATTCTGAGGCTCGGTGCAAGATACAGGACAAAGAAGAAGAGGAAGCAAGCCCCACAAAGGGTGAATTCGAGCAGAAAATCTGGGAACAGCTTGCTCGGAATCCAAACCAGGCCATTGTAACTTAACGTAACGGTGGACTGAGCTCGACAGCAGGGACTGCTGCGACCAGCATGTCGATCTGATCAGGGGAGTGGGAGAATATTTCATTTATTCGCTCTCTTTACATAATTTCCCTGCGTAACAAACAAATTGTTCACTAGTACTAGCTAGTAGTACAATGTTTATATGTGCACATGTATTGCTGGATGAAGTGAAACCTGTCGCCGTCTCATTTGTAGTGTGAAATACAGTAGCTTACACCGAACTGGAAGAATATTTTTAGCTGCTCTGCTTAGTCGCTGTCTGAATAAATGCCTCCACTCTGTTTTTTTCGTTCCTTCTCCTTTCGCATGTACGCTGTCAGTGCAACAACAGCGCTGGACACCTTACACGATGTACATGCATGTATCGCAAATATATATGCCCAGAGACCCTAAGGTGCGTGTTAGAGCATCTTCAAGAGTTCTCAACAATTTTTCCCAAAATCATAGAGTTTTCTAACTCGCCAAAAATATTGGAAGAAATAAATAAGACCATCTCCAACCGTTTCAATAATTTACTCATAAAGTATAAAAGACAATTTTGCATCGAGATTTTTGGTGTGATTGGTTGGATGGATATTTCTCGATGAGACATGTCTATCCATGGATATATTTTATTAGGTTCACGGGCAAGTTAGATATGGATAATATTTGTCGAAATGTTGTCTTTGCCATCAAAAAATTATTGAGCGAGCTCATCCAGTTTTCAAATCATTATCATTTATAAATAAATTAAGGATTATTAGTACGTAAGTAGCATCCTCGCAAATCTCTCAGACAAGCCAATCAATCCCCTAGAGATGAGCGGACATGCGGATCTTCCAATAGGGATAATTTGTTCTATCAAAGAACGGTGGTTTGCCGGAACTACGCTCCATGTCGCCTTCGTGGATCACGAACCGATTAAGGTGGAATAATCCTTAACCGGCTCCGATACCAATTGAAGGACCGGAAACGGCGACCAGATAGGGATGAATGGGAGCCTCAAATTTCTTTCGAAACTTTCGACCACTGTCCCAAAATCAACCCCAAAAAGCACACAAACAAAAGCTACAAAAACACGAGCCACCAAAATTTAAGAGACCCTAGAGACGTTCCTTAGATCACTAGAAACCCAACATAAAAGACGGAACTCGAATCGGAAACCGAATGGGTGAGAAACGGATCAGAACAGCACAGACTGCGAGCTGCGGATAGTCTGCTACAGTACCATGGACAGTCAAGGAGCTCCAGCATCTGGTGAAGTTGAAGTTAGTGGGCACTATGCTTTTGGAGCATGATGCTACTATGGAATTCATTGGGAAACTACCGAAGCTAGAAATTTTACTCCTGCTGAAGTCTGGTCATCGTTTCAGTGTGAAGAACTTGATTTCAAATCTCTGCAGGGAGGAATAGCATTCGGAAGCCTCAGGGTGCTTATGCTTTCAGTGACAAGGAACATCAAGTCGGTCAAATTTAACGAAAGAGCAATGCCCAAACTGGAGAGGCTGCAGATCACAGGGGAAGTAGAAAATGAAATTGATTTTTCTGGGCTGGGATTTCTCCCAAGCATCAACGAGGTCCAGGTCAGAGTTTCCTTTCTTTTGGATTGGGACAGGATAAACGCCGCTCCTGATTCTGAGACTTTGGACAAGATATATGAGGAAGAGATACAGGAAGCAAGGCGCAAGAAAGGTGAGCTCAAGAAGAAAATCCAGGACCAGCTAGCTCAGAATACAAGCGAGCCCATTGTGACGGTGGACTGAGTGAGTCTCGGACATGAAGCCCTAATTCCAAATTTTAACTATGTTTTAAATCCAGATTCAAGCTAATTTTATCATAGTTAAAATTTTATAGTAAAAGCTAATTTTATAAAATTTTACCATGACTTGGATATTGAAAAAGGACTACATGTTTGGGATTTGGGTCCAAGTCATAGTAAAATTTTATAGTAAAATTAACATGAAGCCCTAGTTTCATGACTTAACATGAAGCCCTTTTTACCATGACTTAAAATTCTATCTTATAATAAAATTAGGGTCCAAGTCATGGTAAAATTTTAAATATCCAAGTCCAAAACATGAAGCCCTTTTTCAATATCCAAGTCATGGTAAAATTTTAAATTTGTCAATGTCAAAATCATAGCAAAAATCCAGACTTAGCCAAATTCTAGCATAGTCAAGTCATAGTAAAATTCAAGACTTAGCCAATTTCTAGGTTGTCCGTCAGGGTTTTTGCTGCGTCCTGGATATGTTAGAATACCAACTATCATGGGATAGCATCAAATTTGTCAATGTCATGGTAAAATTCCAGACTTAACAAATTCCAACATGTCCCATCTCATGGTAAATTTCATATGTCCATCTCATGATAAAATTCCAGACTTAACAAATTCCAACAGCTCGACACCAAGATCCATGACACTAGGCTTAGCGCCAATGGTGACGGCGCCAAGGTGGCCGCCACATCACCACAAGCTCGGCGTCATCGACCAAGTGGCGGGGCTTGGCGCCAACGCCAATGGCGCCAAGCTGTTACCTTGGCGCCAGCGTGGATGGCACCAAGCCCTGGGTCCATTTTCTAAAATCTTTCTGCCAAGGGTATATTTGAGAGAATCTTTTGAAAAAAGGGATAAAAACAAAAAAGACGGGAGGTGCACCGCCGGAGCCCGGAGGTGGTGGAGGCGGGGCGCTCGTGCCGGATCTAGAGGAGAAGCTCAGGTTAGGGGTGATCGTGGTTGAGGGCGGCGCTGGAGGCGATGTCCATGGCGCCAGAGCCGGGCAGGGTGAGCCAGCCGCTGGGGACTGTGAGGAAGAAGAAGAATAGAAGATAACGTGTGAGGAGGAGAGAAAGTGTACGGACGGGGTGTACTCTGCGTGCGCCTGCTAGTAGAGCCCTAAAAACAAACATATTGTGCATGTGGATCAACCACTCTTGTTCTTGAAAGTTGAAACAAACAAATGTATAGCAAATGCTGGAACATGCACTTTTGCAAGCTTTATGGCTGAAAATCAAAATAGTATGTGCCCAACTAACATAGCACCCTCAAAACTTTATGGAGTATTTTGGTAGTGGTATGTATTTCTTTTCGCATACATGTTAGTGCAAAAAATACTGTAGCAGCTGCGAGAAAATGCAGCTGCTCCCGCAACTGTTGCTTTTCCTTCTCTCTCAAATTACTGTAGCGTCAAGCAGCAGCAGGCTGCAGCAGCTGCTTTTTACTGCAGCCGAACGCCCCCAGCGATTTTAAAGGAGCACTGCTGTACATACCAGTAGTTGCGATGCTCATGATCTGATAGGCGGGCTCACAAAATGTTCACATATAATGTGACTCACAAACAATCAAAGGGCTCAAAAAGGCAAAAAGGCTGTACTGAAGGTGTCCAGCAAATCAAAGTAGCTTATGCCTAATTTTCATTAACTTAAAAACAGGATGGCACAACTACAAAGTATATATCCCATTCCAAAAAGGTCGTCCTCTTTTGCTTTTTTTAGATAGAGGAATTTTATTCCGGCATGTTCAAGTTTTGCACTCAACCATTCATTATTATTTCATTTTAGCCACCAGCTGACGAAGAAAAGCTCTCAAAAAGCGTCAAAAGTGTGCGAGACTGTATAAATAAATTAAGCTCTAAGCCTATTAGAAAGCAACCGCCAAACAAAAATTTTGACTTTTAGAGTACCTTGAGCTTCCAAAGCGCTTTATTTTGAGGCATTGCCATTTGGTTTACTATTCTTTCATACAATGATTGAACAGTAAACACCCCCTTGTAAGTTGTAAGTAAGGGTCCATTTAATAGAGTCTACTTGTTCATCGAGTTGCTAATAAGGGTCCTCTTTTGCTGATTAAGTCTCATCTTGAAACTTGTTTTTGTGCTCGAGAAGCCGATGCTACGAACAACTTATCATCACCTTAGTTGTTCTTATCCTCACTTCGTTCTCATAATCACATTCCATGCTTATCCGATATGCACCGGCACCCGTGAAACATTCGAACGCATTCACATTGTTTTCTCTTCATGTACCTCTCATAGGGAAGCTTGCTGCCGAAACTCCGCCACAAAAGTTGGGGGTGGCCGCGCTACCCCCATGACGTGACTATTCTTGACGTTTTGGACATTTGGCGACCGGCAGTTGGGCACAAAGAAAGCCAGCGAAAGGCCTCGAACTTTTGTCATTTGTGCCTGTGTGGTTACACCAATCACCTAATTGACGCACCTTAGCTTTTTTTCCCATTTTCAATTTGTGTTGGAGATCTTGGTGATAGGACATGCATGGGATCGTATTTGTTGAGATTGTTGTTCGGCAGACCAACGAAAATATGTGAACGATTCGACGAAAAACAAAGAAAGATGATAAAGGACAAAGCTACGGAGAGTACGTACGGTGCGTGTTTAGAGAAGAATTTGTGTGAATTACCCATTTTAGAACATCAGCTTGAGGCGGATCTCCTACTTGTAAGTGGTAAATGAGGGTGGGAAAGGCTGACGCTGAAAGTCGCTTCTCCTACTTGTATTGTACTTGTACAGTACGTCTTTGTCCTCTTTTTACTTCATACTCCGTATATGTAAATTATCTCCAATGTGTCGTCATCACTGACTGCATGCTAATCCCTGATGCATCAGTCAATTCAGAGTAGCCAAACGTCACATACAAGCACACCAACAAGTGCTGCTCATCATGGGTAAAAGGAATCCTACGATTTGTCCCGTTCCCGTCACTATGCAGACGTTCCGATTCACTATCCATGGACCATTCAGCCTCAGAAAGTGATGCCCTGCGTGCCCTGCCACCAGTCCTCCACCCATTGACCATTCATTTTCAGAAGCTGTTGTCAGCCATTGCTCTCCTTCAGTCTTCACCCCCAATCAGTGCAATAATGACTGCATTCTAAATTTCTAATCCTGACTGATGGGTACTAGCATTAAACAAAGAACACTTCAGATAAATCACCAGCCAAAAGCACACATCTGCACATGTGCAATCAATCAGTGATCGGCAAGTTGCCTGCAGGCTTTGACAGTTTCACGCCGACAAAAGCTTCCATTCATCCTTTTTCCCATTTCGGCCTTGTTTAGTTCCCTCCGGAATCCAGAATTTGGCACTATGCAAAAAGAAGATTCTCATCATATTAAAATGCAGACACATGCATAGAGTACTAAATGTAGATGAAATCAAAAACTAATTACACAGTTTTGTTGTACTTTGCGAGACGAACGTTTTGAGCCTAATTAGTCAATGTTTGGACAATTTTTACCAAATACAAACGAAATACTACAGTAGTGCTACAGTGCATTTTGCCAACTTTGCTACTCCAAAGTTGGGAAACTAAACAAGGCCATTTACATACACATGGTACAGTCAAAACTTCTGATTCTGGCAGCATGGACCGGTGGGCCACATGGCGGGTACAATTAGGAGGCTTAATCACAATCGACAACAATAATTTACTAAGGGGAGGCTATAGCAAACAACATATCTAATTACGGACACAAGGGAATGGGGTGTTTGGTTTTCAAGGGGAGGGAGGGACCTAAACTGGTTTTCTACTATCCTTATACATTGATCTGCTGTGTGTATGGTACAAAACATACACTGGTATGGCTATGAGAGCTCCTGTCCTGTATGTACACCATGGGGCGCTCGCTCAGGGTTCCTGGCTGTTCACCCGGTGGTGAAGCTCCAGCATCTCCTCGTGGTTGGGGTCCACCGTGAGGGCCGCGCGGCAGTACCGGAGGGCGCTCGAGATGTCGCCGATGTGCTCGTGTGGAAGGCCGCCAGAGCATTGGCAATGTTCTGGCTGAAGACTTGAATGCAAAACACATACCACCACTCCCGAGTGAATAAATGATCCTATGGCCACCCGAACGGGCGACAAGCAGCAGCATTGCACGTGAAGTAGATGTTAAAACGGGGGTCACAGGATCGCGGGTTACCAAAATGGAAGCAAGAGCGGAACTACGCTTTGCCATTGGGCTACAAAGAACGAGACTGACCATCCGCGGTGGTAAGTAATGAAAGAATTCATAGAATGAACGAAATATATACACTGATCAAGTTTAGGTAACATAACACCTAGTTGAACATAGAGTTCCCCTGATTCGTTGCTTTGGGCATCGTATAGTGTGTGCACGCATCTGTCCCAGATGGACTACTAATACAATTCATGGACTGAATGCAATATACTGCCCATCAATTTGAACATAAAGAATTGCCATGATTCATTGCTTTGGGCATTGCTCGGTGTGATGCATCTGTCCCAATTGCACTGACAAATATAATTATTTCATTGTACAGTGTACTAGCTGTAGTAGATCCAGACTTAAGTGGTCAAGTCTTCGTCAGCATTGTTTAAGTCGGGTACTCCTTCCATTAATACAGAGTTGGTGTATCGTAGATACATTATAAAATATATTTCATAATATGCTTAGCTTATGTCGTAGATATTGTTATTCTTTCTATAAAGTTAGTTAAACTCAATATAATTTGACTTACGAGGTAGCTCGAAGCATATTATTTCATATTTTAATAAAAGAGAATGAAAAATTATCTCTCGATCGAGAGATAGTCTCATGCATACATTTTAACATCACGTGAGGTTGTCAAATGGGACAGTTTATATTATGAGTTATTTACTAAAAGTTAATTTATTGTAAAAGTTGTGTTAAAAATACTCATACTGTCCAGTGCGCTTAGAATAATGATAGTTGTTCTTAGATCCAATGTGGTGGACTGTCAACTCCCCAGCTATTGACCTTGGGACTCACGCCTACAGACCTTGCATCGCATATGGGCTATATTATACGTTACGTGCCTCAACCTACCCAGGAACTTCAGTCCTTCACTTCCTGAGCACTGAGCCACTGACTACCGAGCCGG
Organism: Saccharum spontaneum; assembly: GCA_022457205.1. Lineage (NCBI taxonomy): Eukaryota > Viridiplantae > Streptophyta > Magnoliopsida > Poales > Poaceae > Saccharum > Saccharum spontaneum. The sequence goes on from CM039595.1 coordinate 62,030,255, forward strand.
AGTGTGAGCGGCCATGGCGGAGCGGGAGTAGGCGTGGTCGTGTACTCGTGTTGCTCCTCGTCGAGCGGCTCCAGGGGTGCCTTTGCATCACGCTGGCTTGGGCCGTCCGGGGACCTGCAACCGCATCATCCTGGTGGTTGCAGCTCTGTGACTGTCCTCTGATTAGTGTCTCTCACACACTAATTTGGTATGCATTAGATACTAGTGAAATCTTGGGTCCAAATGTGATGTAGAGTCAACAATATGAATGGTTGAATTTTACTGTTGATACTCACAGAGAACATATTTTGCAGCACATTTAAACTTGTAGACGCTGGTCTGTTGCTAGATCCACCGCTGGGCGCGAGCCCCTCCTGATCTGAGGGCGTTCTTCACTGGTTAATATAAGGTACTCCCCCGTTTGCCCTGTCTCACATTAAAGTTTACTCCCTGTCATAGCTGAATTCGGGGCTTGTTGTAGATCTGCCATCAGGCCAACGTACGAGCATTATTTGCTCTTCCTCAAAAACCGTCCAGAAATACAACAGAGCAATGGAGGCGACAGCACTGAGTGTGGGCAAGTCCGTGCTGAATGGAGCGCTTGGCTACGCGAAATCAGCATTTGCCGAGGAGGTGGCCTTGCAGCTTGGTATCCAGAAAGACCACACTTTCGTCACTGATGAGCTTGAGATGATGAGGTCTTTCATGATGGAGGCACACGAGGAGCGAGATAGCAATAAGGTGGTCAAGACCTGGGTGAAACAGGTTCGTGACACTGCCTACGATGTTGAGGACAGCCTCCAGGATTTTGCTGTTCGTCTCAAGAGGCCATCCTGGTGGCGATTCCCTCGCACCCTGCTCGACCGCCGCTGTGTGGCCAAGCAGATGAAAGAGCTCAGGGCCAAGGTCGAGGATGTGAGCCAGAGGAATGTGCGCTACCACCTCATCAAGGGATCCGGCGGATCGAAGGCCGCCACCACCTCCGCTGAGCAATCTGGCCTTACTGTTGCAGCCATCTTTGGCATTGACGATGCAAGGCGTGCCGCAAAGCAGGACAATCAGAGAGTGGATCTAGTGCAACTAATCAACAAGGAGGATGAGGACCTTAAAGTGATAGCGGTCTGGGGGACAAGTGGTGATATGGGCCAAACAACAATAATCAGGGAGGCTTATGATAACCCAGATGTCCAAATCAAATTCCCATGCCGAGCATGGGTAGGGGTGATGCATCCTTTCAGTCCAAAAGTCTTTGTCCAGAACTTGGTGAATCAGCTTCATGCAACCCAAGGTGTCGAAGCTCTGTTGGAGAAAGAGAAGACAGAACAAGATTTAGCTAAGGAATTCAATGGATATGTGAATGATACTAGGTGTCTAATCGTGCTTAACAATTTATCCACCATTGAAGAGTGGGACCAGATTAAGAAATGCTTCCCAAACAACAGGAAAGGAAGCCGAATCATTGTGTCAAGCACACAAGTTGAAGTTGCAAGCTTATGTGCAGGGAAAGAAAGCCAAGCCTCAGAGCTAAAGCAATTGTCTACTAATCAGACACTTTACGCATTCTACAATAAGGTAATTTTTTTTGCAACAATATACCTCTTGATATTATTCTAATTCAGTTATGTCTTTAGATAATTTCTAATTCAATTATGTAGGGTGGTCGAAGTGTGTGGGAGTTACCATTGCACTAGAAACACATGATCTAATGCAACAAAAAAAATGCTCCTTCTATAGTTCATGTTAATACCATGCCACAAATATATGTATTTGGATTTTTCAAAACAAATATGTAACGCCCCAAAGTCCAAACGGCTTAGATCTACTCTGTACACTGAGTGGACCACACCTACCAGCATCCTACTTACGCTTTCATCCTCGCTTCGTGCGTAAAAGGATTAATCCAGTGATGGTAAGATAGACTCTAGAAGCCTTATACATTGGTTTATCTGACCTTTAACAAATAAGGTGGAACTAAACTCTCCACGATATCTCATTAACATGTACATGGGCCACTATAGACCAAATTTCAAACTGGGCCAGATGTCACAAAATATATCTATTTCTTAGAACTTTAGCTAGCGTATGCTAGAAAAGGAAATGGTCTAGACGTGTACAGACTTATACAAGTATAAGACAACAATGCAAACAAGGGCAACGTACAAACATACTGACTCCATTGTCTGACGCCACAATTGATGGCATGCCTGCCTTCATATTCAGTGATTTTAAATATTAAAGGGAAATATATTGGATAAATAGAGAATATATAGGAGGTAGCTAGTAGATTGGTTAACACATTGATCTACAAAATGGTAAATGTACGTAATGTAGCACAAAAATCCTCTTTGCACAATTAAATTTTGAAGCTCCTATTTTACACATAATTTTGATATGGAGTATTTGATTTCATATCTAGTTAGATCTATTTGCCTCTATCTCATAGAGATTATTGTAAGATGGGTTGATCGAGCAAATGTATTCTCTCATCCTTTGGATTAAATTTATTGTACTTATCACATTCTTTCGAATTTAAACTAATACATATCTTATTGAGAAATCAAATATAAGTCATTAAAATTAGCATCCAAAAACTAAGATTTGGACTAGGCTACAAATTAATGAAAGCAATAATAATTATTATATTACATACTTTAATTTCATGACTAAACATTGTTCATGAAAATTTAAGGCTAAAAGTTGTTCCTAAACATTTCTCTCTTTTGTTTAGGGTTCCCAAAATGGAGAGGACTCAGTGAAGCAAGTGTCTATCTCGGATGTGGCAACCACAAGTACAGACAATCATATAGCGGTCCATTGTGAGATTTCAGATGATCAATCTATGGATGTTGATGAGAAGGTGGTGGCTAGAAAGAGTCTTACTCGCATTAGGACGCATGTGGGTGCTTTTGAGGAAACTCAACTTATTGGGCGAAAGAAAGAAATATCTGAAATTGTAGACTTAATTTCAAATAATGATAATAGCCAGCAGGTTCAGGTGATCTCTGTGTGGGGAATGGGCGGCCTTGGAAAAACCACCCTAGTTGGTGGTGTTTATCAGAGCCCAAAGCTGAGTGACAAGTTTGAGAAGTATGTTTTCGTCACAATTATGCGTCCTTTCAATCTTGTAGAGCTCCTTAGGAGCTTGGCCAAGCAACTACAAGAAGGGTCTTCTAAGGAAGAATTATTAGAAAATAGAGTCAAGAACAAGAAATCACTAGCATCAATGGATGTTCACGAGTTGACTGAGGAGTTGAAAAGGCTACTAGAGAAGAAAAGTTCTTTGATTGTTCTAGATGATTTCTTAGAGACCTCAGAATGGGACTTGATAAAACCAAGGTTATTACCTCTGTTGGAAAAGACAAGCCGAATCATTGTAACTACCAGGGAAGAGAATATTGCCAACCATTGCTCAGGAAAACATGGAGTTGTGCGCAACCTTCAAGTTCTTCAGCTAGATGATGCACTTTGCCTCTTGAGTGAAAAGGTAACATAAATGTCCTTCATTTTGCTTGATTTGAAGTAGCATTGATTTTGGGAGAATCCATTTTTGAACCTCGAGATTTTAATTTGTGCCATGAAAATCCAAAACCAGAAAAAAAAAATTACAATTCAACTATCAAAATTGTTCACATTTGTCCATCTAGCCATTTTGAAGTTGGTAGCCACATATCATATTCATGTTCCCTCTTCTCTCTCTTCCCCACGGTGTCATGTCATCCTCGCACCTCTCGCACTGCGGTCCTCTCCCCCTTTCCCAACTGTTAGATCTTATTTTTATGCAGGATCTTAATTGCCTAACACACATGAACACCTAATCTTAGATTACCACTTAATCACACTTAGATTTGTACTTACGCATAGATTGGAGATGCCTAGAAAGGCCACCGGTGTCCCATGCCTGCGTGATGCAGGCGACGTAGTGTTCATCTCCTCCTTACTGGTGATTGGTGGTGAGGATGGATGCCAGCACAGGGGTGGCTGGCGGCTGACTTCTGGTCTTCATGAGAAGCACCGAGCTTACCTAGACTGATAGTTATTAGGGTAACTAATCACGGTCTTATCACGTACTCCCTCCGTCCAAAAAAGAGTGTCGTTTTAGAATTTCAGACATCTTATTTGACCATCCGTCTTATTCAAATTTTTTGTATAAATATCATTTATTTTGTTATGACTTATTTTATCATTAGAGATACTTTAATAATGATTTATTTATTTTATAATTTACACAAAATTTTTAAATAAGATGAACGGTCAAACACGATGTCTAAAAATAAAAAACATCACTCTTTTTGGGACAGAGAAAGTATTAATTAGACACAGTGACCCACCCTTCTTATAGCTCGGGCGCCCTAGGATCAATCCAGTGACCATTGGGTCTATTGAGTCCACCGATCATGGGCTGGAAGTGGGCCATTAAACCCTTAGTGATTCGGTGAGTCATTGACTAAGCCGAGATGATTCAACACCAACCTCTCTCTCCTATAAGTCTCCATCCCATCAATGGTTTGACCAACCCACCATGGCCACAAGCATTTCGGCTACATGCTCGGCCATGCACTTGGACATGGCGCACAACATCGCCATCACCACCATGGACCTGGCTTCTAGAAAAGGGAATATATTAATATTTCAGCTTCTGCATCGACTAATGCATATGGCTGCTCATTATTACAAGCGAGCAAAACAAAGTCCAAGGAATCTCAAACATGAAGTTTTGAGCCATGAAGACCATAAAGTTCTCAAAAAGAAAAGACTAAAGAGCAATTCTGTTGCTAAATCGCCAGCTGTGTCTAGCAAACACCTCCATCGCGGTTGTCTCAATAGTCCTACAGCCCGCCTTCATGAAATGGCGATCCTCCTCCTTCTGAAGTAAGGTCCAGTACCTGGTCCAATACGTTCCCTTGAAGATAACCTGCAAATAAGACGGTACTATCACCTTGTCAAACACAATATCATTCTGAGTTAACCAGCCCAGCAAATGGCACTTGCACCCACAAGAATTTGAGACTTCATTTTCCTCTTTAACCCTTTCAACCAACCTGTAAACAAATTGTGTACACTAGTTGAGGGTTTCAGGTTAAAGGAAATATGAACAAACCTCCACATAAATTTAGCATAATGACAGTCAAAGAGTAAATGTTGTATGGTCTCATTGGTGGAACAGAAACAACACTTCCTATTTTCTTGCCACTATCGCCTAGCTAAATTATCCTTGGTCAAGATTACGCCCTTGTACAAGTACCACATAAAGACTTTAATCTTGAGGGGTAGTTTAAGTTTCCAAATTAAAGTGTTGTAAGGTAAAGCATGTACATCTAATAATGCTCTGTACATGGAATTAACTGAAAATAACCCGTTCTGATGCAGCCCCCACACAAAGCGATCCCTTTGGTTTCTTAAGTGTGCATCTGCAACCATGGCCACTGCATTGTGCCATGCTTGCAAATTAAACCTGGTAGCAACTCTAGAGACCACAGTAGCCGGTGTGCACTCGTGCTCCCCTGCACCCACCTCCGCTACACACAAGCCTAGCTAGTTTCTAGTGCTGACGCTGGGTGCGCCACGATTGGGCATAGGTCGAGTTTGGTGTGGCCGAGCTGAAAAGAGGGGTCAATGAGGGCAGCCCTGCTCAGGCCATGCCTAGGCTCAAAGAAGCAGTTGGGGAGGTCCATAGCCTTGCACTGGAGCTCGTCGTGGGGTATGCGAGGGTGAAATAGTACTAGAGGCAGCAGACGTCGACGAGGTCACGGGGCGGCATTATTCGGTGTGCACTTTGCGAGCTAGTGACAGGATGGGCATGATGCAAGTGAGCCACTGATTATAGAGAAGAAAAGGGAGCATATGCATGATGGAGGTGGATGGCATGCGCGCAGCAAACGTGGATGGCTCGGCTTATGGCTATGACAATGATGGAACATGGAACATGGTATTATGCTGACGCGGATGGAGATAGATGCCCACATGGGAGAGCGAGGGCACGTGCGTGGCTGTGGCAAGCATCGGACGATGGGCGGACAGGGCGTGGCATCTTGCGCGACTACTAGACCTAGCAGCACGGAGGAAATTGAACGCGCAGGCAAGTGACGCTGTGAGAGAGCGCGTGGAGAGGAAAGAGAGACGCCACATGCACGGTTTTGATATTGGATGGCTAGAAAGCCATCCTCAAGGGCGTCGTCTCCCCCAGGGCCGACTCGGGGGGCGACTCGCCTGCGCCGCCTCTAACCCACCGTCACAGGCCTCCTCCGGCCGCCGTCGCCGCAGCTCCGGCTTGCGGTGGCTGCGGCCCGCCGTGGTCTCTCCTCCCTCTCCCTCTCCCTCTCCCTCTCCTCACCTTCTCTTCCTCCACCGAGCCTTCCACTCTTCGGCAGCTTGGTTGGCCGCCGGCGTGCATGGAGCGGCGGATCCGGGCTCCCTGGGCATGGATCTAGCGTCCCTTGCCCCGGATCTGGCGCGTGGGAGCCCAACTGCAGCGGCGGTCTGCGGTCGCCTGCCTGTCCAGCAGATGGTTGCTGCGCTCGCTGGGGCACGGATCCGGTAGCCCTCGCCCGGATCTGGCGTGCTGCGGCCGGCTGCGCGCGCTGGCGGCCACCTACGGCGGTGGCGGGGCGGACAGCGTGGTTCTGCCCCTGCCTGAGTCGCACCTGGTCCGACAGGACGTAGCGGCCACCTCTGTCCGGGCGCTGGTGGGGAGACGGAGGCCTACGGCGGCGGGACCTCTGTCGTCACGCGTGGAGCTGCCTTGGTCGGTGCCCGGTGGCGGTGGGTCCTGCTCGTTCACACGGCCGTTGTGCGGCTCCGGGCTGGCCGAGCACCTCTCCGAGCACTCACGGCCGTCCCACGTGGGCGCCGCATCAGCGCCACGCTCGGCGCCGGCGCCACCAGCGCACCCTCCCTCCCCCGTGCGGAACCCGCCACCACCGCGGGCTCCGTCTGGACAGCGGGTGCATGGCCCGGGCACGACCGGCGGGCGGGGACGACGACGCGCTAGGACTGTCTGTCTGGGCGTGTAATCTCCTCCTCAGCGTGTTCGGACGCGCATCATCAGCCGTGTGTGCCGCGGGCGCAGCGGGTGGCCTGCTCCTATGACGAACAATATCGGGGTGGAAACCCTGCTTGGATCCTCCAGGCCGGCGGCGGTGGCGCAGCCGCGTCATTTACCTTCTTGAAGGCACCGTCGAGGTTCATGTTCGTCGGAGCAGGCTGGGGTCGAAAGACCTACTCCATTGCTTCCAACGTTGTTGGCATCTGCGGATGTCAAGGTCCTTCCTGAAGGCATCGTCGGAGCACCACCGCAGCACATCTTCCGTTGCCCTCGTCGATCCTGCCGCGCAGCCGCCTTCTGCTGAAGTTTCTACTGTGCCTGTGTGTGCCTATGTTCCAACACATTGGTTTGTCCTACAGCACTTCACCTCGCCGGCGTCGTTCCTAGCGAATGCTTTGCCGCTACAGCTCTCTTCTTTGACGGATGCTTTGCCGTCGTAGTTGCTGGCCCCCCTCTTTGGCAGATGCTTTGCTGCTGAGAGTATCGTGGCCGCCCCCCACTGTGGATGCTTTGCCGGGCTTCTTCCCTGACAGATGCTTGGCCGTCTGTGCATTCCTGGCGGATGTTTTGCCGTCTTTGGCTCTTTGGCCCCCTCTCTGGTAGATGCTTTGCTGCCGAGAGTGTGCTGGCCCGCTTCTTGGCGGATGCTTTGCCGCCTTGGTCGCTCGGCTCGTTGGCGGATGCTTTGCCGCCGTTGCTGCTGGTTACTCGTTCTCTGGGTGGATGCTTTGCCACCTGGGCTTGGTCTTTTGCGTAGGAAACCTTTGCGTTGTTATCTTTTATCGCAGGCACAGTGGTAGGTCTTGGTGTTGAGGGCAGTCGCTCTTTCTTTGTATCTTTTTTGTTCTTATGTTTATCCCAGGTTACTCACTACTTTCTTTTTCTTGGTGGTTTGTAATCTGTGCTATGATAGCTGACTTGTAATTCACTCCTCTTAATGAAAAACGGGCTATATCCCCCGATCGCGAAAAAAAAATATTGGATGGCTAAAGGTTTTTTCTTTTGGACTTCTTGTATGACCAAAATCAAATCTGACTTGATAAAAAAACTATGACGATAGTTCGATAATTAAAAATGGACTTTTCCATTAGGCCCCGTATAGATCCTTTAATTTGGAATTGAATTTATTCTAATAAATTATAATTTAGGCACATATTAATTAAGCTAATATGATTGTATATGGTTATTTGTAGACTATTGTTAGTCATGCAAGGGAGATGCTTAAATGTTGCATCTCTACTGTAGGGAAGCGAGTTGAAGGGCATGCTATAATTTAAAGAGTAGAAATATAGCATGGTGATCTATAGAATCAATTTTCCTATCCCAACTTATGAATTTGAGATATAATTTTATATGTGAATTTTGGAAAGTTGTGGAATCTCAAATTCCAAGGCAAATAGCCTAATTCATTAAGTAGATTCCAATTCCTCTAGAATGAAAGAATCCAAATGGCCCCTTACTTTTTTCCGTATATGCGAAATAGCATTATTAATAATTGCCCTAACATTCCAAAGATTCTATGAATGGTTTTGACATCATATAATTGGGAGAGGGCCTATGCCGCTTGGTTATACATAGGAAAATGCAAATTGTTTGATATTATTTTAATCATTTGAGTAATCCAATCAAGAGATTGTTTGTGCGCATAGAAATAGCATATACAAGATTCATATATATATATATATATATATATATATATATATATATATATATATATATATATATATATATATATATATATATATATTATTTAATTTGTTCTCTCGGTATGCTCCCTGAAATCACCTGAACTGCATGGATTTTAGACGTGACTTTGTTTTTGTATGTAACAGAGGACCTTCATTCCCAAATTTTATTAATACTAAAAAGAAATATATCTAAGCTTAGTTATTTTATGCTTTTAAGCCTTATAAATCTTATAAATTGTATCAATATCAGGTATTTGATGACGCTACATATTTGGATGAGCAAAATAATCCCGAGTTGGTTAAAGAAGCAAAACAAATCCTTAAGAAGTGTGGTGGACTTCCCCTTGCAATAGTTGTCATAGGTGGCTTTTTGGCAAACCGTCCAAAGACTGCAGAAGAGTGGCGGCAATTGAACGAGAATATCAATTCAGAATTAGAGACGAATCCAAAGCTTGGAATGATAAGAATCGTCCTTGAAAAAAGCTATGACGGCTTATCCTACCATCTCAAGTCTTGTTTTTTATATCTGTCCATTTTTCCTGAAGATGAGAACATTAGTCGAAGGTGTCTGGTGCGTCGGTGGGCAGCAGAAGGTTACTCAACTGAGACCCATGGGAAGTCGGCCATTGAAATAGCTGATGACTACTTCATGGAACTCAAGAATAGAAGCATGATTTTACCATCTCAGCAATCAGTTCACAGCAGGAAATCAATTGACTCTTGCAAAGTCCATGATCTCATGCGTGACATTGCCATCTCAAAGTCAATGGAGGAAAACCTTGTCTTCAGACTGGAGGAAGGCTGCAGCATGAACATCCATGGCCCAATACGCCATCTTGCTATCAGTAGCAACTGGAAGGGGGATAAGAGTGAATTCGAGGGCATACTGGACTTGTCCCGAATACGATCGCTATCTCTGTTTGGCGAGTGGAAGCCATTTTTCATTTCTGACAAGATGAGGTTTCTACGAGTGCTTGACTTGGAAGGGACTGCAGATTTAGAATACCATCACCTTGATCAGATTTGGAAGCTTATTCACCTAAAGTACCTTTCTCTACGAGGATGCAGGGGTATTAATCTACTGTCAGATTCATTGGGCAACCTAAGGCAACTCCAAACGCTAGACGTCAGAGATACATGGGTAAAGGCTCTGCCAAAAACCATCATCAAACTTCGGAAGCTACAGTACATCCATGCTGGAATCAAATCAGATTATGTAAAAGAGGAAAATAATAGTTTAATGGAGAGGTGTCTTGGCGGGGCGTGTCTCTGTGCGACATGTTGCTTACCTATTCTTTTGAGCATAGATGGCCCCAGCTGTAAGGCCCTTACCAGACGTGATGCATGCACTTTCGCTTGCTGCGTGGAATTCCCTGCAGTCGTGACGGGAGCAGATGAAGAAAGAGGTGCTATGGTGCCAAGGGGTATCAGAAAGCTTAAAGACTTGCACACACTATCGGAAGTGAGTGTCGGAAGGGGAAATAACGTTCTACGGGACATCAGAATGCTCACGGGGTTGCGCAAGTTAGGAGTGAGCTGCATCAACAAGAAGAATGGCCGTGCGTTTTGCTCGGCCATTTCCAATCTCAGCAGACTAGAATCACTGTCGGTGAGTTCAGCAGGAAAGCCAGGTTTGTGTGGTTGCTTGGATGAGATATCCTCACCTCCGGAAAACCTGCAGAGCCTCAAGCTGTACGGAAATCTGGAAAAGTTGCCTCAATGGATCAAGGAGCTACAGCATCTTGTGAAGTTGAAACTAGTAGGCACTAGGCTATTGGAGCACGATGCTGCTATGGAATTCCTTGGGAACCTACCGAGCCTGGAAATTCTAGGTCTGTGTTGGTCATCGTTTCAATGTGAAGAACTTGGTTTCAATTCTCTGCAGGGCGGAATAGCATTCAGAAGCCTCAGGGTGCTTACGCTTTCAGTGTCAGGCATCAAATCGGTAAAATTTGACGAAGGAGCAATGCCCAAACTGGAGCGGCTGAAGGTCACAGGCAGAGTAAATAATGAATTTGATTTTCCTGGGCTAGGATTTCTCCCAAGCATCAATGAGGTCCAGATCAGAGTTTCCTTTCCTTGGAATTTGGACAGGATAATAGCCGCTCCTGATCATGAGACTCGGTGCAAGATAATTGAGGAAGAAGCACTAGAAGAAAGGCGCAAGAAAGGTGTGCTCAAGAAGAAAATCCAGGACCAACTAGCTCAGAATACAAACGAACCCATTGTGACGGTGAACTGAGTGAGTCTCAGACTCGGACAGGTATGTACGTTTGCCATTTTTTGCGCGCCTCTTTGATATATAGATACACAAGAATTTATCAAAGCCCTTTCGGCAATTAAGAAACGCTTTATGATGATATCAGCGTACACCCGTGTCTTTCTCAGATACAGGTTCAGATAGCCCGTCAGAGGATGAAGAAGATCAGCAGGCTGCCTGGGAGCTACTGCCAGGTGGGTCCAAGTCCAATATGGTACCTACGTGGGTGCGTAGCAGTGCCCGTGCCTCCATTCCCTGTTTTGCGCGTTATATATTTCATCATTTGTGTGTTTAGTGTTTCGATTCAATTGTTTGGTGGTGTACGTGTGATGTGTCTGTGCCTCCGGGTGGTTATGAATACCCCCTTCAGCCTGTTTGTACTTGCTTTCTGCTGTTTATGAAGATACGAAGATGCTGTTACAGTGTTACGTGACAATAATCCACCCAGTGGCATTATTTGTATGGCCCATTAAGATACTTGTTTAGAAGTGGCCAAAGTTTATTTGACATACACATGCGCTTTATCATGGTTTGCATTTTTCTGTTTGGTGAGAATTATGCTGCTAGATTTTAGATATGATGTTAGCTACAATTTATAAACTAGAGCTAGTTCATGAGATAACTCATGAATGGAACGGAACAGTGGGCCTCGTACTAGCGAGCCAGCGAGCCCCAAGCTAGTAGTGGTGGACCTAGTGATTTCAGTTGCCAAGGAACGGAGACTTTGGGCCAAAGCCCAAAGCGGTGGTACTAGTACACGCAGAAGAAAACAAAAACAACTAAAATGCTTGTTTTTGCACGTGCATGCAGAAAGACTTCAGCGCGAACATACTAAACGACAAAAAAACATAGGTGAACTCATCTGCCATCGCCGCCGTTGGAGACGAAGCAAGTGGTGGTGTTGGGGTTTAGGGATTTAGGGGTTTGTATGCTCTCCACGCTTAGAATAGGTTGTCGGGGAGAGGTTGCCGGACAGGCGGTGGTCGTGGTCGAGACGACGACAGAGGGCGGGAGCGCTGCCCGCCGAGTGGGGGGGGGGGGGGGGGGGGGGTGGTTGGGCAATGCCGGTGGCGAGGGCGTCCACTAGAGAAGAAGAGCAGAAGCTTGGGATTAGCGTGGAAATGGTGGATGGCGGAGACAGAGGTGGCAGCTCGTCGCCGAAGCCCGAAAGGTGGTGGAGGTGGGGGTGCTCGCACCGGATCAAGAGGAGAAGCTCAAGTTAGAGGTGGCTGTGGCCGAGGGCGGCAGTGGAGGCAACGTCCATGGCGCTGGAGCCAGGCAGGGTGAGCCAGCCGCTAGGGAGTGAGGAAGAAGAAGAATAGAAGATAACGTGTGAGGAAGAAGAGAGAAAGTGTACAGATGGGTGTACTCGGCGTGCGCGTATGCCTGCTAGTAGAGTCTAAAAACAAACATAGGGTGCATGTGGGTCCACCACTCTTGTGTTCTTGAAAATTGAAATAAACAAATGAGTAGCAAATGCTGGAACATGCATTTTTGCAAACTTTATGGCGGAAAATCAAAATAGTATGTGCACAACTAACATAGCACCCTTAAAACTTTATGGAGTATTTTGTTAGTGGTATGTATTTCTTTTCACGCGGGTGCAAAATTTACTGTAGCAGCAGCAAGAGAAAGCACCTGTTCCTGCAGCTGATGCTGATTCTTCTCCCTCAAAAATACTGTAGCGTCGAGCAGCAGCTGCTTTTTGCTGCAGCCGAACACCCCCAACAATATTAAAGGAGCACTGTTGTACATACTAGTAGTTGCAATGCTCATGATCTGAGAGGCGGGCTCACAAAATGTTCACATATACGGTGATTCACAAATAATCAAAGGGCTCAAAAAGGCATAAGGCTGTACTGAAGATGTCCAGGAAATCAAAGTAAGCTTATGCCTAATTTTCATACTTAAAAACAGGATAGCACAGATACGAAGTATATATCCCATTCCAAAAAGGTGGTCCTCTTTTGCTTTTTTTTTTGGATAGAGGAATTTTATTCCGGCCTCTGCAGGAGTTTTGCACTCAACCATTCATTATTACATCGTTTCAGCCACTAGCTGATAAAGAAAAGCTCTCAAAAAATGTCGAAAGTGTGGGAGACTGTATACGTAAATTAAGCTCTAAGCCTATTAGAAAGCAAACATCCATTCTTATCTAAATTCTCCGTTGCTACAGTCTCCATCACTCGGCATGCCCTTTTCAAATTTGGTTGGTCGGCCTCCTTTTGAAGTATGGACCAAAACTGCATCCATTGGGTCACCCTGAAAATAACGTGTAAATAAGAGTAAAATATTTTTTGTCAAATATTACATCGTTTCTGGTCAACCATATAGACCAAAATATTGAGCTTGCTCCTACTCGAATTTGAGGTCACCACTTTGAGTCTACGTGTTGTAACCATGTTTGGAAAAAACAGTCATATATCTTGGTGGTTGTAAACCAAAGGCTATGTGAGCAATCCTTCAAATAAAACGTGCTACATGGCACTCAAAAAATAAATTTTGGATGGTTTCTTTGTTGTTACAAAAATAACATTTGTTGTCACCCTTCCAATTTTGTTTTAAAAGATTTTATTTTGTTAAAATCACCCATTTTATTAATAACCAAACAAAAATTTTGACTTTTAGGGGTACCTTGAGCTTCCAAAGCGCTTTATTTCGAGGCATTGCCATTTGGTTTACTATTCTTTTATACAATGATTGAACAGTAAACACCCCCTTATAAGTAAGGGTCCATTTAATAGAGTCTACTTGTTCATCCAGTTGCTAGTAATTAAGGGTCCTCTTTTGCTAATTGAGTCTCATCTAGCTTGAAACTTGTTTTTGTGCTCGAGAAGCCAATTCTACGAACTTGTCATCACCTTAGTCGTTCTTATCCTCACTTTGTTCTCATTCCATGCTCATCCGATATGCACCGTCGCCCGTGAAACATTCAACGCATTCACATCGTTTTCTCTTCGTGTACCTCTCACAGGGAAGCTTGCCGCCGAAACTCCACCACAAAAGTTGGGGGCTACCCCCATGACGTGAGTTTTCTTGACGTTTTCGACATTTGGCGACCGGCAGTTGGGCACAAAGAAAGCCAATTTTCTTGACGTTTTCGACATTTGCATTGGCGACCGGAAGTTGGGCACAAAGAAAGCCAGCGAAAGGCCTCGAAACTTTTGTCATTTGTGCCTGGATGGTTACACCAACCACCTAATTGACGCACCTTAGCTTCTTTCCCATTTTCAATTTGTGTAGGAGATCTTGGTGATAGGACATGCATGGGATCGTATTTGTTGAGATTGTTGTTCGGCAAACCAACGAAAATATGTGAACGGTTCCACGAAAAACAAACCAAGATGACAAAGCTACGGATAGTACGTACAGTGTAGGAATTTGTGCGAATTTTCAGACCATCAGCTCGAGGCGGATCTCCTACTCGTAAGATGTATGTAAATGAGGGTGGGAAAGGATGACGCTGAAAGTCGCTTCTCGCTAGGTTTTGTCCGAGGATTTCTATCTCAATCTTTATTTTCTTTTAAACTTCACATATATGTAAATCATCCAATGTGTCGTCATCAGTGACTGCATGCTAATCCCTGATGCATCAGACAATTCAGAGTAGCCAAACGTCACATACAAGCACACCAACAAGTGCTGCTCATCATGGGGAAAAGGAATTCTACGATTTCTTTCTCCCAACTAGGGAGACGTTCCGATTCACTATTCATGGACCATTCAGCCTCAGAAAATGATGCCCCGCCCTGTCCCCTGTCCCCAGTCCTCAACCATTGACCATTCATTTTCAGAAGCTGTTGTCAGCCATTGCTCTCCCTCAGTCCTCACCCCCAATCAGTGCAATAATGACAGCATGTTAGTGATCCTGATTGATGGGTAGTAGCATTAAACAAAGAACACTCACAGATAAATCAACCTGCACATGCGCAATCAATCAGTGCTCGGCAAGTTGCCTGCATGCCTGACAGTTTCGCGCCGACAAAAGCTTCCATTCATCCTTTTTCCCATTTCATTTACGTACACATGGTACAGTCAAAACTTCTTGATTCTGGCAGCATGGGCCGGTGGGCCACATGGCAGGTACAATTAGGAGGCTTGATCACAATCGGCAACAATAATTTACTAAGGGGAGGCTATAGCAAACAACATATCTAATTACGGACACAAGGAATGGGGTGTATGGTTTTCAAGGGGAGGGACGGAGGGACCTAAACTGGCTTTCTACTGTCCTTACATTGATCTGCTGTGTGTATGGTACAAAACATACACTGGTATGGCTATGAGGGCTCCTGTCCTCTATGTACACCATGGGGCGCTCGCTCAGGGTTCCTGGCTGTTCACCCGGTGGTGAAGCTCCAGCATCTCCTGGTGGTTGGGGTCCACTGAGAGGGCCGCGCGGCAGTCCCGGAGGGCGCTCGAGATGTCGCCGATGTGCTCGTGGAAGGCCGCGCGCAGGTGGAGCAGGTTCAGGTCCGCCTTGAAGGCGATTGCCTTGGTCAGCTCCGCGATGGCCTCTTTCTCCTTGTGGTTGTCCATCAGCACTGAGCACCAGAATCAAATTAGGAAAGAGTCTGCGTCAGCAAATGAGGCGACAGAACAGTGAACAGATGAGCTAATTCATGGACTGAGTGAGTATATTATGGTTGTTACACCTACTGACCAAGTTGAACATAGACAATGGCAGACTACATTGACTTCTCACCAGCTAATGTCAGGAACCAGAGTAGTTGGTTCGTTAAAGTAGCACGAACCACTGGAAGTTGAGCAGATGAGCTACATCTATTAACAATTATTATAAACTACTGCATCAAGAATTTTATATTCTAAGTTTCAATCTGCTTTGAATCTGGTGGCTTAGGATCACATCACGTCCTAGCTTTGTCATACTAAAATTATAAGAAACTGGATATGCCATGCAGCAGGATGCGGCGCTTACCAGCAGCACGGTATCTGTAGGGATAGACTCGCAGAGGGTCGAGTTTGGTGACTATCTGCAAGTCTGTTTTTGTCAGCTCCCGGTCACAGTACTCAGATCTCTTCTCATATGCTGATGCAATGTTCCTGGCCTTCTCTATCAGCTTGGTCATTTCATCGTATGCACCTGCTCTGTTGTTCCGAAGGAAATGAACCCTTGCAAGGCCTTGATGCGCTCTGGTGTGGCCAATCTTTAGGGCGTTAATGTAGCATTCAGCTGCCAGGTCTAGCTTTCCACAATCCACATAAACACTTCCGAGGTTGTTTAGAGCCTACAAGATGTTAGATAATTATCAGTAAGTTGCAGTTATGCACATCTCAAACTAGAATGACAAAGAGACATAAACAGGGCAGTTTCTCAAGTTCATGTATTTTTTAAAAAAAAATCTTTTCATTAGCCATTGAAAGGAGTGCTTCATTTATCTGTAAGGTTGAAGTGAAAATTTCCAGTAATAGTGATGATATCAGATGCTCTAACTTAGCTAACAGGCCAACTACTTGGCAGGAAATAAAATTAAACTTAAGAGTGTACCCAAGAGTCCAGTTGATCAGCTGCCATGTTAGGAGAAACAGGACAACCATTTTTAAGAGTGAGACTGACATTCCCATACTTAATGCAACAATGGTCAATGAATAAATAGGACATCTTAACTTTTTAACAAAATTTAGCAACACCTGGCAATTGAACAAATGCATAGGTGAAGAATGAAAGCAATAGCAAGAATCTAAGACCCCTCTCCACCCCCAAAAAAGCGACTACTCAACAAATGTAGCAATAAATTTCCACTTCATATTTTCCAAGGAGAATGATGAAAGTTTAGGAAAAAATAAATAGTGGCAACTGGCAACTATATTCCATTTTTTGGTACAAGATGTCTTAAATCCCAGCATTATGCAGCATGTCAAGGCAGAAAAAGGACAACAGCTCCTGATCATTCATGGTCCATTTAGCTAAGTGAAATTCAGGAAATGATGCGGAGGGAAAAAAGAGCCCTTACCTGACCCTTCCGAAGTCTATCTGAGGGACACCGCAATGCATCTTCTAGAAGTGATACAACTGTTGCTGAGGTCGAAGGATCAAGACTTGAATCGGCCAAAGCATAAGCTTTCAGAAAAAATGCCTCAAATGACCTTTGTATTGCAATTGATGCTTCCGCTTTCTGCAGTCCTTCCTCACAGTGGCCAGTATCATACAATATCCATCCTTCATAGACAAGCCTTTCATGATCACTTGCAGCATGCTCACGAGCAAGCTGCAAACTCCTCATTGCCGCCTCAGGACAGTTTAATCTGGTAACATAAAATGAAACCATATCAATCCTAACACCCCAAATAGTGATATCATAAAAAACATATGCAGTAAGTTAGCACTTAGCACAGAAGACATGTGCAAACATGCTGACAAGACAAACATGTGAGAACATTCCAGCTTTCAGACATATGATACTAGTAGGTGTAAGACATGCCAAGACGCCAAGTTGCCAAACCATGTGCAATAGCATGAGCATCTACTAGGACCATTATTGTGTTACTCTATAATACTGGATTAGGCAAACTATTCTTCTAAGCAATAACATAAATTAATTTATTTACCTGAGAAGAAGCAAAGATTGCCTAAAGTACAAAACTCCTTTGGCATTATCTGACTCCAGCATTTGATATATAACAGAAAGGGACCCTATATCATCCACAGACGACCAGCGATCATAAAGTTGCATCCAACAGTCAGCAGCTGTCCACTGCTCTACATTCTCTAGCACTAGCATTCGCAGCTGCTTGGCAGCAACCCGACCACCAATCATACGATAATCTGGGGCAAGAGTGAGGATTGCCTGCACGTCACATAAGGCAGCCCTATAATCCTCAAGAGCAAGGTAGCAACAAAACCTCAGTTCTAAGCACTCCAGCACCAGCTTGAATCCAAGGATCCGGTTGATCTCCATCAATGCAGCTTCAACACTTTGCCTTTTCATCAAAGATGCAGCTCGGAACATATAGGGATATGTAAGAGTAGGGTCCAACTCAGTAGCCTTGTTAAGATTTTCTATCTTGTTATCACCCTCCAAATATAGTGCTCTCTCTTGATACATCCACCCAAGAGGCCACCGAGATGACATAACAGAGTCTAGCAACTTGAGAGCAAAATGCTTATTACCCCTCAGAGAGGCCAATCTAGCCAAACCCGCTAATGAATAGAGATGGCCAGCAGAAAAGGCAGCATTGAACAGGCGCTCAGATTCAGGGTAATCTTTCCTTAGAAATCTGGTGCATGCCAGCTGATGTAAGGCCAGCTGCTTCTGCCTAGAATCTGATGCCGACTCTACCAGCTTTTCCAAGAAACTTACAGTGACATCCGATGTTGGGTTGGTACTCATGGAGACTTCACTAAGAAGGCAATATAGGGAGAAAGATGCATTGCCAACCATTGTCAATCTCTGTGCCTTATTTGCAGAGGAGAAAATCCTAACCACTTGTTCATCATTCAAGCACTCTGGAAGCTCATTCAAGAGCACTTGCAAGCACGAAGCAGCAAGGATGGAACAGCCCAGCTCAAGAGCACACTCCATGAAGTCTATAGCATCTTGCCTTGAAGAGACGAAAGAAGCAAGCTTTCGCTCACATGCATCCTTGAGTCCCTTGCAGCAAAATTTATTGGCAAAATCAAGCATCTCCAAGATAGCATCAGCTGACAAGTATGGTAGTCTTCCTGACAGGCTGAATTTACTGATTGCCCTCATGCCAATAGGGGAGATACCATTTCTAGACATGTCAATGACCTCCAGATACGATTCCCTAAATCCACCGTTAAGCATTGCATACAGTGGAGTCGACAGAGCCGCGAGCTTCCGCCGATCGCAAGCAATCATATCATCTCTTATCCGGAAATGAACCACCGCAGAGCCCCGAAACTCATCAGACTCATCATCATCATAGCTCATCACATGCGACCCAGTGAAGACCTGCGACACGAAATCCAGCAGCCTGAATTCCTGCGAGCACTTGCCGCACGAGCTGAGCAGGTCGGCGATCGCCTCCTCCCCTTTCTTCTCGTACTTGAGCCACGCCCCGAAGATGAGCTTCTCGTGGATGGTGCTCGCCTTCTCCCACGCGGACTGGAGGCTCCTCCGCGACAGCTTGGCCTCGCCGAGGCCGCGGAAGACCTGGAACTGGAGCAGGTACAGGCAGGACTTCTCGTCAGGAGGGCAGGACTCCAGCTCCTCGTGTATCTGGGCCAGTATGTCGACATAGTCCGCGGGCTTGAAGTGCGGAAGCACCGCCGGCTCCGGCATCTTCATCAAGGAATCTCTGCAGCACAGACAGAAGAGGATGGACATCTCAATCAGCCAATTTTGCACAGCCAAATCGACATCAGTACCCAAAAGATCGAGTCTTGCGCGACACAATTCAGGCATAAAGGAGCACATCTTGCGAAATCAATCACAGGAAATAAGGTACGGCAGAGCAAGCGACGGGCGGGGGCTTACATGGAGGAGCTGGCGGCGGCATGGCCGGAGAACTTGGAGAGCTTTCCCCTCTCGAGGGGCAGCCACGAGTGGGGCGCGGAGTGGAGCTTGGTCTCCTTGCAGGCCGACTCGGAGAAGAAGAGCTTCCTCATGGCACATACCACGGCAGGTGCCGAAATCAGGACTCCGCCTCCACTCGTTCCTCTCGACGAATCCACTCAAATCCTTGCCATCCAGGGGCCCAAATCACCCCGAATTTGCAAGAAACGCCGCGAATCAAAACCCCGGCGCCAGCCGCGTGGCGGGGACCGGCGGCGAGATTCGGAGCCCAAGAAGGCAAGAATTCCGGAGGGGGCGGGGCGCCCAGGGAAGGCCGCGGCGGCGGCTTGGACTTCGGAGGCCCGAGCAGGCGTCGGAACCCGGCCGGCCCCAACCACCGACCGCAGCAAGAGGGGGAAGGCAGGCAGGCACCAATCTGCAGCTAGAGAAGGAGAGGGAAGTGGGAGAGCGGGGGCGGATAGAGAGGTGGAGAGAGAAACGCAAAGGCGCCGGCTTTAATGGCACGACTCGGCCCAGCGGGGCGGGCGCAGGACCAGCAAGAAGCCAAGCGGGGACTCAAGTAGTATAACCACTCCGCCACCCGAGCGCGCGCGAGCGAGCGAGCGAGCTCCCACCCCCAACCACACCTCACCTCGCAACCAAATCCAACCCAACCCGACCCGGGGTATACGGGAGAAGAAAAAGGGGGAGCGAGCGAATCCACCACCAGCCACCAGCACGGGGAGAGCGGGTGCGAATTGCGAAAGCACCCCCCCAAGATTTGCTCGCTCCGCTCTGCTCTCGGTGATGCGGCGGGAGGAGGGTGACGGACGGACGGTTGGAGGGGACAGGGGAGGGAGGAAGAGGAGTAGGCGTGCGGTGTGCGCGGGCGGTCCGGCGCGGGCGGCGGGGTCCCGCGATTCGGCTGGGCTGCTGCCCGTCTTTTTTATTTTTTAGCCCTTTTTTCGAAAGATTTTCTCAAATACGCCCCTGACGGAAAGATTTCAGAAAATGGACCCAGAGCTTGGCGCCATCCACGCTGGCGCCAAGGTAACACAGCTTGGCGCCGTTAACGTTGGCGCCAAGCCCCCATGCCACTTGGCGCACGACGCTGAGCTGGCGCTGACGTGGCAGCACCTTGGCGCCGTCACCATTGGCGCCAAGCTTGGCGCCATCGTCATTGGCGCCAAGCCTGGCGTCATAGACCTGTTACTATGTATATCATTTTTTATCCTAAGTATTTTAAGGTTGTTCTAAGTGATCAAATAGAAAGTCACTGTAAAAACTCTAGAGTTTGTCACATTTCTCAATATCCAAGTCATGGTAAAATTTCAAATTTGTAAATGTCCAAGTCATGTTAAAAAAGCTATTTTTCCATATGTCTACCACATGGTAGTTGGTATTCTAACATATACAGGCCGTAGCAAAAATCCAGATTTATTTGGCTAAGTCTTTAAATTTACTATGGGATGGGGATGGAAATATGGCTAAGTCTGGATTTTTACTGTGATTTGGACATTGAGAAATTTAAAATGTTACCATGACTTGGATATTAAAAAAGGGCTTCATATTTTGGACTTGGATATTTAAAATTTTACCATGACTTGGACCTAATTCCATGACTTAACGTGAAGCCCTTTTTACGTGACTTAGTGAAATGAAAGTTCTATACCAGTTATGATGTTGGACCTTAAATGAAAGTTGTAGTTCATGTTATGTAGAAGAAACTTTGTTTTTGGACCAAGAGCTAGATCAACTTGTAAGCTTGTTAAACAGAGGCTCGAAGTTTGGATCAGCTGCTGTTTTTCAGCCCTAGAAATAATTCTAAGTCCTGGATTGACAGCAGTGAGTTGCTATGTTTGTGACCTTTTATCTTCCAAATTCATGTGAAAGCTCAATTGGATTCCTTAATATGGGTTGAAGTACTTTTCATGGTGGAAACAATGAAGCAAGTCTCATCAAGTTTGTAGTTCATTTGGATCTTCGAAAATAGTTTCCAAAACAGCAAAAAGCTTACTTTATCCATCTCATGGTAAATTTTCAGACTTAAACAAATTTTCATATGTCCATCTCATGGTAAAATTTTGATAGGCATATGCAAATTTTATCATGAAATGGGCTTATGCAAATTTTGGTTTTAAATTTTGGCCCCAAGTAAAATTTTGAATATCCAAATCCATAACATGAAGCCATTTTGCAATATCCAAGTCATGGTAAAATTTTAAGTCTTCAAATTTACCATGTGATGGACATATGCAAATTTTACCATGACTTGGTTATTTAAAGACTTAGCCAAAATTTGTAAATTCCAGACTTAGCAAAATTTAAAGACTTAATCTCAAAATTTTAAATATCCAAGTCATGATAAATTTAAAGACTTAATCTCATGATAAATTTAAAGACTTAGCTAAAATTTTAAATATCTAAGTCATGATAAAATTTACATATGTTCATCTCATGGTAAAATTCCAGACTTAGCCGATTTGCATATGTCTAAACCTTAGTAAATATCAAGACTTAACAAATTTCAACATGTCCATCTCACAGTAAATTTGAGTACTTAAAACAGGGTCTTGGCGTCGTGAATTGTGGCGCCAGGCTTGGCGCCAATTACGATGGCGCCAAGCTTGGCGCCAACGGTGACGGCGCCAAGGTGCTGCCACGTCAGCGCCAGCTCGGCGTCGTCGGCCAAGTGGCATGGGGGCTTGGCGCCAACATCAATGGCGCCAAGCTGGTTACCTTGGCGCCAGCGTGGATGGCGCCAAGCCCTGGGTCTATTTTCTGAAATCTTTCCGTCAGGGGCGTATTTGAGAAAATCTTTCGAAAAAAGGGCTAAAAAACAAAAAAGACGGGGCTGCTGCTTTGGGACGGAATTCCTGGGAATCCAAAGCCCCGACGAACGCTTTTGTGCAGCGGCCGCTGCTGTCTGTGATCCCCCACCCCCTACCCTCTAGTCTCCTCGCTTTGGTGACGAAAGATGGGAAAGAAAGACGCCGCCCTTTATCGATCTACTACCAACTCCCCCTTCCTTCTCTTTCTCTGTCGCCAGTGGAACACGACGATGCAGAACAGACAGACAGAGAGAGCGCTCCCGTGTTAAGCAAGCATCAAGGGCGGCAAATAGCCGTGTCCGCCGGATAAGCACGCGGCTAATCGCGTCGGAATCCCGTGTTCGTGTGGTCGTAGCGTAGCGTTTGGGCCCCCTGACGCTGCCGACTGCCGGCAAGTGCTGGTGTGGTGCCCCGGCGAGTGCGATGGCGTCGTGCGGCGTCACTCACTGGGGCCTGGCCGGAGCCGACCGTAGTGCCTGCGCCGCTGGTCCAGGCCAGACCACGCCAGAGGCTCCACCAGAGCAGAGTCGGTCGCCCAACGCCAGCGGCGCGTTTGTGCTCGCGGCATGACTTTTCTTTTTGCTACTGTACTTCTCTCGGGGTGGCAGTAGCACTCTTTTTGGGGGCTGGTTTTACGGTTTTACGTGGCCATGACGAGTGCACCTGCCGGCGCGCGCGTGAACGGCGGGCGGCGAGTCGGCGAGCGCGTGGCCGTGGCGCACGCGGTTTCGGTTGGGTTTCGTTTGCCGTCGTGCGGTGGTGCGGAGGGAAAGGAATCGTGTGCGCGGGGTGGCGGTCGTTTACTGCCAGCGTACACGTTGGTTGTGCCCGTTAATAGTTTCACAAGTATATAGCGATAGGTAAATTGGGTGGTTGCAACAATTAAGGAGGGAATGGTTCCACAACATTGAATGACATTAGATTAGTAGTATTTTCATAAAAATGTTAGATCGGCCAACGTACACATTGGTTACGTGCTTTCAACCCATGGTAGCGTAGTTTGTTGGATTTGTTGCGGTAGAACCTGTCGTTCCTGAGTTTCTTGATTTATACCCTCGATATTCACATTTTTTTCTAGATCTATTTCAGAGTTTAATGGCGTTGATACGAGTACCCGTCAGCGACAGGAAGTGCACTTTGTCAAACTTGAGATTTGTTGGTTCGTTCTTTCAAAGGTGCTCGTAGGATACTAGTGTGTGTTTGTGTTCGTTTACACTTTACACCGATGAATGTGCATGAATGTATAAGTGTCTGAGCATGTACTATGATTTGCCAAAAAGGAAAATTGATGAATTACATGCTTATGTAAAAGCTATAATTCTATATCTTTATTATGTCCAAAACATTATGGAACATGTATCCACCAAATAAAATTGGTGGGTCAAGAGCTGAGTAATCCATTAGCTAACAATTTTTTTTTCTAAAAAAAATAGACGAGTGTCCCTAAAATCCTAAACTACACTACAGGCACAGACTACATCTGTTCCGTTTTGGACGACTGCTTCAAGCTTCAACACTGACTTTTGACCTCCAAGATTTGGTGGTACTAGATCGGGAGCTAGCTCTTTCCGCACGCTTTTTTTTTTCTCTAATATTCATGCCCGTGCCAATATCCAAGGATCTAGCAATACAGCTACGATGCTAGTTAAGTATTGCCACGAAAAATATATGTATCGTAACCTTTTTAAAATAAAGGTGTCGCACGCATAATGTTCTTATTAGTCTCCCCTCTACTCAGTATTTTATTTCGTGGCGTCTGGTGGTTTACACCTTGCACGCCAACGAATTTTAATTTCTTTTTCCCGGAACTTAGATAGATTATACGTATAGATGAATAAAGAAATAAAATGCCGCCGCTCGGGAAGTTGCATGGTACTATGACTTACGAGAACAGAGAACGTACGCAACTCGATCACCGTACCCTCTGTCGATTTCGTCCCAAATTTTTTAAGTTTTTTTTTCAGGAAGGGGTATATCTCTACAACTAAAACATTCATAACTATTCCGTCCACACGTGTGACGCCAAAGCCGCTCCCTCCGATGCATCGTTGGTGCGACGCCACACCCGCTCCATCTATTCCGTCCACCCGTGCATGCAATCAAAAAGGAAGCATCCAGATCCAAAGAAAGAGGAAACTACCCTCGTCAACCCGTGCATGCAATCAATCATGGGAGGGGCATGCAGGAGCTGGTATTACCGCCCGACTTCCCTCGCATGCATGACCGCCTGGCACAATCCCGCGCCTCGCTCCCGGCAGAAAAGGAAATTAGAAAATCAATCCCTCCTCCCCCGGTTAAAGATCTTCTGCAAAATCCTCCGTGCGGTGGTGCGTTGTCTCCTTCGTGGCTCGCTTGCGTTCCCTGTCAACCCCCGTGATCTCATGAGGAAACTACCCTCATTCGACGCAATCAATCCCACCACCAACGCCCTCAAGAGCAATCAAGCGAGGACTAATACAGATCACGATCACCTCAACCTCGTCGCAGCCGAGCACTTGCCCCGAGCACTTGCACACCGCCCTTGCCAGCAGCCCGCTACTCGTCCTCGCCACCCTCACCTGCAGCCTGCCGCTCGTCCTCGACATTGCGACGACTGCGCCGATCTGATCCGAAAACCCCGCGACGACAACTTCGTTGAGCCAAGGGTGCCCGCGTCCCTGCTGGGACGCGACGACTCGAACGAAGCCCTCACCTGCAGCCCGCTGCTCGTCCTCGACGTTGTGACGACGGCGCCAATCTGATCCGAGAACCCCGCCACGACAACTTCGTGGAGCCGAGGGTGCCCCCTGCCCTGCTGGGACGCGACGACTCGAACGAGCCCTTCTACCCCGCTAATCCATTCAAGATCGCCGCACACAAATCAACAGCTTTGTCAAGGTAAGAACATCACGGGTGGCAGCCCGAGCCCTTCGGACGACGGCCATATTAGCTTTTTGAACATCATGTGGTTCCTGTACCTTGTTGTATAAGTTTACTTATAAAATACAGTACATATATAGCTTTTTGAACAGATCACAACCATTACAGTTACAGACCGATAGAGTTCAATATAGTCGTCTCGAAGTCGTCGATCCTCTGATGATCATTAGGCCCTAGCTAGCGAAGAACTATAGTATATATAATATATACTAGGGGAGTACTTAGTACTACTAGCAGCAGCTAAGTAGGACTAGGGAGTCAACAAAGCCATATGCATGCATGGGAGTTCACACTGACGCACAACTAACACACGATTGACTACTTGCCAGCTAGGAACTAGAGCAACTCAACGACTCTTCTTTACCTTAGTAAACAACGTACACGCTTATATATATAAACTTAATTAGCTGCATATATATATATATGGCCATGGCTACAAGCTGATGCGTGCCAGAGCATCGCTTCTGTATCAAAGCTGCTACGTACTTCACTAGCAGATGGCCATGCTGCTAGCTTCTCTGTTTTAATATCAATTCTAACATATACTAGCCGGAGCTTCTCTGTTAGAGCTGATCTGGAGCTTTAAAAAATGATCTGTATTTTTCTTCCATACATTTGTATTTCCATAGCTAGGTTCAATGTTTTGTTTTTTATGAGACATTCTAATAAGCATCCTGTTAGTTGTTGCCAATTTTCTGAGGATGTTTATGAAACTAGAATAGTCTCCTTTTGCATGATCGGTTGTCGAGACCGTAATGTTCATAATTACATTTTTCATTACAGCATGGTCAACTACTCAACTGGAAGCTAAATATGCTCCTTTTCTTTTTTTCTATCTCTGAATAGTCTCCTTTTGCATGATCGGTTGTCGAGACCGTGTAATGTTCATGATTACATTTTTCATTACAGCATGGTCAACTACTTCAACTGGAAGCTAAATATGCTCCTTTTCTTTTTTTTCTATCTCTGCAATATAGCGGTGCTTTAGATTTAGTGCATTTTTGATAGTTCAGAGTGCTCATTTGTTTGAACAAGAACATATGTCGTGCTGTTCGGGTAATTTGCAAATCAGAACTAGCAAATTTACAAATGAAATGCTAATCAGATTTCTAAAGCATCCCCCTTCATGGATAATTATAAGAAACAGGAAAGATATGATGCCAGCGTGCCTGTCATGAGAAATTTGCAAGGCTGTATTTCCATTTGTTTATCTGTGTGTATCGTATCGCCTATATAATCGAGAGTGTGTTGGTGAGATGCCAAAAGGCTGTAAGATTCCATCATGGAAAATCAGTGAAGAAGATGTGGAAAAATAAACAATCTGCATCCATTTTGTTCCTGTACGTATCAGCTTTGCATGCATCTGTTTGATAGCTGGGTGCCAATCATTGTTACATCTTTTTATTCATTATTGAGCAAAAGGATTAACTATGTACTACTTGTGATTGATACCAATTGGAATTTGTGCAATTCTATGGATTCATTATTTGACAACAGAAATGTTTTGTTTAATGAGAGGATGACCCTAATGTATTAACTACAAATGTTTGAGCCAATATTGGTAGCATGTTGATCTTTGGTTAAACTTCCATGTGATTCCTTGATTTTTGGAACGGAGGTTTTACAATATGTCACTTGTTGATGCCAATTTTCATTTTTAGGATATTTCATGAGGTGGGCAGTAGTTAGTATAACCTATTTCCTAGGTTTACCTGTCACAGTAGTTATAACTTTTAGATGTAACATTACATGCTATGAACTATGATAACTAATAATATTTTGAAAGTTTATTTTATACTTTTGTGCCGAATCTTATGATTCGTCCTATGTTTTTTTTTTGCAAAAGGAGTCTTATAATTACTTGGAGCATATAGACACGTTCATACCTTTGGTGCCCTAATATTATTTCTAATTTAGCAAAATAGGGTATATCATCATTTTATTTATCTTTTGAGAAAATATGTCATCATTTTGTTTAACTTGCTAGCATGAAATAATTTATAGCCGCTTTGGTTTCACATTTTATCGTTTACAACTGTAAAAACAACATTTTTAGAAGATCATTATTTCTATAACTAAAAGGCTATTTTCTTTTTTTAAAACTGTCTTCATGTATTTTTAGAACTCTTTCCTACATGGAGCCTAATGAAAATCACAGTTGTCGCATGCCATTGAGAGACTTGTCAAACCAGATAAATGAAGGTAAATACTGATGCCGATGTGTATATGTATATGAAAATTTTAACATCTGATAATTAATGATGTTAAATCTGTCTTCTAAAAATAGCAGGCGGTGAAAGTGGATCTAATCCAGATACACAAGTCTCCGATCCTCGGGAACTTTAAAAGCAAAGGGACAGAGCAAGGCTTGCGAAGCGTCGTGCGGCAATGACTGAAGAACAATGGAGCGAAATTAATAGAAAGCGACGTGAAGCATATCACAAGAAAAAAGCCAATTCTAAAAACGATAAACTATCTATAGGTGACATTCTTAGCTTTATTATGTCGCACCACCTGTAATGCCTGTGTGTTTAATATTAACAATCTAAAATAGCATGCAACTTGTTTGTAGATGGTGACGTTGCAACCGACATTGAAAACACAGTTGACACCGAGAATAATGATTGGCTCCATAGTAACCAGTCATACCAACCTGTGCGAATGGGTAAGGAGAACACATTATTGCAATATATACATATACATATACATATACATATACATATACATATACATACATATACATATACATATACATATACATATACATATACATATACATATACATATATATATATGTATATACATATACATATATATATGTATATATATACTCCCTCCGTCCCAAAAAAAGAGTCATTCTCGCTTCCCAAAAAGTCAATAGCTTTTAACTTTGACCAAATATATTTAATAAAATATTAATATTTATGGTACATAATTAGTATCATTAGGTAGATCTTTGAATATACTTTCATAATAAACTTATTTGGAGATATAAATGTTGCACGTATTTTCTACAAACGTAGTCAAAGTTGAGAAAGTTTGACCAGCACGCTTCCCACAACGACTCTATTTTTGGGACAGAGTAGTATGTATGAGGTGTTGTCTAGGATAATGGTGTCGCCTCATAATAATGAACAAAATTGCTTATGTAGGTGAATGCTCGGTGATGAGTGTAGATAACAATAGCATCATTGACTTGAATAAAACACCATGTACAAAAGACTGTGTGGACACAAATTTGAGTCATGATTGTGGTACCCCTGCTACTTTTGATAAACCCTGTCAACAGTACTTTAGGGAACGATATGTAAATATGACACCAAAAGAGAGGGAGGCTAGACGCGAACAACAACGAAAGAGTTATAGGGCCCTGGGCGAAAGGAGGTCAAAGTAGCCGGTAATAAAAGACGAAGGGAGGTGCAAAAGGACAACCTACACAGGGATTCTATCGCCATGGAGAACCCGTTATTTGTTCCTGAGCTTGTGTGGCCCACTGTAGGCGCATCTGGAGCTCATGGATCCATGGTGAAATCCAGTGATTGGGTTATCCCAGAGTCCAGTGCAACATCTCTTTATATTCCTCCACCTCATGAGGAGGCCGATGATGAAGGATGTGATGAGTTGCTGTCTGGCCATATGACACAAAGATCACATGTTATATCTGGACAAAGACATGCATTGTTAACGCGTTGTAACACGATGTTTGAGCGTCGCATTGGTTCGAACACAAGGGCATCTAATAAAGATGGTGATTGCATGGCTGAAGATTGAGTGGGTGCTAACACACCCTTGCCTCAATCAGCCGTGACCAATAACGGTATATATTGATGCCTCATTATCCCATTTAGGGGACCTATATACCATATTATACCTAACCGATCCATGGTAATTCCGTGATTAACAGAAAGGGTAGGACCCAACATTCAGGCTACATCATCCACACCGACGGCACCATTGTTTGATGATTGTGAATGCATGGCTGAAGAATACCCGAATGATAACACACCCTTACCTCAATCAGTCCGATGAACAACGGTAAATACTAATGCCTCATGACCCCATTTAGGTGACCTATATTGTATACCATATTATACCTAACTCAACCATGGTCATTATGTGATTATTAGAAAGGACAGGACCTACCCCTCAGCCTGCATCAGATGCACCAATGACACCACTATTTGATGACAGTGGTAATTTACACTATTTTGTAACATTCTATAAACTATTTGAACTCCTTTGTTTATTTTTACCTGTAGTTCTACTAACTCATGTATCTTTGATGGCCATAGATGATGATGAGGGAGATATATTTGAAGAGGATGAGGAAGAGGATGAGGGATACCTATTTGCTGGGCAAGGTATTTGTAGGAAAGACCGAATATAAATCAAATCTTCCACTACTTTATCTAAACTATTACGGCTTAAATGTTATTTCAGAAGAGGAAGATGATGATGATGATGTCCAAGACAATGACCTTGAGGAAGGCACCACTTCTGTCCTTGAAGTACCTGACCGATATGATGAGGTGTATAGTAACATGCCTACAGATACCCATATGTTAAAACCTGTTGCAAATTGCGAGCACTGCGATGCGAAAAGGTTTAAGCATGAACCACGTGGGTTCTGTTGTCGCGACGGAAAGTTCGAGCTCAAAGAACTGAATGTACCTCATGAGCTTGTGAGGCTTTGGTCAAGTAATGATGCAGATGCTAGGCACTTTCGTAACAACATTAGGTTTTTCAATGGTCATTTCTCTTTCACTTCTCTATATTGTCGCCTCGATAGCGCTACTGCAAGCTGGAAAAACAGTGGCATATACACCTTTCGTGCACATGGCCAGATCTATCACAACATAAGGTCATTTGGCAGAGAAGAGGATAAGGAGCCAAGACATCTTAAGCTTTACTTCTATGACGATGATCCAAGCCTTGAGCACCGCTATCGACAATGTCGTGAAGAGAAGTGCCAAAAAGACAAGGAAGTCATTGAGAGGCTTGTGGCCATCCTTCGTGACAACCCATACTCACAACATCTTAGGAGTGTGGGCCAGGCTGACCACCTCGAGGACTATCATGTCACACTAAACCTTGACCAGAGGCTGGACCAGAGAACATACAATGTACCATCAACTTCAGAGGTGGCTGCTATTTGGATCGAGGGAAGCGAACTCCTTGGTCAGTTCCAAAATAGTGTTGTCCTGCATGGGAAAGATAGAAGAAGACACGGCATCCGCTCATATCATGGATGTTACAATGCTCTTTCATACCCTCTATTCTTCCCTAAGGGTGAGCTTGGGTGGCACATGTATATTTCGAAGAAAGGAGTTAGTATGGAAGAAGTCATCAAGTATCGTGCCCTACAGAAGGCTCGTAGTGGGTCAGAAGACAAAACAAGTTTGTTATTCTTCTTATTTAAATACTTCGCATACATGTACCTCAGTGATTATTCTACAAACAACTCTAATTCATGGCTATTTTTTGTAGACTCCCCTGGTAGACTATGCGTGTCTGTGCATGACTACTACTGCTATAAGTTTCAGATGCGTCCAAGAATATTTAACCCCATACTGTACGACAAGTGTCTATTCCAGCAGTTTGCGGTCAACACGTACATCAAGATCGAGAGTTCTCGATTAGATTATATACGCAACCATCAAGATGATGTTAGGGCCGACCTCTACCAAGGATTGGTTGATAGCCTACATGCCGGTGAAGGTAGAGCAGAAGTTGTTGGAAAGCGGACTATGATGCCTTCATCATTTATTGGAGGCCTACGTGACATGAGGTGTCGGTACATGGATGCCATGGCTCTGGTACGGAGGTTTGGTAAACCAGACATCTTCCTAACTATGACATGTAACCCAAACTGGGATGAGATCAAGCGTGAACTCTATCCTGGCCAGACACCACAGGATCGTCCAGATCTCGTTGTTCGAGTCATTAGAGCAAAACTACAAGAGTTGAAGGATAGACTACTAAAAAAGATATCCTTGGAAAGGCGCGGGCACATGTTTATGTTGTGGAGTTCCAGAAGAGGGGTCTGCCGCATGCACATTTTTTTGCTAATCATGGATAGGAAGTACAAGATCATGTGCCCAGAGTAGTATGATCGCCTCATCTCAGCTGAGCTCCCAAACAAGAAGAAGTACCCAGTCTTGTACAAGATGGTTACCAAACATATGATGCATGGCTCTTGCGGAGTGCTTAATCATGATTGTCCATGCACAAAGGGTCGTGATTCCTGTAAGAACCGTTACCCTAGACCTTTTCTGCAATGTCACAGTACAAGGCAAGGATTCATATCCTGTTTACAAACGGCGTGAAGATGGCCGAAAAGAAAAAGTTCGTGGACACGAGCTTGACAACAGATGGGTTGTGCCTTACAACCCATATGTCCTCCGTCTATTCAACTGCCACATCAATGTTGAGGCATGTGGGAGCATCAAGGCAGTCAAGTATCTGTTTAAGTACATTTACAAGGGTCATGACCGGGCGTCTGTGGCTATGAGAGAGGCTGGCAAGGAGGATAGTGAAGGGAACGTTGATGAGATCAAGCAGTACAGGGATGCTAGATGAGTAACCCCCCAGAAGCCTTATGGAGGATATACGGGTTTGATTTGAGTGATAGATACCCTTCTGTTTTGTCCTTACAGCTACATCTTCTAGACATGCACATGGTATCATTTCACCGACGCCAGGGGATTCGACGAGTGCTTGATCGTCCAGGTGCTGACAAGTCAATGCTTACCGCGTACTTCGAGAAGAACATGACAAATGAAACAGCTCGAGGTATATTGTATCGGGACTTTCCCGAGTTCTATACGTGGCAAGCACAGGGCAAAGTTTGGCAAAATAGGGTACGCCATGATACATTACGATAGATTGAAAGAATCGTGTCTGCCAATCTAGCCGAGGGGGAGCATTACTATCTTAGGGTTCTCCTGAACCACGTGGCAGGTGCAACCTCTTTTGAGTGTCTAAGGACCGTGGGCGGCAAAATCCTACCGACCTTTCGTGAAGCTGCAGAAAGAAGGGGCTTAATCGAAGAGAACAACATGTTGAACGAGAGTCTCACTGAGGCAACCGGGTGGATGATGCCATATGCGCTACGAAGGCTCTTTGCAACAATATTGGTATTTTGTGAGCCCAATGATGTGTTTGGACTGTGGGAGAAACACAAGGAGTCGCAGGACTATAGGCGCAATAATCAATCCATCTTCATGGTGGAGCAGATGGTCCTCATGGATATTCGAAAATTACTACAATCATTGCAGAAGGATATAAAGATGTACCCACTTCCTGATATCGACGACACATATGACGCCTCTCGTGATATTCCTAGAGAGATTTTTGAGAAGGCTAGCATTGAGGCTAACGAGGATGATGTGGCTTTATCAGACACCCTTAACGAGGAGCAGCGGGCTGCATACGATGAGATCATGTCCTCGATTGATACCGAGGACGGGGTCTCTTCTTTGTGGATGGTCCTGGCGGGACTGGAAAGACTTATCTGTACAGAGCACTTCTCGCTACTATACGCAGTCAGAAAAAGATTGCTGTGGCAACAGCTACATCTGGTGTCGCAGCCTCAATAATGCATGGTGGTAGAATTGCCCACTCGCGCTTCAAGATTCCCCTCACCATTGATAATGGAGCCTTTTGCACCTTCACGAAACAGAGTGGTACTGCCAAGCTGCTTCGAGCATCATCTCTCATTATTTGGGACGAGGCTAGCATGACAAAGAGGCAGTCTGTCGAGGCGTTGGACAACAGTCTCCGTGATATAATGAACCCACCAGAGCTGCCGTTCGGTGGAGATTTCAGACAGATTCTTCCCGTTGTTCGGAGAGGGTGGAGGGCTCAAGTGGTCGGTGCCTCACTGCGTATGTCGTACCTTTGGGATTTAATGCGACATCTAAAACTGGTGCGCAACATGAGGGCAAAGAGCGACCCGTGGTTTGCAGAATACTTGTTGCGCGTTGGTGGGGGATCTGAGGAGGCGACTGTTAATGATGAAATCCTTCTTCCTCATGATATATGCATACCGCACACCGGGCAATATAGTGACCTTGATACTCTAATTGATTGCATATTCCCTAACCTCAATGCGAATATGACAAGCAAAGATTATATCACCTCTCGAGCGATCTTATCTACGTGAAATGACTGGGTTGATATGATTAATATGAAGATAATAGGTCGTTTCCATGGGGATGAGATGGTGTACCATAGCTTTGACTGTGCGGTGGATGATCCACACAACTACTATCCAGAGGAATTCCTTAACACTTTGACACCCAATGGTCTACCTCCACATGTGTTGAAACTGAAGATTGGTTGTCCGGTCATATTGCTTAGGAACATTGATCCTGTGAACAGACTTTGTAATGGTGCCAGGCTTATCATACGAGGGTTCCAAAAGAATACCATAGACGCAGAAATTGTGTTGGGACAGCACGCTGGAAAGCGGGTTTTTCTGCCTCGCATACCCTTATGCCCGTCAGACGACGAGATGTTCCCTTTCCAATTTAAGCGAAAGCAGTTTCCTATTCGACTCAGCTTCGCGATGACCGTTAACAAGGCACAGGGGCAGACTATCCCTAACGTCGGGGTATACTTGCCGGAACCAGTGTTCTCGCACGACCAATTGTATGTGGCGCTATCAAGAGCTACGGCAAGATCGAACATCAGGATCCTAGCCGTGCCGGCTGCTGAGAAGGACGTGAACAAGGGAAAAGGAAAAGAGAAGGGGAAGAAGAAACCGACAAAGGATATATTCACAAAGAATATCGTATATAAAGAGGTTCAAACTCCATGAAATAGGTAATGCATCACACGTCAAACAATATTTTTTAAGGATATCAATGGTACTTTAACTTTAAAAATTAACAAACAACTTATATGTAGGATACTTCCAACTATAGCTTCATCCATCTGCATGCTTCAGCTGCAAAAAGTCATACACCGCATCTTGGACTAGAAAATCTTCTGGATCATCATTGGTTGGTGACCAACTGCAGCTTGGTGTTCGTGCAAAGCACGTCCTCTTGGTCGAACTATTGAGAGATTAAATTCTTAATTACAGAATAGATTGTAAAACATGTATTGTGAAACACAAACCTGTAATGATTATTTTTCCGTAGCCCTTGATTCCTAAAGATGTACAAGCTTATCTTTCATGTATAGTAGGCATGAAGGGATGCGACAATTGAAGTTGATGTTTCAGTTTTGCATTCAAATTTAAGAGTAATATTTTTACTATCTATCTTTTGTGAAGACTTATGTAATAGTGATTGAAACATCATGATTGCGATATCTATTTTAGATAACAGTATAACACACACTCATATATATATATGTATATATATATATGTTATCGTCATATTATGTGTTTCCGTTGCAACGCACGGGCATTTACCTATCTATATTAAATATAAGAAACTTTATTAATAAAACAAGTAAGTATGGATTATCCTTTTGGTAATACCCCCAGTCTACCGGAACACTTTCCTTTTCAAAAGAAGAAAAAAAAAATCACCGGCTATGCTACAAATTTTGTTGTATCGGATGGATAGCACATGTGCGGTACATGAACAAACAAAAAGGAAAAAAAGGCTTGTGCCGTATTTACTCGATATCCGATGCTCAGACTACCCGCACTTATGGATCTCTATATTCATCCTCTGTACGTCCTAGTCAGCAAGATTCTCTCCTCTATACTCAATTCTCCCGCACACATCCATCCTCTATATCATCCTCTATCCACTCTATTTACTGTGGGACCCATTTATCACTTTATCTAAATATATCCATGTGTGATCTAGTTTTGAAGAATTTATTGAGACGAATTTAATGGTGAAATCAAAATTTAATTTGGATTTTTGGTTTGTGAGTTATAGTAATTTTTTTCCTTTGTTTAGCTAGTGGGGCCCGCCACTATAGAGTATAGAGTAAGCACAGGACCACTCTAAATATAAAGTAAGAGAAAGGATAGAGTATCGTTTTAGAGTACCAAGTGCAACAGTTTTTACTCTATATCCATACTCTAAAACTTTAGAGTATTGTTTTAAGTACCCATCGCGGGTAGTCTTAGCAAGCAGAAGTACTTCAGTGAAGTTACTCTGGCAGCAGAATCTGACTACAGTTACGCACTGACATGTGACATCTGGTTTTGGTAATATAAACTCTGGGTCCGGTTTAGTTCAAAAAGATCAAAAAAAATTGCATAGTAGTATCTGTCGCATCAAATCTCTGAATGTATGTATGGAGTATTGAATATAGGTAAAAAATAATTATTTGTACAGTTTATCTGTAAATATCGAGACGAATCTTTTGAACCTAGTTAGTCTATACTCCCTCCATCCCAAATTATAAGACGTTTGACTTTTTTGACACTAAGTTTGACTACTCGTCTTATTCAAAAATTTATGTAAAATATCAATTCTTTTATCGTGGCTTGGTATATTAATAAAAGTTCCTCAACAATGACTTAAATTTGACTATGTTTGCACAAATTTTTTGAATAAGACGAATGGTCAAACTTGGAATTAAAAAAGTCAAACGTCTTATAATTTGGGATGGAAGGAGTAGTTAGATAATTTTTGTCAAATAACAACAAAAGTGCTATAGGAATTTTTTCAAAAAAAAAATTCAGAGTCAAACTTGGTCGTCCTACCACAAATCCTGCCGCAGATGGTCAACGGTAAAAAGGGTACGAGGGTGAGGGTGTGTTTAGTTTGTGAAATATTTTGGGTTTGGTTACTGTAACACTTTCATTTGTATTTATCAATTAGTATCCAATTATAGACTAATTAGGCTTAAAAGATTCGACTCGTTGTTTTCTACCAAACTGTGTAATTAGTTTTTTCTTTTATCTATATTTAATGCTCCATGCATGTGTCAAAATATTCGATGTGACGAGAAATCTTAAAATATTTTAGGAACTAAACATGGCCTGAAAGCTGATGAATATAGCTGCATATGTACGTCACTCCGCATGTACTCCCTCCGTCCCCATAATAGATGACGTCATGGATGCGCGCTGGTCAAAGGTTTTGATTGGATTTGTAAAAAATACGCGCAACATTTATATTTCTAAATAAATTTATTATGATAGTATATTCAATGATCCATCTAATAATACTAATTATGTTTATAAATATTATTATTTTTTTATATATAATTAGTTAAAGTTTTAAAAAGTTGACTTCTCAGGAGACTTCTATTTTGGGACAGAGAGAGTACGTACACTTGGGGCACATTTCTTTGTGGGGCACGAAAGGCAGTCAGAGGGAAAGTTGCGTCAACGTATATAATGTTTCCAGGTTCGGAGGTTCCAGCCCAGCAGAATACAGCCTCACAAAAAAGGGTAAAGGTTACATTTGAAATGGCAAAAAGGGGACGTGGAGGGGAAAATGCATGGACAGGTCACTGGAGTAGATAAGAAATTAAGACACGCACACTCTTCGGGAAAACGAGAAAAAAACACACACACACATAGGTGCATACATAAATCAAAATTCATTTATTTATAATATATCTTTATTTAGTTTCGCACAAGACATGCCCCTTTTTTCTTAACTTTTCTTTTGTTTTGTAGAATTGATTGTTCATATCGTGTCCCAAAAAGGCCAAAAGGAAAAAAAAAGAGGGGCATAGTCGATCGTGTCTTGGTGCATTCAGGCTTACAAAAGGGCTACCGATATTCTTGACCACCCGTCACTAAAAGTATTGATGCTTCTTCAATGGCGTGAGCAGGCTGCCTCAAGGGCTAAAAGAGATTAGCATATTCAAACTCCAAACGGCGGTGCTAGCGTCCGAACGTCCGGACGAACATCCACGTCCGAACGCCTGCGCCTGCACTCCCCCCTGGCACCTGCCTCCCGCGCTCGCCTACACGGGGCTCGTGCCGTCCGACCCGCGCCGACTGTGGGGGAGTCCCCGCTCGTGCCCCTTCCGCTTCTCACGCGTATGCACACTACCAGCAAGTGGCTACACCAGCATCCAGAAGAGGGGGGAAGGGCAGCAGATGCCCAGTCGGTGCCGGGAGGAGAAGGAGGAGACACCGAGGCGAAGGTGAGGCAGCAAAAAAGCGAAGACAGAAATATAACACCCGATCTACTTTTGAAATATCCAGATACAACACTTGCAACATAAGTCTAAAGACAAATGAAACACATGAAACATGCATATGAAACACTAGCTTCAACACCAGATCTACTTTTGAAACATTCAGGTGAAACACTTGCAAACATACATACGAAACAGCTGAACACTCGAAACATGCATATGAAACACTTGCAAAAAACACCTAAAAACACTTCATATGTGTGAAAAATATATGCAATATCCAGATAAAACACTTGCAAAACATACGTCTAGAAAACAAAATGAAATATTTGGATCATACACTCGAAACATCGTGTATAGCCACTGCAACATGTGTAACATTCTGATCTATTTTTGCAACATCAAGATGAAAACATTTGCAACATCCACATGAAACATTTCAAACACTTGAAACATATTCTTGCAACATGGGCTTTTGCTTGGACGAATGGAGACACCTCGGCGCGGAGATCGACGGTGGTGCATGGACCTCGCTGTGTGGCAGCGGCAAGAGCAACTCGCTGGCGGACACGGCGTCATACGAATCTCATCCCCATCGCCTGCTTACTGGAGCATCTGACGTGGAGGCTCGCTGGCTCGTTGGAGGCAGTCATGGCGAGCGGGCCGGCCGCGGCAAGAAGGCGGTGCGGTGGAGGTGGGCGAGGCAGATTGGGCCCGGTGGGGAATACGGCGTAGAGGGGGCAGCGTAGAGGAGGCCGCAGGGGATGGGGAGCGGCACGGCGGGGAACCGGCGGCAGCGAGGCAAAGTGGGGTCGACGGATGGGCACAGCGATGTAGGGAGGAAACGGTGCAGCGAGCATCGGGGTAGGATTGCTGGACGAGTAGCACACGTGGAAGTGAACAGTGGGAGGCATCCGTCCAGACATCTTAACTATATCATTGTCGAACTCCAAAGATGCTGCGTTATTTCTTGAGGGTGGATCATTATTATATTCGGCGATTTTGTTTTGGACGATGAAAAACATGGAGTCGTCGTCTTTGGCCCGGGCACCTGCCTCAATATATGGAAATGAGACCGGTCTTGAGGCGCGCGACCGAGCACCACCACATTTACCGAGCCTGCCTGGGTTCTACATGTGTGGTTTGGACGTGAAATGATAACCGCGTTCCTTGTTTCCTTCAAATTAGTAACATGGTATCAAGGGTATGTTTGATATACACGACTAGTTAGGGCTATAACTTATGTTAAGAGTTTGTTTGATACACATGAATAGTTACTAATTATGGCTAAAAGTTAGGGGTGTTTAGTTCCCACCCAAAAACTTTATATCACATCCCATCGAATGTTTGGAGACATGCATAGAGCATTAAATATAGATAAAAAAATAACTAATTATACAATTTACATGTATTTTGATAGACGAATCTTTTAAGCCTAATTAGTCTATGATTGGACACTAATTGCTATAGTTACACATGTGCTACAGTACCCTCGAAAACTTTACATCCCCTGAACTAAACACGCCCTTAGTTAAAATTAGGTCATATTTGGATCTAAGGAGACAATAGTCAGTTGTTAATACTTAGGCTTCGTTTGGCACAACTCAGCTTCACTAGTAAAACTGTTTTTTTTAAATGACTTTATGAGCAACTTTTTAGGTGAAATTGAACTGTTTTGGAAAAATTGTTTAGCAAAACAGCTTCACCAACAACTTCATGCTTGTATGAGAGAGAAAAGAGGGAGAGATAGGATAAGTTACTTTTTTCAGCTTCATCTCAACTCATATCTTTGTGAGAGAAGAAAAATAGCTTTACCTATGAAGCAGTTTTGTAAATAAGTCTTTGGTAAAAAAAACCAACTCACTGCAGCTCATGAAGCTATTATGAGCTATGCCAAATAGGCCCTAGTTCCTTAAATCCTTAATTTTTAGATGAATACTCAACTAACAATTATTTTATTATTGCAAAAGAAAATAGGTGGGACGTGGGATGGAAAGGATTACATTATTGGGAAAAAAAAGAATTCGTGGAACAGGGTGAGGGAAACCAGGCGGACATAACGGCTAGTGGTTGTTTTCAAAAAAAAAACGGCTAGTGGTGTGGTGGACTGGTGGTGGTGTGCGATGTGGACGGGAGCGCGGCACGCCGGCACTCCGCACTCAGCCCGTCAGATCCGTGTGGCCGGGCGCCCGACCCGGCAACCAACGGTGGCGCGGAGGCAGCCAACCGACCCAACGGCTCTGCCACTACCAGGCCACGCCGCCTCGGTGCACCGGCCGCATGGACCGGCGCACTTGGCCCACGCGCCGGCGTGGGGACGCATGTCAGCATTTGCCGCTCGGGCGGTGTGGCCCCGTGCACCGGGTCTACGAGGCAGGCAGCGGCCTGGTTGTTTCTCAATGGTCTCCAAAGCTTTTTGAGAAAAATTTTTCGTTGCCACTAAAATCTGTAACACTCTGTTTATTGCCATCAAAATTTTCAAAATTTCCTCGCTGCCCTCAAATAAATTTTGTGTTTTCCCGGTTGCCATTTCTGTCACCTGCCATTAGCAACGCCGGCTGCCACCGGTTCGCGCACCCAGCTGCCTCATGTCCGCCGCGTCTCCGTGGCTGTCCCCAGCCACACGCTCCTCCCCTCCCAGCACCTCATGTCCGTGGTGCAGCTGCTTGCCTGCCGCTCTGGTCTGCGCGTCCTCGGCTCCGCTCGCTCGCTGCCCGCGTCTTCGCGCCTGGTCCGGGGATGTCGCGCCCTCCGTTTGTGCCCGCGCGACCCCGACCCTGTGAGGCTGACGCGACTTGGGCCAGTGCGCGACGACGAGGCAAGACCGCAGGAGAGCGGGGTGTGTTAGAATAAACTATGACATGTTGCCACGCTGCGGTGTACGGTAGTGTCCAGGGTGCGTTACGTCGTAGTTGGACATGTCACGGTCAAGATGGAACCAGTGCTGCGCATGGAGGTTGCGGACACGCCATGGTCAAGATGGAACTAGTCCTGCGCATGGAGGTTGCCAGGAATGCTCCATCTTGATTGTCCGTGGTGTGCGCATGAGGTTGCTAGAATGTTTCATCTTAGTTGTCCGTGGTGG
The DNA here is from genome assembly GCA_022457205.1 of Saccharum spontaneum. Taxonomy (NCBI): domain Eukaryota; kingdom Viridiplantae; phylum Streptophyta; class Magnoliopsida; order Poales; family Poaceae; genus Saccharum; species Saccharum spontaneum. The sequence continues at coordinate 62,070,611 of CM039595.1, forward strand.
TGTGCATGACTTTTTTAGTCATAGGTTGTTAGGAGTGAGTAGTGTGTGCATATCTATTTTGAGAGTGTGTGGTGTGCGTGGTTGCCGGTTCGCATGGAGAAGCTGTGATGTCCGAACGAGCTAGAGGCTCTCGACATCACCGAGCGTGTCATGTAGATCATGGCATGAAGGTCCTGGTGAGTCCGTGGCCTATATATAGCTCCTGTATTCCTCTCTGCAAAATTGCCAAGTCCAGTGAATAAAGAAAAAAGCCAAGATACAGGCAAGTTTGTCGCCGCGGCGTTCAGACCACGGCGTGTCCGCAACCTCCATGCGCAGCACTGGTTCCATCTTGACCCTGGCATGTCTAACTGCGACGTAACGCACCCTGGACACTACCATGCACCGCAGCATGGCAACATGTCATGATTTATTCTAACAATCACCCCCTAAACCATGACACCCCCGTACACCCAACCTACATGAGAGGCTCGTCATCGATATCAGCGAGCAAAGTTGTTTCCTTCTTTTTCGCAGGGCAGTCCTTGGCCTTGTGGCCACGCTTGTCGCACTCGAAGCATCGCCCTCGGTAACGGCTCCCGTTATGCCTGCTTCCCGAGCTCGTGGTGCTGCGAATGTCGTCGACGTCGTCGTCACTATTGTCGTCGTTCCAACGAGCACGCCTCTCGCCGTTGTCACGACGGGTTCCCTCACCGACGCACGCCCGCATGAGTGGTGTGCGTGGTTGCCGGTTCGCATGGAGAAGCCGTGATGTCCGAACGAGCTAGAGGCTCTCGACATCACTGAGCGTGTCATGCAGATCATGGCATGAAGGTCCTGGTGAGTCTGTGGCCTATATGTAGCCCCTGTATTCATCTCTGCAAAATTGCCAAGTAAAAGAGCCAAGATACAGGTGAGTTTGTCGCCGCGGCGTTCATCGCCGGAAAATCTACCGTGTTCTTGTTCCACCTCGCGTTCGTGTGCGCGTGTGTGTTCATGGGCAAAGCCAACAGGGTGGCGGCTCAGATGGATGCCGTCGTTCCTCTGTTGGCGAGCACGGGCGCATGGGCTGCTCAGGGGCATCTCCATCACCGGCGCGGGGCGAGCTCGAGCCCCAGCCATGGCGGTGCGGGTGAGCTCCAGCTCGGCCACACATGGCGCGGGGCCGATCTCGAGCCTCGGCCATGGCAGCACAGGCGAGCTTTAGCCCGGGCAGGCGCGGTGCGGGGTGAGCTCCAGCCCGGCCACACGCGGCACGGGAGCGAGCTCGAGCCCCGGCCATGGCGGCGCGGGCGAGTTGCAGTCCGGCCATGCGCGGCGCGAGGGTGAGCTCCAGCCCGGCCACGCAAGGCGCACGGGCGATCTCGAGCTAGGCCCGGACATGGCGGCGTGGGCAAGCTGCAGCCAAACCACGCGCGGTGCGGGGGCGAGCTCCAGCCCGGCCACACGTGGCGCGGGAGCGAGCTCGAGCCCCGGCCGTGGCGGCGCGGGCGAGCTCCAGCCCAGCCACGCACGGCGCGGGGGCGAGCTCCAGCCCCAGCCATGGCGGCGCGGGCGAGCTGCAGCTTGGCCACGCGTGACGCAAGGGCGAGCTCCAGCCTCGTCGATGGCACACTGGGAACAAGTCCGGCAGCCGCTTTAATATGGCGACCCTTACGGAGGATAAACGGTGGGCCCCAGCTGTCAGCGAGTATATCTCAATAGGTTTTAACACGAGTGGCAATTAGAAAAACACAAAATTTATTTGATGACAGTGAGGAAATTTTGATGACAATGAACAAAGTGTTATAGATTTTAGTGGCAATGAAGAAATTTTCTCAAGCTTTTTTGACTTCGCAGGCAGAGGCAGGCGTATCAGCAGCAGCAGCAGCAGCAGGTGATCACTGATTTGATACTAATTAATAATCAGGTGTGCTGAGATCGTGGCTGCTGCTGCTGCTAATTGCATGCGTTTGGTCTGTCGAAGTGTCGATCACCGGTTAGGAGCTACTAGTACAGTGTACATGCATGCATGGTGAACGCGGCCAAAACGCCTAACTTGACTACTGGACCATATATGTGTTGTCTTCAGTGCACCAAAAAAGCGTAGCAATTTGGTTTAATTTCTGAATATCCAATTTACAATGGCTTCTTTTTTCTTTTTTTTGTTTCTCCTGACATTTTTCGTTATTATGCTTATTATACAAGACAAGAGCACGTGCATGCATCTCTCGTGTTCTCCATGCAGGTCTTGCAAAGGCACAAGGCTCTGCTGTGTCTGTGACCGTCACATGCATACGCAGATACTAAAAAAATACAAAGTTGACTTCTCTCACGCAGTATATGTTCTCAGTTTTTCAAACCACGGATACAACAGGCACCGGCCAGACAAGGGCCAGTATTCTAGTAGTAACACATGGTGGATGTACCCTTTTTAATAAACTCATAGTCCTAGTGTCCTACGTAGTACGTGTGAATATTGCGATGCTCGAAGAAGTTGACCTACCAACAGTGGCGTAGCTAGGGTTCGGTCCAAGAGTGGTCCATCTAAAATTCTAAATGTAATGAGCCAAATAATAGTATTCTAAATGCAATCTTTATTATAGTAATATTAATCTAAATTCTATGATAGTCCATGGCACAACGTGCCACCTAGCTAGCTCCGCCTATGCCTACCAAGCATGTAGTATATACCACGTACTAAGCTACCTGCCTAGACTGATGACCCACACGTGCAGTCAGTAATTCTATATGCACACATTGACACATACGTATATATATCACAGCTACCTAACAATGCAACCAAGGCCGGGAAAAGTGATTGGGATATATATAATATATAAGCCGACATATTTAACCGCGCGTTTGGCCATGGCAGGTAGACTTGCTACGCGCCCACGTCAGCTTGGAAAGGACACAAACCCTTTACAAACTCGGCTCAGCTTGGGGCATGGCCGACCAACTACTGCTCCGGTCCGGCCGGTCAAAATAAAGCAAGCAAGAGATATATAGCCACAAGACAGCATGCAGAACCCGACGCAGGAAGAAATCAGCAGACGTTAGCAACAGTCGACCGACCGATTATTTAGCCTGATGATATCATGATATATATACACGCAATCATGGCTTTAGTAGGCGTACCGAAAGCTGCATATATTACATGCATATAATAGATTACCCTAAAGTTGCTTTTTTTGGGGGGTGGGGGGTGGGGGGGTGTTGAGACTTCTACTTGTACTTTTTGTTTCTCCGCTAATGTGGTATCTCTGTGTATAGTTTTCCAAACGGGCTAAGCCCGTTGGGCCGGCCCGGGCACGGCACGGATTTGGCCCGGCACGAAAATGGCCTGGCCCGCTAGCACCGTGCCCGTGCCAAGCACGGCCCGAGGCCGTGCTCGTGCCTGGGCCGCATTGGCGACACGGCGACACGGCACGAGCACGGCCCGCTTCAACGGGCGGCACGGGGGCGGCACGGTTGAGCCGTCCGATGCCCTGCCCCCTCGCCTCCCGACCGTTGGATCACCGCGTGGGGGACGTTGCTATATAACGCCGAGCGGCGGCCGCGGCCCCCCACCGGTGAAACCCTAGTTCATTTCGTCTCTCGCTCGTCTCTCTCCTCTCTCGCTCCTCTCTCGTCTGTCTCGCCCGCTCCCCTCCGTCGAAACCCTAGATCCCCTTCTCCTCGACCTCGAGCTCGACTCCGGCAGCCCGCGGCCGGCACGGTGAGACGGATTGGCCGTACACTCCGATCTGCTTCCTCCCTGACCATAAATGTAGCCTCGTCCCCTCTTGCGTCCCTTGGTCTTCTCTGTTTCTTCCGCTTCGTCGGCCTCGTCGCCGCCGCCGGACTCCGGTCATCTCGGGGCTCCGTATCCGTGAGGATGCGTTGAGGCACCAGGGTGACGGATCTAGCTGAACCCGCCGTCGCCGTTGCTGCTGGCACATCCGGTGCTCCGGCCTAAGAGGTACGTCCAGATCCGGTGCAGATCTTCTCTTTTCTTCATCTTTTCGGTTAGATCCGGTGCTCCGGACTAACAAATTTCTTTCTTTTTATTTTTCTTTTGTAGCCGTTGAGGGACCGGTGGCCGGCAGCAGTGCGATGTCGGAATCGGAGGCGGAGGAGATTGGTCACTCCATGACCATCAACGACGAGCTGCGGCTCTGTGGGATGGCCGGAGATGACGAGGACGACGTGATTGGTGATGTCGAGGCGCTCTTAGGCCCTCGTGCTGCTGAGGAGCTCTTCAACCGGACTCATGCACGGCTTCGACAAGAGGCCGTCGCCGTTGCCGCCCATTCTCGTGGTGGCGGTGGCACTGGCACTGCTTCCGCGTCCGACGGTGATGCAGCTGCTCCCGGTGCGGCCGCTGCCACCGGTGAGGAGGCTGCCACTGGTGAGGCCGCTGCAACCGGTGAGGGCTCCGTCAAGCCATCAAACCGGCAGTCCACCTCTGCATGTTGGGAGGACTTCGAGAAGCTCTTCAAAATTGTGAACGGGCAGAAGGTCAGGTATGGCGCTCGATGTCACCACTGTAAGAAGGAGTATACTGCTAATTCTAAATTTGGTACTGGCCATTTACTCCGTCATATGGAAACTTGCCCTAAGAAACGTGAAAAAAATCGCATGACTCAGTCTCACATTACTTTCCTTAAGGATGGTACTATCCGAAACTGGGAGTACGATCATGAGGTTGCTCGTGTTCAGCTTGTTCGTTTGCTTGCTAGGTTAGATCTTCCCCTCAGTATTGGTGAAACTGAGGCCTGGGAAGATTACATTAGAACTGCTCACAATCCCAGGTTTAAAACTGTTTCTAAGCAAACTACAGGTAGGGATCTTATGAGGTACTTCTCTAAGAAGCGTGATAAACTGGTAGAATCTTTGAAGAGTAATGCTATTACATCTGTTGCTATAACTTCTGATATTTGGTCTGGAAATGCTAAGCAGGATTATTTGAGTGTTGTTGGTCATTTCATTAATTCTGATTGGCAACTTGAAAAGAGGGTGCTTGGGTTAAGGCTTATTGATGTGTCTCATAATGCTGAAAACATTGCTGAACGTATTACTGTTGTGCTAAATGATTATGGTATACTGCATAAGGTGTTTTCTGTAACTTTAGACAATGCTTCTTCTAATAACAAAGCCATGGATGCACTTAAACCTCTACTTAAGCAATATTTGGGTGCTGATCTCTTTTTGCATCAAAGGTGTGCATGTCATATTATTAATCTGATAGTTAAGGAAGCTCTTGTTACTGTAACTCCTATGATTGATGCTTTTAGAACTGCTATCTCTTTTATCAACTCTTCTAACCTAAGAGTTGCTTCATATAAGAGCTATTGCATGGCATCTGGAACCAGACCTCGAACATTTGGGCTGGACATAAATGTAAGGTGGAACTCTACATATCTGATGCTTAAGCATGTCCTGCCCCACAAGGAAATTTTTCATACTTTCATTGAGTCCAATTACCCAAGACCTAGAGGTGGTGCCTTTCTCTTAACTCATAATCATTGGGCTATGGCAACTAAAATTCTGGAATTTCTTGAACTGTTTTATGACTCAACTGTTGCTTTGTCTAGTGTTTACTATCCTACTGCACCTTTAATGGTTCATCACATTGTTAGGATTGCTATTCACCTGCATAAGTATCAAAATGATGAGCATATTAGACCTGTTGTCCAACCCATGATTGATAAGTATAATAAATACTGGAAAACAATACCTCCACTTTACTGTATTGCATTTATCTTGGATCCAAGAGCTAAAATGAAAGGTTTCAACAAAGTTCTTAGGAAGTTACAACTAATCACTGATGCTGATTATTCTAATAAGGTATTGGAAACTAGATCTCTTCTTTTCAAGCTCTATCACAGGTATGATGATTTATATGGCTCTGTCAGGGAGAAAAGGGATGTCCCTCCAAGCCTATCTGGTAAGAAAAGAACAGCTTGGGATGAAATATATGATGATGATGATGATGTGCTTCCTCCTAATCTTGATATGTCTAGGAGTATTCCTGCTACTGCTTTGCTGCATGCAGCAAGTTCTTCCTCTAACACTGGTTCTGCTTCTGAACTTACCTCTTACCTTGACTGTGACACAGTCAGCCAGTTGGATGATGACTTTAACATCTTGAACTGGTGGCATCAGCATAAACGGACATATCCTGTTCTTTCTACTCTTGCTAAAGATGTGTTTAGTGTGCCTGTTTCCACCATATCTTCAGAAGCTACTTTTAGCACCACTAGCAGGATCATCGAAGAACGAAGGCGGAGGCTGAAGCCAGAAACTGTGGAGGCACTTGCTTGCATCAGGGACTGGGAGGCTGCAGAGACAAGGATTCAGCACATGGTGGAGGACAAGGAGCTGGTGGAGGCATTTGAAGAACTTTATCTTGATGTTGATTAGTCATTTATGTAATGGTTCTGTAACTTAAGTAGGATTTAGACTTTTGCTGCTGGAGCAGCTGGACTTGGGCCCTTGGGGTGTTGAACTGTTGATCTAATATTGTGGAGCTGGCTGCACTCTTTTTCCCTGTCTAGGGTTTCTCACAAGGGTGAGTTTTACCTAGACAGGTTTTTAATGAGACAGCCATTGCACAGCTCCTTTTTGTTGCTATCTGTGGAGGTGTTCAACTGTGTTTTTTTTTATTTTTTTGTTGAATTTGAAGTTAGATGTATTTTTCTATATTGAAAGAGATGTAACTCTGCTGGAAACGTGCCTGGGCAGGCACGAGCACGAGCGTGCTGTCGTGCCAAACAGCCCGGCACGGCACGCTCCAGAGAGTTTAGTGCCGTGCCCGTGCCTGGCTGACGGCACGGCGGCACTATCAGACACGGCACGGCAAGCACGCGGGCCAGATCGTGTCGTGCCTAACCGTGCCGTGCCCGGGCCGTGCCCGTGCCGTGCCGTGCCGGGCCGCCCGTTTGGAAAACTATATCTCTGTGTGAATGGGCACACCTCCTACGGTAGGAGTACGTCCTATCCCTTCCGCAAAAGTAAAAAAGTTACTTCGAAGGGCCTCCAGAGCCGGTAAATTAAACAAAGTTGCTCACCATCACATTCACCTACTAGAAATATAAAATTAGAAATTAACCTGTACATGTACTGTATCTATGTATTCGTAAATATAATGGTACCATATATATGTTACGTTCTAGGGTAGATGAAGGGGAATTGAGACCGGGAGAAGCATGAATCGAGGAAGAACAGAGAGAACACGGTTGGATTCAGACTACCCGCACCGCGTCCGGCACCCGCGTCCGGTAAAGGCCACATCGGCGTATAGCGTCGAAGTAGTGCTGCAGCGGGAGCCTCCAAATGATACGTAATCGAGTTTCATCCGTTAAATATGGCGCGGCACAGTACTTTTACAGGTCCTCCTCTATCTGACGTTGCCAGTGCCGCGCAGCCCCACCTCGTTGCCGCTGCTCGCGCACGGAGGGTGCGAGAGAGTGACAGGGAGAGGACAGACGCGGGCCCCGCTGCTGCTACTAACAAAAAAATGTTATAACTCACAAACTAAAAAGCCAAATTAAATTTCGATTGTACCATTAAATTTGTTTCAATAAATTTTTCAAAACTAGATCTCACATGGATATATTTAGATAAAGTGACAAGTGGGTCCCACAGTGGATAGATGATGATATAGAGAATGGATGGATGCGAGAAAACTGTATATTTTGTGGTGACTAGGATGTAATATTCCTTTTAGAGGATGAATATAGAGGTCCATGAGTGCGAATAGTCTCCATGGGTTGGGACTCGGTAACAACCGTTACGAGTTTGTTGCAGAGGAATGAATTCTGTTCTTCGATGCCTTCAACTCTACTGCAGCATCGGTTTATAAACCACCAGCTGCTTACGGACACTGGGCTGGGCCCTAGGCGCAACAGGGCCCATTACCACTACTACCCCCGGTCTTGTTTCCCAGCTTGTTCTCAAGCTGCAAACGGCTGCTGAAAAAGTACCAAATTATTGCTGCTGAAAAAGTACCAAATTATTGCCATGGTGTTCAACGTGTGGACATTTTTCTTACAATTCGAAAGAAGTACCAAGTACGATATCGGTGACCTAGCTCATTGTTGGAAGAAAAGCATTTCTTAAAATAATTGTACAAAAGTTAGAGAGATTTAAGGGCACATTTTAATATTCAGCCGGAGCACCCAATGTAGTTGATGTGTTGTGTAGACGGCCGCGCTCTTGGCCTGCCTTAGGGTTGGTTCGGTGTGGATATTGGGGCTTTGACTCCTCTACGTGTAGCACTACTCTAGTGGTACTGTAGCAAGAATCGGTGAAGCCTCCAACGACTAGTTCCGTCGGCTCCTCCGTTCCGTGTTTATCTTTGGGTACAAAAAGTCCTTCTGACCTCCATCAACTTATCATGTGAATCAAATTTACCTCCCTCAATTAATAAATGGTAATGCTTAGGGTCGGTGTCAGTCCCATCGGACGCCGCGGGATTTGCGCACTACCGGCCTAACAAACCTGCCTTCTCCTCTGTACGTTACCCTGTCTCTCTCAAAAATATCTCCCTACTCACTCACACACCGCACGCTTCACAGCATCGTGCGGACGTTAGCCAGCCCCCACTCTGCATTCGCCATAGCGGCCATCTCCTCTCGCGCGCCCTCATCCTGCACCGCTCGCTCCTCGCTCCTACCCGTCGCACGTCCCACACGCGCATCTCGCTCCTTGCTCCTGCAGTCTCGCCGCCGCGTGGTCGAGCGCGGTCAGGCGCGCCGCCCACCTCTGCTGGTGCTAGTGGTGCCGCCGTGCGCCTCAAGTCGGTCCCCACTGAATCAAGGGCACCCATGAGCATGGCCCGTGTTGGTGGCGCTTGCACGCTGCCGCTCGATGCCGGCTCCCACTCCGAGGTCAGAATCAACCGGCCTTGGCCTCTCCCTCCCACTATGTTCCTAATGTAGGTTTCAAGTGTTTCAGATGTTGTCAGAGGTATATTGTGAGTGTTTCATATAGTTGTTGCAAAAGTAGATCGAAATGTTGTATATGTTGCAAGTGTTTCAAAGGCATGTTGCAAGTGTTTCTGAGGCATGTTACAAGCGTTTGTTCAAAATGTTCATCTATTTCAGACATACGTTGCAGGCGTTTTGATCTGGATGTTACACATGTTTCACATATATATTGTAAGAGTATGTTCAAAATGTTTTAGCGGTTTCAGTCTTATGTTGTAATAAGGGCCCGTTTGGTATGTATTCTCCGCTGGCTCTAGGAGCCATTTTTCAACTCCTGCAGCCAAACGTCTCTTTCCTCAACTGATTCACCAGTGGAGCTCCGCATTTTGCGCTCTCACAGGCACAGTGCGGCAGGTGAAGCTGGAAAATGGAGCTTCTCCCAGCTCCGATCTGACACCAGTGGACCCTAGCGTGTGGAGGTCGAGTCTGCCCCCGACGTCAGGGGGGCGCATGCGGGGAGGGTGGGCGAGCGCGCAATCGCCAGCGCTGCCGTCCGGGCTTGGTTCGCCGGAGTGCGTGACCGCCGAGGTGGGCGTGAGGTCACCGGACTATAGGCCGGCTAGACGCGAGGTTGCCGGACTACGGGGCCGCTAGGCGCGAGGTCGCCGAACTACGGTGCTGTTGGGCGCGAGGTCACCGGACTGTGGGGTCACGAGCGCCGCACACAGTGCTGGCTCTTCCTTGCATTGCGGCCTACGGGAGGAGGCGAACGGTTGGGAGAGGATGAGGAGAGAGAATAAGGGGAGGGGAAGAGAAAAAATAAGGAGAAAGAAAAGAGGCGCTGGCCGCTGGGAACGGATAAGGCAAGAAAAGAAAAGAAAAGAAAAAAGAAAAAAAAGGTATTATGGACCTTTTACTCTTTTGGCTACGCTGAGATGCTATTTTGCCAAATAGTTAAAAAAACGGCTCCATCTCCATAAGAGAATCTGCTCCTTCAAAAGAGCCAGAACCGGAGCGGTTTTGAAAAGCCGGAGCCCTACCAAACAAGCCCTAATAAGTGTTTTCATGTTGGAAATTGCAAGTGTTTTTATCTAAATGTTGAATATGTTTCACACACATGTTGCGAGTGTATGTTCCAAATATTTTATCTGCTTTAGATGTATGTTGCATTCAAGGTTTTTCATGTTGCAAGTGTTTTGTATTTCAGAGGTATGCTTAGATAGTCATGGAGCATGGCTCGGGCAACAGGGAAGAGGCGCGGCGAGCCGAGGGCCGGCGAATTGTGCGCGCTGTGCGCCTGGGGTCTTGCGGACGGAGCGTGCCCGTCCTCATCCCGGCTACCGGGTCCCACCCGCGCGGAGAGAGAGAGGAAGGGTGATGGGGAAGTAGCGGCGGGCGTGGAGCGGGGTGAGGCGGATGGGGGCAGGGTATGCGTGTGGGAGTGGGACGAGGTGGACAGGGACGGACACGCGCGTGCAGCAGCGAATGGCGTAGCGGCAGGTGCGGGCATGCGAGCTGGCGACCAAAGCCGGGGTCGCGCGATGGCGTTTTATGATGGGCCGTTCTGCTAGGCTATTCGGTGGGAGTGTATCTAAGTTACTGTCCGACGGAATCCTATCCCATCGAATGTTTGGGCGCCAGTAATTCCCATTAATAAACTGGATTTTTAGGCTGCTACAATTCTTGAAATGGTCCAATTTACCTTGCGGTTGATGTGGCGCCACCTCAACTATCCCACATCATAGCACCATGTCAGCCATGAGAAAGGTGGATCAAACTTTCGCAATTATTTAGGTGGTCAATTAGACTTTATAAAAGGCAAGATTTTTAAAAGTATCTAAATATTTTTTCAAAATGAATATGTATTTTAAAAAATATATAATTAAATATTTAAAAATTTATTGAAAAAATATTTTAACTCAGAAAAATACGAAACCAGTTTCATATTTTTTCCTAAATTCATGTTGTATATATGAGTTTTGGCAGTTTTACTATTTTAGTTTGAAGAGTATCTTATTGACTTGAGCAGGCAGGTATACATATCTTGAGGTTCTAGGAGACATTTTAGTAATCTGAATGGTACTACTAACCACACCTCCTTAATTTTGGTTTCGAGGATATATCATATATGCCCCCTATCGTTTTGTTTATCACGTACACGCATGGTCCGGGTCACGCAGGACGGCAGGATTAAGGTCTTGCGTACGTGAGAGAAAACCCTGTCGTGCCAGGCTTCCCGGCCCCGGGCCCGGGCCCGGGCCCCGGAGAGAGACAGAGACCAACAAAACAACTCCTTTCAGGCTGTCACGTCCACCCGACGCCCGTACTGGAGCAGCTAGCCGGCCACGGCCAGACAGCCTCAACCGGCCCCGTGCCCGTGGTGCATGGGACTTTAATTATGGTTAGTACAACTACACTTCAATTTCTAATCGTTTTTACCAATATCCATGCCAATGTCCAGCGCACTAATCAAGCCGTGTGCTCTGGTGACTAGATTATTCCAATGTCTAGTTGCTCGTGCCTGTGTCGTGTGAGTAACCGAGTAGCTAACTAATCATGATTCACGACTAGCTTTGTGGCTTTGTGAGTGAGGATTGCACTCCAGATTCTGCTGTCATGTTAGTATGAACTACCCTGTATCAATATGTGCTACGACATGCTCTAAAATCTTATATAGTAAATAAATATTAAAACTTTCATGGATAAATTTAATACCTACAACTAATCACCAAAACTGATTATCTTAGTGTGTGTTTGGTTAAGAGGCGGAAGCGGGTTGGATCCAATTTTGAGAGTGTTTGGTTTGGAGACAAGGGGGTTAGATTCATCCTCTAAACAAAATATTCTTTTTAGATGCGGGCTCATTCTATTCCTCTAAATTGAGCGGACAAAACCAACCCACTTCGACACACGCGTGCACAGAGCAGGCAAGATCCAAGTGCGAGCGGCAGCGGTGTGCGGTGACGCGCACGCCGAGCTTGAGGCAGCACGGGTGAGCGCTGACGGTGACCCGCAGGCCAAGCACGCGGATGGCAACGGGCACGCCGAGACTAAGCTGCCAATTTGGTGCATGTGGAGAAGAAAGCGCAATGAGGAAGAGAGAAAAATAGATGATGACAGGTAGGCCCCAATTGTAAGGCACCTTATCCATACCAAACAATAAACATGGATGAACCCAACCTATACAACCAAACAAGAAATGGGTTGACTACAACCTAAAAATCAGAGATGGATCAAACCCATCCCGCAATGTCCCAGAACCAAACACATGCTTACCACTTCTCTACTCATAACACAGTGTCCATTTAAATACTCTGATATATTTATATAAATTTATCAATTACTCTATGTATTTTTATCCTTTGCAAGGACTATATGTTTTCAATGAATGTATTAACGTCAACCATGTGTTGTTAGCCTATAGAAAATTTTAAATATAGAGTCAAGGCTAAAACTTAAACAATCCTAAATAGATTTTACGATCGATTTCTCTACTCATAACACAGTGTCTATTTAAATACTCTATGATATATTTATATGAATTTATCAATTACTCTATGTATTTTTATCCTTTGCAAGGACTATATGTTTTCAATGAATGTATTAACGTCAACCATGTGTTGTTAGCCTATAGAAAATTTTAAATATAGAGTCAAGGCTAAAACTTAAAACAATCCTAAATATATTTTACGATCGAAGTAAGAAAGTTACTACATTTTGCTCCATTACAGCTACTCTTGCCGGCCATCTGTTCAATACCTGCTGTCCGGGCAACAATTTTTATTGGATATAGAAAATTGGCTCAGATTTAAAGCATTCTCTTCATTTTTGCATGCCTCTTGTGCGTCCAGAGGACAATGATAATCACGAGCTACGTGTCTTATTATTCTTGAATTACAAAAGTAGGGCATCGTAGTCCGGGCAAGAAGCCACGGAAGGGCTCTAACATTTTTACCTTCATTCAGTATGACAGAAAATAAACATTTATGTTGCAGCTCTAAGTTAGCACCAAGATAACTGGAAATCTTCAAGCTTCATCACAGTTTCTGCTTTCCTGATTGTAAGAAACAGTGGTCTAACCCAGAACCTTCCTTGCTAGCAGTTGATGGGTGTATGCATCCACTCGACAATTCTGTTGATAGCGAAGCGGGTCATTACAAGGGTATCGTGCTGGAGGATACTGTAAATATTGAGGTCCTGCGTTTCGTAAAAGCAGAATGGTCTTTTAACCAGAAAAGGATATTCCCAGCAAAGAAAACTTTGTTTGATTACTCAAACGTTCAAGTACTGAAATCATAAAACTTACAATGGAAGCCAGCTTTAGCTTCTTATCAATGTCGCCTCCATCCACCAACAGAACCTTCTTTGTATCATCCATCTGGCCAATGTATTGCACAATGTTTTCTGTCTTGTGGCTAGGGAGTTCCAAGTCTCAAAGACTAAGAGCTATACAAAATAAACATGGACCAGTAAATTTTAAAGCAAACAATTAATTCATATGTTAAAGGTCAAGACATTTTACGATACGGGGTTTTCCTGCAGGACAGAAAAGTTCAAGAGTGCTCTGAATGTTTGCAGACAAAAAATTTATAACCACGTCGGAAAACATTGATACAACAAACACATATTATCATATGCTCAAATTGTTTTTGACAGTTCACTTTTCAAGGAAGCAGGGCAACAATGTCAGTTTATACTTACATCTGGTAAATAGAAATTCAATTTTTTGTGAAAACATTATCCTAGTAAACTAAGTTGATGTTAATGTGATTAAATTCGTAAAAGCTAAGGACTAACCTAAACATGAACAATTAAATATTAGTGCAACATTTTTAACAGAACGCAAGAGGAATCACCAGAAAACATTGCATAAACAAGCATGTTTTGTCATACCGCTAAATACATTTTAGTAAAGACAATGCCGTTCAGGAAGGTAGGAAAACATAGTCAGCTCACAGTAAAATCTAGCAACAAACAATTGAACCTGTCTTCAAAACATGATCCTAGGAATTTAAGTTGATGGTAATGTCATTAAATCAGAGAACAGCCTGTTCATATAAGTACATGCTTAAATATGCAATGGGACAGTAGGACACAGGGCGCCATGTAATACAATATTAATCAACACTCATCAGCTCATATTTATTTACAAGTCATCTACACATGTGGTTATCCTAATTCCTAAAGACTAAAGAGGATCTAGAAAGTCAAGATATTAAAAGGAGTTCAATTATGCCATTTGCAAAGATGTCACTTTATTAAAAATTGCAACAAAGTTGTGTAGTTTTTCTAAAAAATAGTAAGCATGTTTCTTCGTAGAGTGCACTATTAAACTATTTGATTTATCAACAATGATTTTGTAGATATAATAATAGTTCTTAACCAAAAGTGAGCACATCAAAGCGCACATATATTAATTTAGTAGTTAGCAAATACCTTCCCCTCTGTAGTTCAAGACAGACAAGGCAACTTAAGCCCTAGCCACCGTACTTTCTTCTGCAGCTTGATTGCATGGCTACATGATTAGGCCCATGCACGCTTGCAACACAGAACTGTTACATTCATAGTTTAGTTGACTGAATGCCAAACTGGATAGGATGTTTCTACTAACCTCAATATGAATAAATGTATCATTATTCGTTCAGTTAACCTGGGGGCCATGCAGTGTTCCATGCCATGCTCTTCCAGTTCCTTTTTGCTTGTAAGACTTTCTTCCAGTGCCACTCACCTCACTGATAGTTTTAGTCGAGTGTGTCCCCTGTAAAGATGTTATTTCATCAAGATGATACTACATCAGGCCAATAATTGCATAAGTGAGGGCCAAATAAAAATATATATTAAGTAATCCTATTGGTGCACCTGCTGTATTTTAGCAAGCTGCCACCTTACTACCCGGTGAACAATATCCTTCCTAATAGGAACATAAAAAATATCACCTTCCAAAACCATGAAGCCCTTGTTCTCATTATGGAAGTTTGTAACCCAAGTTACCAGGTCTTCATACTGCCCTGCAATATTATTACAAATCATATGAATAAAAATTCAGATTATTCTTAATTCCAAAGAAAACTAGCATTATTCATAAATAACTGCAATACTGCAGAAGTGAAGTGAAGTTCCATTAATGTCAAATTGTCCGATTAGGCAACAGTTAGCAAAGCTTTTGTTGACCAAAGATAAGATGGTAAGTCATACAATAGATCAATTGTTGTTAAAAGAAAATTGATAAGACTAGTATTGAGAGAAATGCCACTAAAATTGTGATTCGAAAATGGTCAATAGAAGAACTTACCAAGCTCCCGATCTGGTGTCCACATGGTCTTGCTAGAAGAAGTTCTGGTGGAGTAAGCACTAAACTTGCTGGAGCCAAAAGAGTAGAATACCCATTGAAACAGAAACCTGGCAGATTCTGGAAATGGAACAAATATTTAAAACAAAAGACAATGATGAACTCACATGCATTCAAATAAACTAAAAGCACATTTTCAAACAGAAAGGAAATAGACTTCCTAACAGGTGATTAGATGTGATCAGCTAGATCTTGGCAAAAAGATAAGAAAACTTCCATGTTAAAAGCTTGATACCCCAAAGTGCTAACAAGACAAATATGATTGATGCTATCGTCCAACATAAGTTAATATTGAAAAAAATGCTCCAGAAGATTGGAGGATGTAATAGTTGTAGCATTCACAGCACATGTTTACAAAGCAAGGCTGTCTCCATCAATGTTATTAAAACAGATAATCGTCGCTAATCACCCTAGTACCGATAAGGACGATTAATCAACGATAAGGACGAATAATCGACCTCTTATCGGTCTGGTTGTCCATATAATCGTCCTGTATATAGCAGGACTATATATCATATATGTATGGTATATATACCATACTTTTTTTTGAGGGAAAATATATACCATACTTATATAGTAGACATTGAGCATCAAGACTATATTTCTGGTTAGTTGGTTATGTGACTCCATACTGGGGGTGAGGACTGAGGAGGTGAGAGAAAGAGTGGGGGAGAGGTATAAAAGAGAAACCCTAATGGGCCTAGACCAAACAAATATAGCCCAGTAAGCTGAAGCAGCCCATCTGTCTATTTGGTGCTGATCGGTCAAGACAGACGATTTATCGTGAGTAATGGACGATAAATCGGACGATAAGGTTTCTGATCGCTCTGATCGAATAAGAGGGCCTAATTGAGTGCTAGATACCGATAAGGACGATTAATCGCAATTAATCAAACGATCTGATAACATTGGTCTCCATTTCCCTTAACAAGAACAAAATAAAACAGAATTCAGTGCAGCAAAGCAAAAGCAGAAACTGGAACAGAAAGACAATGAGCAGAGCAAGTTTGAGGGGGCAGACAGAGCACTTACCATATCATCACATGTAATACACTAATCTAAGATCTATTCAGAAGTAAAATTTGATAATAAAGCCAGATGTAAATCCCATAGTCTCTGAAGGCCTAAAAAATTGTAAACTGTTGCTGCACAGTAACTGAATGCAGCATAAGGTAAACAGGCAGAATCACAGGACTAGCTGCACAAGGGACCGAATCAACGGAAGAAGCAATTGGACTAAGGTCTCACTGAAATACTGAATCGCCACCTACAATCTCAAGTAACACAATGAAATTGCAGATAGATGTTTCTCATACAAGGTCAGATACAAAATTGACACCTACATGCCTAAATAAATCAGCGCTGAACATTGAAATCTCTTCAATGCTACTGACAGTAATTGCTGAAAAGGGACTTTGTTTTGCGCTTCCCTTCAGGAACCTTGGAACAAGCAATCCTTGAAAATACGCCAACCAGCATAGTCCTCAAGACTAAACATAATTGCAGTCCGGTGAAAGCATCAGATGTTTGCTGAATCACTACATTTCAAGCTCAAACACTTCGTTGCGAAATCTTACACCTAAACCACAACTCCATCCTGAAGCAGGCCCGTTTCCCATCTTACACGGGACCAAACATCCCAACGCAGGAGCAACAAGTGCTTAACACTTGCCCGAGGGCCGTGGCGACGGCGCCACGAGTCCCTCGTTACAAACCCCTCTCGAAAACCCCAGTACTCTACCGAGGCGGCGAGCAGACTCAGCCCAGGATGTTCTAACAGGCAGACTTGAACCGCTGCCACCGCAAGCACCACCAGAAGCGCCGAGGAGGGCCAGGAGACGGCGCACGGCCACCGAGGACAGGGGGGAAAGAGGAAGAGAGGCGATCCAGACCTTCAGAGGCACGGCCCTGCGGAGCGCCGCCGCCGCCGCAGTTGGCGCGGACCCAGCGGCGCGGCGGAGCAGCGACGCGGTGCGCGCGAGGGCCCGCGTCGGCCGTTTTTCAACTCCTGCAGCCAAACGTCTCTTTCCTCAACTGATTCACCAGTGGAGCTCCGCATTTTGCGCTCTCACAGGCACAATGCGGCAGGTGAAGCTGGAAAATGGAGCTTCTCCTAGCTCCGATCTGACACCAGTGGACCTAGCATGTGGAGGTCGAGTCTGCCCCTGACGTCAGGGAGGCGCATGCAGGGAGGGTGGGCGAGCGCGCAGTCGCCAGCGCTGCCGTCCGGGCTTGGTTCACCGGAGCGCGTGACCGCCGAGGTGGGCGTGAGGTCACCGAACCGTAGGCCTGCTAGACGTGAGGTCACCGAACTACAGGGCCACTGGGCGCAAGGTTGCCGAACTACGGTGCCGTTGGGCGCGAGGTCGTCGGACTGCGGGGTCACGAGCACCGCGCACAGCGCTGGCTCTTCCTTGCGTTGCGGCCTACGGGAGGAGGCGAGCGGTTGGGAGAGGATGAGGAGAGAGAATAAGGGGAGGGGAAGAGAAAAAATAAGGAGAAAGAAAAGAGACGCTGGCCGCTGGGAACAGATAAGGCAAGAAAAGGAAACAAAGGAAAAAGAAAAAAAGGGTATTATGGACCTTTTACTCTTTTTGGCTACGTGATGAGGACATCGTCAAGATGGAGTCGAGGACGACTCCAATTCGAGAAGGGGGATGATGAGGACATTGCCACGTTGAACACACCGACGCCATGGTCTTTCCCAAGTTGCAATTCGTCCCCAACTCAACTGCCACGTCGCCCTCGGATTCAGCAGACACTTCGTCGCTGTTTCGGTCATAACTTTCTCACACGACATCGAAACGGGGCGTTCTTAGATGTGTTGGAAAGGGGACGACGACGCCGTCGTTTTGGATCTGGTCCCAGCTCCAGCAGGTCCGTGGATCATTTTGTGTGACCATGGCAAGGTGCTGCGTCACCTATTTGGACCAACTTGGCCATGTATCGTGTCGAGCCTTAAGCCTAAGTTGTGGGCGCCAAACCCCTAGCCGTCCCCAACCCTAGGTCGAGTCTTAGACTGTAAACACAGCCGCCGCCGCTGCTAGACAATTGGGTTTTGTTTAGAGTTTAGTTTTCCATCGAGAAACTAAATCGTTCATTATAACTGTGGTGACAAATTCTTTTACAGTGATTCAGGACCCCTGTTTTTGATCTCCTCCACTGTGTCGATTAGTCCTTTGGAACCGAGTTCTTGAACCCTCTATTGATATTCGCGTCATTCATATTTGCAATTTCAGATTGCGTATTTAACCTTCTTGTTTGTGCTCTTCGATTCGCTTGCAGGAAAATCCTTCTTGACGAGGTCAATCAAGTTGTGCTTGGTTGATAACCAACGGAGCAGTGGTGTAACATTTGCAGGGTTCGAATCGTGTCTGATTTGAAGCTGGATCACCAACGTCGAGATCTCTACAAATCGAACTTACTGGCTACCTCTCGGAAGATCGGGCCTGTACTCATCACTACGCTGAGAAGCTATTTTGCCAAACAGTTAAAAAAATGGCTCCAGCTCCCTAAGAGAATCTGCTCCTTCAAAAGAGCCAGAACCGGAGCTGTTTTGAGAAGCCGGAGCCCTACCAAACAAGCCCTAATAAGTGTTTTCATGTTGGAAGTTGCAAGTGTTTTATCTAGATGTTGAATATGTTTTACACACATGTTGCAAAGTGCATGTTCCAAATATTTCATCTGCTTTAGACGTATATTGCATTCAAGGTTTTTCATGTTGCAAGTGTTTTGTGTTTCAGAGGTATGTTCAGAGAGTCATAGAGCATGGCTCGGGCAATAGAGAAGAGGCGTAGCGAGCCGAGGGCCGACGAATGGTGCGCGCTGTGTGCCTGGGGTCTTGCGGACGGAGCGTGCTCGTCCTCATCCTGGCTACCGGGTCCCACCCGCGCGGAGAGCGAGAGAGGAAGGGTGAGGGGGAAGTAGCGGCGGGTGTGGAGCGGGGCGAGGCGGATGGGGGTGGGGCAAGGCGGATGGGGGCAGGGTATGCGTGCGGGAGCGGGACGAGGTGGACAGGGATGGACACGCGCGTGCAGCAGCGAACGGCGTAGCGGCAGGTGCGGGCAAGCGAGTTGGCGACCAAAGCCGGGGTCGTGCGATGGTGTTTTATGATGGGCCGTTCTGCTAGGCTGTTCGGTGGGAGTGTATCTAAGTTACTGTCCGATGAAATCATATCCCATCGAATGTTTGGGCGCCAATAATTCCCATTAATAAACTATATTTTTAGGCTGCTACAATTCTTGAAATGGTCCGATTTACGTTGCGGTTGATGTGGCGCCACCTCAACTATCCCACATCATAGCGCCATGTCAGCCATGAGAAAGGTGGATCAAACTTTCGCAATTATTTAGGTGGTCAATTAGACTTTATAAAAAAGCAAGATTTTTAAAAGTATCTAAATATTTTTCCAAAATAAATATGTATTTTAAAAAATATATAATTAAAAATTTAAAAATTTATTGAAAAAATATTTTTAACTCAGAAAAATACGAAACTAGTTTCATATTTTTTCCTAAATTCATGTTGTATATATGAGTTTTGGCAGTACTACAATTTTAGTTTGAAGAGTATCTTATTGACTTGAGCAGGCAGGTATACATATCTTGAGGTTCTAGGAGACATTTTAGTAATCTGAATGGTACTACTAACCACACCTCCTTAATTTTGATTTCGAGGATATATCATATATGCCCCCTATCGTTTTGTTTATCACGTACACGCATGGTCCGGTTAATCAGGTCACGCAGGACGGCAGGATTAAGGTCTTGCGTACGTGAGAGAAAACCCTGCCGTGCCAGGCTTCCCGGCCCCGGGCCCGGGCCCCCCCTGCGGGCAGAGACAGAGACCAACAAAACAACTCCTTTCAGGCTGTCACGTCCACCCGACGCCCGTACTGGAGCAGCTAGCCGGCCACGGCCAGACAGCCTCAACCGGCCCCGTGCCCGTGGTGCATGGGACTTTAATTGTGGTTAGTACAACTACACTTCAATTTCTAATCGTTTTTACCAATATCCATGCCAATGTCCAGCGCACTAATCAAGCCGTGTGCTCTGGTGACTAGATTATTCCAATGTCTAGTTGCTCGTGCCTGTGTCGTGTGAGTAACCGAGTAGCTAACTAATCATGATTCACGACTAGCTTTGTGGCTTTGTGAGTGAGGATTGCACTCCAGATTCTGCTGTCATGTTAGTATGGACTACCCTAGTAAATAAATATTAAAACTTTCGTGGATAAATTTAATACCTTCAACTAATCACCAAAACTGATTATCTTAGTGTGTGTTTGTTTAGAGGTGGAAGCGGGTTGGATCCAATTTTGAGAGTGTTTGGTTTGGAGACAAAGGGGTTAGATTCATCCTCTAAACAAAATATTCTTTTTAGATGTGGGCTCATTCTATTCCTCTAAATTGAGCGGACAAAACCAACCCACTTCGACACACGCGTGCACAGAGCAGGCACAGATCCAAGTGCGAGCGTCAGCGGTGTGCGGTGACGCGCACGCCGAGCTTGAGGCGGCGCGGGCGAGCGCTGATGGTGACCAGTAGGCCAAGCACGCGGATGGCGACGGGCATGCCGAGACTAAGCTGCCAATTTGGTGCGTGTGGAGAAGAAAGCGCAAGGAGGAATAAAGAAAAATAGATGATGACAGATAGGCCCAATTGTAAGGCACCTTATCCATATCAAACAATAACATGGATGAACCCAACCTATACAACCAAACAAGAAACGGGTTGACTCCAACCTAAAAATCAGAGATGAATCCAACCCATCCCACAATGTCCCAGAACCAAACACATGCTTACTATTTCTCTACTCATAACACAGTGTCCATTTAAATACTCTATGATATATTTATATAAATTTATCAATTACTCTATGTATTTTTATCCTTTGCAAGGACTATATGTTTTCAATGAATGTATTAACGTCAACCATATGTTGTTAGCCTATAGAAAATTTTAAATATAGAGTCAAGGCTAAAACTTAAACAATCCTAAATAGATTTTACGATCGAAATTTCTCTACTCATAACACAGTGTCCATTTAAATACTCTATGATATATTTATATGAACTTATCAATTACTCTTGCAAGGACTATATGTTTTCAATGAATGTATTAACGTCAACCATGTGTTGTTAGCCTATAGAAAATTTTAAATATAGAGTCAAGGCTAAAACTTAAAACAACCCTAAATATATTTTACGATCGAAGTAAGAAAGTTACTACATTTTGCTCCATTACAGCTACTCGATCTTGCCGGCCATCTGTTCAATACCTGCTGTCCGGGCAACAATTTTTATTGGATATAGAAAATTGGCTCAGATTTAAAGCATTTTCTCTTCATTTTTGCATGCCTCTTGTGCGTCCAGAGGACAATGATAATCACGAGCTACGTGTCTTATTATTCTTGAATTACAAAAGTAGGGCATCGTAGTCCGGGCAAGAAGCCACGGAAGGGCTCTAACATTTCCCTCCTACCTCAGTACCTTCATTCAGTATGACAGAAAATAAACATTCATGTTGCAGCTCTAAGTTAGCACCAAGATAACTGGAAATCTTCAAGCTTCATCACAGTTTCTGCTTTCCTGATTGTAAGAAACAGTGGTCTAACCCAGAACCTTCCTTGCTAGCAGTTGATGGGTGTATGCATCCGCTCGACAATTCTGTTGATAGCGGAGCAGGTCATTACAAGGGTATCGTGCTGGAGGATACTGTAAATATTGAGGCCCTGCGTTTCGTAAAAGCAGAATGGTCTTTTAACCAGAAAAGGATATTCCCAGCAAAGAAAACTGTGTGATTACTCAAACGTTCAAGTACTGAAATCATAGAACTTACAATGGAAGCCAGCTTTAGCTTCTTATCAATGTCGCCTCCATCCACCAACAGAACCTTCTTTGTATCATCCATCTGGCCAATGTATTGCACAATGTTTTCTGTCTTGTGGCTAGGGAGTTCCAAGTCTCAAAGACTAAGAGCTATACAAAATAAACATGGACCAGTAAATTTTAAGCAAACAATGAATTCATCTCTACTATAATGGAACAATCAAAACTATCTTATGTACACTCAGAAAAATGTCCCCCGCTGAGGAGCTCAATCATTGTGCACCAAAACAATTATACGCAGGAAATCGTCCCCATTAAAATCAAGGGGCTAACAACCATCGGTCAGAGGTTTCAACTTAATCTAAGGGCCACGGTTCTGTGTATCAACGCTAGGCTTCAACGCTCCTGCCCCCCACATCCACGCGCAACACCTCAGCTCGCCCAGGGTTCGATTCCTTGCCCCGTCCCCGGCGCCCCTTTTATTTTCTTCTGAAAAAAAGAAATAAACGTGCAGCTTCTTGGAGCGCACGGGAGAAACTTGCTGCGGCGGCGGGCACGCAGGGGAAGAGAGAGCGGGAGAGTTGGGCCTACAAGGTTGGTGGAGCTGCCAAGGGCCCGACAAGACAACTACGACGGCAGGCATGCGGGGAAAGAGAGAGCGGGAGAGTTGGGCCTGCGAGGTTGGCGGAGCCGCTGATGACGTCGAGTCGCAGGCGAGCTCAGCATGTCCGGCAAGCTCGGGCATGGGCATGCAATGCAAGCTCGAGTCCAGAGAGCCGGAGAGGAGAGGAGTGGCCCCGCTCGAGCAGGCGGCCGGTGAGCAGCAGCCACGACCAAGCGCGCAGCCAAGTAGCCGCGCGTCTCGGTCCAGCAGCTGCCGCGGGCCCGCAGCAAGAACGGTCGAGCAACGCAAGCAGCATCCCAGGAGAGCGCGTCGGCGGCCGAGCAGATGAGGTAAATATGTGCGGGTACCTTGCTTTCTTGCATTGCTTTGCTTGCACGGCGGCCGGGCGGCGAGCGCACGGCATGGGGTGTAGTGATGCTGCGTTCGCAAGTGCTTACAACACGCTCGACGAAATGACTGAGGGTGTGTTTAGATGAAAAAGTTGGGGTGAAAAGTTACTGTAGCACTTTTCGTTGTTATTTGGTAAAATTTGTCCAACCATGGATTAATTAGACTCAAAAGATTCGTCTCGAACTTTACAACCAAACTATGCAATTAGTTTTTTTTACCTACATTTAATGTTTCATGCATGCGTTTAAAGATTTGATGTGATGGGTGGAAGAGGAAATATTTCAGGTTACTGTAGCAAGTGAACGCGGCCTGAGAGGTGAAAGAGTCCGAGCAGTTACTTAAAATATTACTGTATTTAATATAGAGGGTTAAAAAAATTCCATGTGTGGCGTATAATGCTAAGTATATTTCTGGTGGGTTCGTGTAAAATTATGCAGATGGTGGAACATAGTGTTTTTTTCTTTTTGAAAGACCTGGTTAACCTACAGTCAGCGAAAATGTGTCCTGTTTTATTTTGAGAACCTTGGCCTTTCGGGCTCGGTTTCCACGACTCTGCGTGCTGCCCGCTCTCCAGACCACTCCTCTCCTACTCCTTGGCTTTCTACAGCTTTACGCTCGGCGGAGGAGCGGAGACGACAGAGGAGACCATGAAGGAAGCGAAGGGAACCGGGGTGGCATTGCCTCGCAGGCGCGAGCTCTGCCGTGGACTCACCCTCTCCTTCACACCAGGCAGCGAGGCCCAGTCGAGAAGAAGAAGCATGCCCTGAGGCTGACGAGCAGGGTCCGCTCATAAGTGAGAAAGACTAACAACAGCTGCCCAACCAAATGCACCCAAAAGCAGGGTTAGGGCGCTATGAAATTTGTACTAGCCAAAAGCCGCTTTTGGATATACAATATAAAGAAACGGAGAATTGAAGAATAGTATATTTTTTCTATCACCACCCAAAGAGGCTACACATGTTTTCCTCGCCTTGTAGCACTGGTAATTTCTTATATGCAACTCTCTAGAATGTATGAGCTATGAAGGCGCTGGAGTTTTTCTAATCAGTGGTGAAACCTTGCTTCTTATAGGTGCATATACTCTTTGAATGCCACTTTTTACGGTGAAGATAGCAACATAGTGATCGTTTGGGGCTAATGGCAAAAAAAGTTTCGTGCAATATCTTGTCGTCGTAGTGAAACACTGAACTTCCAATGCTACAAAGACAGCTTTGACAGAACACCATTAGCTAAGTACTTCAAATTTGATAGAATTAACTCTAAGTTTAATGGGACCCGTAGCGTTAGCACGGGCCAATATACTAGTATGTTAAAGGTCAAGACATTTTGCGATACGGGGTTTTCCTGCAGGACAGAAAAGTTCAAGAGTGCTCTGAATGTTTGCAGACAAAAAATTTATAACCACGTCGGAAAACATTGATACAACAAACACATATTATCATATGCTCAAATTGTTTTTGACAGTTCACTTTTCAAGGAAGCAGGGCAACAATGTCAGTTTATACTTACATCTGGTAAATAGCAATTCAATTTTTTGTGAAAACATTATCCTAGTAAACTAAGTTGATGTTAATGTGATTAAATTCGTAAAAGCTAAGGGCTAACCTAAACATGAACAATTAAATATTAGTGCATACATTTTTAACAGAACGCAAGAGGAATCACCAGAAAACATTGCATAAACAAGCATGTTTTGTCATACCGCTAAATACATTTTAGTAAACACAATGCTGTTCAGGAAGGTAGGAAAACATAGTCAGCTCACAGTAAAATCTAGCAACAAACAATTGAACCTGTCTTCAAAACATGATCCTAGGAATTTAAATTGATGGTAATGTCATTAAATCAGAGAACAGCCTGTTCATATAAGTACATGCTTAAATATGCAATGGGACAGTAGGACACAGGGCGCCATGTAATACAATATTAATCAACACTCATCAGCTCATATTTATTTACAAGTCATCTACACATGTGGTTATCTAATTCCTAAAGACTAAAGAGGATCTAGAAAGTCAAGATATTAAAAGGAGTTCAATTATGCCATTTGCAAAGATGTCACTTTATTAAAACTTGCAACAAAGTTGTGTAGTTTTTCTAAAAAATAGTAAGCATGTTTCTTCGTAGAGTGCACTATTAAACTATTTGATTTATCAACAATGATTTTGTAGATATAATAATAGTTCTTAACCAAAAGTGAGCACATCAAAGCGCACATATATTAATTTAGTAGTTAGCAAATACCTTCCCCTCTGTAGTTCAAGACAGACAAGGCAACTTAAGCCCTAGCCACCGTACTTTCTTCTGCAGCTTGATAGTAGTTAGCAAATACCTTCCCCTCTGTAGTTCAAGACAGACAAGGCAACTTAAGCCCTAGCCACCGTACTTTCTTCTGCAGCTTGATAGTAGTTAGCAAATACCTTCCCCTCTGTAGTTCAAGACAGACAAGGCAACTTAAGCCCTAGCCACCGTACTTTCTTCTGCAGCTTGATTGCATGGCTACATGGTTAGGCCCATGCACGCTTGCAACACCACAGAACTGTTACATTCATAGTTTAGTTGACTGAATGCCAAACTGGATAGGATGTTTCTACTAACCTCAATATGAATAAATGTATCATTATTCGTTCAGTTAACCTGGGGGCCATGCAGTGTTCCATGCCATGCTCTTCCAGTTCCTTTTTGCTTGTAAGACTTTCTTCCAGTGCCACTCACCTCACTGATTGTTTTAGTCGAGTGTGTCCCCTGTAAAGATGTTATTTCATCAAGATGATACTACATCAGGCCAATAATTGCATAAGTGAGGGCCAAATAAAAATATATATTAAGTAATCCTATTGGTGCACCTGCTGTATTTTAGCAAGCTGCCACCTTACTACCCGGTGAACAATATCCTTCCTAATAGGAACATAAAAAATATCACCTTCCAAAACCATGAAGCCCTTGTTCTCATTATGGAAGTTTGTAACCCAAGTTACCAGGTCTTCATACTGCCCTGCAATATTATAACAAATCATATGAATAAAAATTCAGATTATTCTTAATTCCAAAGAAAACTAGCATTATTCATAAATAACTGCAATACTGCAGAAGTGAAGTGAAGTTCCATTAATGTCAAATGGTCCGATTAGGCAACAGTTAGCAAAGCTTTTGTTGACCAAAGATAAGATGGTAAGTCATACAATAGATCAATTGTTGTTAAAAGAAAATTGATAAGACTAGTATTGAGAGAAATGCCACTAAAATTGTGATTCGAAAATGGTCAATAGGAGGAGAACTTACCAAGCTCCCGATCTGGTGTCCACATGGTCTTGCTAGAAAGAAGTTCTGGTGGAGTAAGCACTAAACTTGCTGGAGCCAAAAGAGTAGAATACCCATTGAAACAGAAACCTGGCAGATTCTGGAAATGGAACAAATATTTAAAACAAAAGACAATGATGAACTCACATGCATTCAAATAAACTAAAAGCACATTTTCAAACAGAAAGGAAATAAACTTCCTAACAGATGATTAGATGTGATCAGCTAGATCTTGGCAAAAAGATAAGAAAACTTCCATGTTAAAAGCTTGATAACCCAAAGTGCTAACAAGACAAATATGATTGATGCTATCGTCCAACATAAGTTAATGTTGAAAAAAATGCTCCAGAAGATTGGAGGATGTAATAGTTGTAGCATTCACAGCACATGTTTACAAAGCAAGGCTGTCTCCATCAATGTTATTAAAACGGATAATCGTCGCTAATCGCCCTAGTACCGATAAGGACGATTAATCAACGATAAGGACGATTAATCGACCTCTTATCGGTCTGGTCGTCCATATAATTGTCCTGTATATAGCAGGACTATATATCATATATGTATGGTATATATACCATACTTTTTTTGAGGGAAAATATATACCATACTTATATAGTAGACATTGAGCATCAAGACTATATTTCTGGTTAGTTGGTTATGTGACTCCATACTGGGGGTGAGGACTGAGGAGGTGAGAGAAAGAGTGGGGGAGAGGTATAAAAGAGAAACCCTAATGGGCCTAGACCAAATAAATATAGCCCAGTAAGCTGAAGCAGCCCATCTGCCTATTTAGTGCTGATCGGTCAAGACAGAGATTTATCATGAGTAATGGACGATAAATCGGACAATAAGGTTTCTGATCGCTCTGATCGAATCAGAGGGCCTAATTGAGTGCTAGATACCGATAAGGACGATTAATCGCAATTAATCGAACGATCTGATAACATTGGTCTCCATTTCCCTTAACAAGAACAAAATAAAACAGAATTCAGTGCAGCAAAGCAAAAGCAGGAACTGGAACAGAAAGACAATGAGCAGAGCAAGTTTGAGGGGGCAGACAGAGCACTTACCATATCATCACATGCAATACACTAATCTAAGATCTATTCAGAAGTAAAATTTGATAATAAAGCCAAATGTAAATCCCATAGTCTCTGAAGGCCTAAAAAATTGTAAACTGTTGCTGCACAGTAACTGAATGCAGCATAAGGTAAACAGGACTAGCTGCACAAGGGACCGAATCAACGGAAGAAGCAATTGGACTAAGGTCTCACTGAAATACTGAATCGCCACCTACAATCTCAAGTAACACAATGAAATTGCAGATAGATGTTTCTCATACAAGGTCAGATACAAAATTGACACCTACATGCCTAAATAAATCAGCGCTGAACATTGAAATCTCTTCAATGCTACTGACAGTAATTGCTGAAAAGGGACTTTGTTTTGCGCTTCCCTTCAGGAGCCTTGGAACAAGCAATCCTTGAAAATACGCCAACCAGCATAGTCCTCAAGACTAAACATAATTGCAGTCGGGTGAAAGCATCAGATGTTTGCTAAATCACTACATTTCAAGCTCAAATACTTCGTTGCGAAATCTTACACCTAAACCACAACTCCATCCTGAAGCAGGCCCATTTCCCATCTTACACGGGACCAAACATCCCAACGCAGGAGCAACAACTGCTTAACACTTGCCCGTGGGCCGTGGCGACGGCGCCACGAGTCCCTCGTTGCAAACCCCTCTCGAAAACCCCAGTACTCTACCGAGGCGGCGAGCAGATTCAGCCCAGGATGTTCTAACAGGCTGACTGGAATCGAGACCTTCAGAGGCACGTGGAGGGCCAGGCGACGGCGCACCGCCACCGAGGACAGGGGGGAGGGGGGAAGAGAGGGGATCCAGACCTTCAGAGGCACGGCCCTGCGGAGCGCCGCCGCCGCCGCAGTTGGTGCGGACCCAGCGGCACGGCGGAGCAGCGACGCGGCGCGCGCGAGGGCCCGCGTCGGGTGTGGAGAGAAGGGGCACGCGGCGGCTGGAGTTGCGCCGGCGAAGCAAGAGCGCGGAGCCACGGACAGCGGCCCGCGTGGGCTGTTCCTCTCTTTTCCTTGTTCGCTTGGAGGCCTTTCAGCGACAGCCCGCGCGCAAGCCCACAGACCACGGTCCACGGGCCTTTATCTCCTCGTGTCGGCCACACTTGCTACTCCTCTCCTCATCCGAGATGGTGGGCCGATAGCCGGTCCATGCCGGCCTGTGCGCAGCTTTCCTAAGCATTGGTCAGCCTTTCCTAAGCACCGGGTCTACGAGGCAGGCAGCGGCAATGATTGTGTCTCCACGGTTTTGACTTTGCACGTGGGCGTACTGACGTACTTGCAGCAGCAGGTGATCATCGATTTGATACTAATTAACTGGGTTACTTAATTAATAATCAAAGCGTGATGAGATCGTGGGTGCTACTGCTAATTGCATGCGTTCGGTCTGTCGAGTGTCGATCACTGGCTAGGAGTCAGGACAGTGACAAGAGCTGATGAATGTCTTCAGTGCACCGAAGCGTACCAATTTTTTTTTTTTGGTTTCTGAATATCCAGTTCGCAAATAAGTGGTTTTTGTTTCTCCCGACATTTTTCGTTATACGTACCACCCATGCATCTCTCGTGTTTTCCATGCATCTCGATCTTGCAATGGCATGGCTCTATATATGAGTATATGACCAGCACATGCATATGCAGATACTAAAAGATACTTCCTCCATTCCAAATTATAAAGTATTTCAAAAATCTTGAGAGTCAAAACATTTTAAGTTTGACCAAAATTATCGAGAAAATTACAAAAATTTATAACATCAAATAGGTATACTATAAAAATATAATTAATGAAGAATCCAATAATACTTAATTGGTATCATAAATATTATTATCTTATCATATAAATTTAATCAAATTTTAGATCATTTGATTCATGACTTGTAATTTGGGATGGAGGGAGTACGAGTTGACTTCTCGCACGCAGTATCTTTCTCGGTTTTTCCAACCACGGATACAATACAACAAGCACCGGCCAGTAGTATTCTAGCAGCAACATGCATGGTGAATTAATATACATCTTTTTTTTAATAAAATTATTAGTACTAGGTGCGAGTATTGCGATGCTCGATGAAGTTGAACAATGCATGTAGTACGTGTACTAGCTACCTAGACTGATGACCCCACACGTGTGCAGTAATTCTGTATATGCACACACACATACTACCAGTATATATATATATATATATACGGAATATATATATATATATATCACAGCCACCTAACAATGCTACCAAGGCCGGGCGGCAAAGTGATTAGTAGGATACTCCTATATAATAAGCCGACATGTTTAACCGCGTTCGGCCATGGCAGGTATAGGCCTGCTAATTGGTTGGGTTCAAATAGGTTTAATGGGTTGTGTTTTTAAATGGGTGTACTCTAGATGGGTGGAAATGGATTGATTTATTTAGCGGGTTGGGTCGGGTTGGGTTTAATAGAAAACTGGATTGGATGGGTCGGGATTAGGTTCTTTTTTTTTGTGGGTTTGAATAGGTTGAGCCCATGTGTTGATGTTGAATTTTTAATATATCATAGTATACATATATATTGATTTGTAATTTGTTTAGTTTTTGATGTAGGGCCCACATGCATATTTTGCTATGCTAATTGGCACGGATTAGCCTCATGACATTTTGAATCCAGCTTAATTTATTTTGGTTAATTTCGACAAAATTTTATAATGTGAACACGAGCTTTTATTTCTAGGGTCCGGCTTTGAGGTGGGGCCCACATATTCATCTGGCAGTGCCAACTGACATGAAATAGCTGCTTGTTACATTAAATCATCTGCAACAAATTTTAGTCAATTTCGACAAAATTTTATAATGTGAACATGAGCTTTTATTTCTAGGGTCCGGCTTCGAGGTGGGGCCCACATATTGATCTGGCAATGCCAACTGGCATAAAGTAGCTGCTTGTTACATTAAATTATCAGCAACAAATTCTAGTCAATTTCGATAAAATTTTATAATGTGAACGCGAGCTTTTATTTCTAGGGTCCGGCTTTGATGTGGGGCCCACATATTGATCTGGCAGTGCCAATTGGCATAAAGTAGCTGCTGATTACATTAAATCATCTGCAACAAATTTTAGTCAATTTCGATAAAATTTTATAATGTGAACGCGAGCTTTTATTTTTAGGGTCCGGCTTTGATGTGAGGCCCACATATCTATATATATATATATATATATACATACATTTTTATGTAAACTCATAGATTTTTATAGCAAACCCGTGGGTTTAATTAGTTTATGGGTTGAAATGGGTTGGGTTAAAACTATAAAAATATGGGATTGGGTGGGTGGAAGAAGAGAGTTAATTTGTTATGGGATGGGTTGGGTACGGGGTGGGTTTTCACCCATTAGCAGGCTGAGGCAGGCACACTTGCTACGCGTCCACGTCAGCTCCGATCGAAAGGACACAAACTATTTAACTCGGCTCAGCTGGGTTCATGGCCGACCAACTGCTCCGATCCGGCCGGTCAAAATCAAGCAAGCAAGATATCCACTAGCCACTAGCCAGCATGCAGAACCCGACGCAGGAGGAAATCATCAGACGTTAGCAACAGTCGACCGACCGGTTATTTAGCCCGATTGTGATATATATACGCAATCATGTTTCGTAGGCGTACCAAAAGCTGTATATATTATTGCATATAATAGATTACCCTAAAGGTGCTCTTTTTTTTTTGGTAACTTCTACTTATACTTTTTGCTTCTGTGCTATATATATATATATATATATATATATATATATATATATATATATATATATATATATATATATATATATAACTATTATCCTACAGCTGGCTACAAAATAACTTATTCTGTAGCCACTTTGAGTTACGATAATTGTTATGCTAATTTACGAGATTATAGTAACTCCTTACTAAGTGGTTTACTAAAATGTTACGGTAAATATCCTCAAGTGTTATAGTAACCCAACTATGGTAAATATGTATTAACATTATCGTAAATTAGTATATAAAATTATCGTAAATGGAGGTGGCTACAGAATAAGTTATTTTATAGCTAGCTATAGAGTATACTCTCCCTATATATATATATATATATATATATATATATATATATATATATATATATATATATATATATATATATATATATATATATATATATATATATATATATATAGAACTATTACCCTACAGCTGGCTACAAAATACCTTATTCTGTAGCCACTTTGATTTACGATAATTGCTATGCTAATTTACGAGATTACAGTAACTCCTTACTATGTGATTTACTATAACATTATGGTAAATATCCCATGTGTTATAGTAATTCAACTATTGTAAATATATACTGACATTGTCGTAAATTAGTATATAAAATTATCGTAAATGGAGTTGGCTACAGAATAACTTATTCTGTAGCTAGCTATAGAGTATTGAATTAGTATAACACATGGGATATTTACCATAATGTTATAGTAAATCACATAGTAAGGAGTTACTGTAATCTCGTAAATTAGCATAGCAATTATCGTAAATCAAAATGGCTACAGAATAAGGTATTTTGTAGCCAGCTGTAGGGTAATAGTTATATATATATATATATATATATATATATATATATATATATATATATATATATAGGGAAATTCCTTTCTACACCTATGTGTAGCTACTCCCACCTTCTATACACGCACAACGTCGAGAGAGGTTAGCAAGCAGCGTAACCCGCTCCGACGTATATGGGTGCGATTATTAAATACGGTGTATATGTGAAATAAAATAATGAGGAGACATGCAGATAACTTACGAGGAAATCGGATCTGATTGTTTGTTTGCCTCCGCCGTTGGGTTGGGTGTACATCTTATTATAAATACTGCCTCCGGCGGCGGAGTGGCGGACCGACCAAACGCGCCCCATGACGGCGCCGCCTGCCCGCGTGGAGGGCACCCCACAGCGGTGCGCATTCCTGCACAGATCCGGCAGCGACGGCCCTTCGCCTCCACCTGGTGGCCGCGTTCATATGGAGTGGTGCCGGCGGCGGCGCCTTCCACCCGGTGGTGGGGCGGCGCACACGTAAATCCTCCTCTGTTCTCCGTCGTGCCTAAGAAAGGAAGAGCCGACACCGCTCTGGTCTCCGTCGGCGATGTGACAGCTTCATGCATGTGTTGGTAAGTACGGAGGACAGAGTATGCTCCTTCATAATACGCATTCTCTTTTTTAATGTTCTTGATCTTTTGGTTCTAATCTTCACGCTAGTTTCTGAATTGAACTAATATGAATTTTTCCTTACCACAGGACTGGTGTCCGGCCAACGGTAGTGCTATCTACACCAGATCAGATCGATCTTTGGAAGTGGGTCACCACACCAGATGCGGCAAGCCAGACTAGTCGATCAGTAAGGCCACAAGCGACTACCATGTTTGCTACGTCCTCTTGCATGAGGCATTTCTCGATCTTCTTGAGTCTGGTGCCGGCGGCTCCTATCACGTACAGGGGTGAGTATCCAGCAATGGCTTCGACGGTGGACATATCTATCCTGGCTTTCTCTATGGCGTGATTGTCCAGCGGAGGAGCACAAATTGCCACCTGCACCAGAAAGGAATACATTGGCATTGAAGGCTGGTTCTATTATCTTTGGATTTTATTTATCCTGGCTTTCTCTATGACTAATGCTTTGATTTCCGCATGTGAGTATCACATTGGTGTAATTCGATCTGTCAACGAAAGTATATACACATACTCCCTTCTCACAGAAGTATGCATACGTGAATGTATGCACATATACTCCGGTTGTGTGATTTAAGTATGTATGCGTACTAGCTAAATCTGGGCGTATGTATGCATACTAGCTACGTCCACTACTACAGAATTTAACTGTAGGGGCGGCTCTAGAGCCTCTGTAGGGGCGGCTACGCCAACCGCCCTTCCCAGGGTGTTCCTACAGAGGGTGCCTCTGTAGGGGCGGTTTCCTGGCCGCCCCTGCAGTGCACTCTGTAGGGGCGGCTGGTGTTTTCAGCCGCCCCTGCAGTTCCTCTATAGGGGCGGCTTGTGTTTTCAGCCGCCCCTACAGTAACCTCTGTAGGGGCGGCTGGTAATATCAGCCGCCCCTGCTGTGTGTATTTGTAAGGGCGGTTCAATCAAGAACCGCCCCTACAGTGGATTTTCAGGCAAAAAATAAATAAATAATTCAAATTCAAATCTGACCATATATATATAATTTAAATTCGAATCTGACCGCCACAAATATACAGATATACATCCACAAACACAAGACCATTAATTAGAACATCATCACAAGTCATAATTCACAAAAGTCCATCATTACAACATAGTCCATTATGAAGTCAATCATTATAACATAGTCCATTAAGAAATCCATAAGTCCACGTGCAAAACAAAGTCCAAACCGTTCCAAAGTCTGATCCAAACCATACCATAAGTCCACATTGTCATCAACGGCCTAGGGCTAGCCTATCAGTCTCACGAAGGTGTTGGTATAGAGGATTACTACCTAAGTCGGAAAGAAGATGATGGTAAGTGCCTTTATGGTACACAATCTGGTCCATTATAAAGTTGCAAAGGTCGCCGACCATCTCTAAGAGCTCGTCATCCTTGTATGGGTTCCTTCTCGTGTCTTTATCTTTCTCCAACTACAAGAGAACAAGTTTAGGTTTGCTATATCACAACATATGCGAATTTTTCATACTACGAGCGAAGAGGTTCAAACTTACCAGATTGGGATTTCTATTGTAGCCACCGGTGGTACTCATCATAATACATGTGTAGTATCCACAATGTAGACTCCCAGGCTTCTGCTTGGGGCACTGTGTGTTTTGCATATGGAGACGTTAAGTAATACTATTGACAGACACGTAATATATGGAGTACCAAAGTAAATGACACTTACCGCACATAGAGTTTTGACATACAACTTTTCCTTCCTATTTGGATGATGCCTCCCCTTATGTTCCTGGACATAGTGCCTGAATGCCCTGTTCCAATGGTTTTAGCAAATGCAACTTGTTAGTATCCCACATTGAACCTTACAAGTATGTATACAAACATAGTAGCTAAAATAAGGATTGTCGATATGTATACGTCTTGACAATCGCTATGAAGTCTTTGTATGTCTCGACTGGGAAATCCGCTGAATCAAAGACCCATGCCATGCTATGTGAGAGCCAGACGCCTATGCAAATCCAGTGATCGCTGCATGAATTTAGTCATAGAAAGAACACATAAGCTCTTTTGCATCGAACAAAGTATATTGAACAAAACTAAGTATACAGTCGAACTTACTTGAAGTGGTATGGTATCCATATATTATCGTGTTGTTGGAGATTTTTAAAACATAGGGCAATGTATGCCGCAACCTTGAGGGACTCTTCCAATATTTTCTTGTTCCTGATATCCTCTTTTTCCTTAAGTGTCTTTCCACCTCCTAGTTCTTTGCAATCTAGTTTCCACTCTTTAGGGTAATTAAAATTTGTTGATGCTATAGGTGAAGGGTCTATATACCCGTGTTTCAGAGCTGGCCTCTTTCTCACAAAGTCCGCTTGCATTCTATAAATCACGGCGCGGGTTAGTTACAACAAAATCAAAAGATTACATTCATATCATATAGAGAGGGCAAGGACTTACAGGCACCACATGCGAATTAGATTCATTTCCATTCGTCCGAGGTGAAAGCATGCCTGGATATCCTTAAACTCAACGGCAATTTGCCCACCTGGGGCTCCAAATGTGCCAGCAGGGATCCATGCTTGTAAGATTTCTAATTCTGTTATCTGAGCACGCAAGTACCAATCGTGGAACTTTCTCATTCCACGTGGCAAGCACTGTATGACTCGGTTTGGTAGGAAGTTCTTGCCTTTTTCATATTTATCTGGGCAATCATTTGACCATTTGAGGTTATCAACAGCTGGATACTTTTTAAACCCTTTGTGCAGTTTGCTAGTGGTGCCCTCCTCAGAAGCTGGTGCTCTGAATTCTTTTACTTGGTTCTTAGTCTTGAACTGGTCATGGGCCATCCACTTGTGCACCGACGAGACGTCATTAATGCCCACATACGATGGCCTTATCTTGATTGGGATTTTGTTTCGAGCTTCCCATTCGGGCACGTCCTTGTCAACTTGTGCATCACCTGCTCCAGGGCCCACTTGTTCTTCACGTATCGGCTGTTCACGAGGCAATTGTTGTTCATGAGACACTTGTTGTTCATGTATCGGCTGCGCTTGTTGAGAAGGATGTTGCATCTCATCATGCCTTTGCTCGGTACGAGCTGGAGAAGGACGTGGCATGTCATCATGCCCATGCTCGGTACGAGGTGGAGAAGGATGTGGCATGTCATCATGCCCTTGATCGGTACGAGGTGGAGAAGTATCTAGCGTGTGGTGGTCATGGTCATGGGTCGGTGAGTATACCTCCTCGTCCTCGACGGGTCGCTCCAGAGGATGAACTTCAGTCGGAGTTGGTGAAGACTCGGTCAATACAATGTCCCGTCTGTG
The DNA here is from genome assembly GCA_022457205.1 of Saccharum spontaneum. Classification (NCBI taxonomy): domain Eukaryota; kingdom Viridiplantae; phylum Streptophyta; class Magnoliopsida; order Poales; family Poaceae; genus Saccharum; species Saccharum spontaneum. The sequence goes on from CM039595.1 coordinate 62,106,545, forward strand.
CCAGAGGATGAACTGGTTCATGACGTCTCCGAGTAACACGAGCCCCTCGGGAGTAGGGTGTTCTATCTTCCAAGTCATGAACTCGGGCTTCACGGTATGCACCTCGACCCGAGTGTAGTCCTGCGGGATGTCCCTATTGTGCCACGTGCCGCCTGGAGGATGTGCCACGCCCGTTGCCACCTCAATGATCACGTTTTGCCTGCCCATCAGAACCACCAATTTGCAACTGGTTGGTGCCCGTATGCGATCGACGGGGGTTCCGGTTGCATTGGAACCTTGACTGCTGGGAACATCCGGAGGGCTGCCAACTACCGCCAGTTCTCCGAGCGGGCCCATTAGTGTCTGTGGCTCCATCGTAGACAGTCCTTTCTCCACCAACATCTTTTCAAATAGAGCCTTCACTTGGCGCTCAAGATTGGACTCTCGGTCTCTGCCATGTTTCTTGTACATGTGCCTCTCCTCTATGAATCCGTGCTTCCAGGACATCCTCTTCCCTAGCCCCCTGGTGCGTCCTGTGTGCTCGGGGTTTCCCAAGGCAACGGTAAGCTCGTCCCTCTCTCTGCAAGGGTTGAATGTGCCCTTCTCCTTGTCTTCAGCAAGTTTCAGTATCTTTGATACCACCTCTCCGGTCTCCGGCTTAGCAAACTGGAGGCTACTACCGGATGAATCCACACTCCTCGCGTATATCCACTGTTTGAGGCGTGGCTTCAACTTCGGCACTTCCGTATTCCCGGCAGCTTCGGCCTCTGCGTCCATCTTCCTAAAGACCTCTTGCTTGCCAGCGTAGCCACCGGGGCCTAGACGAGGGTAGTGTTGGTTCTTCTTCGCCTGCTCGCTGTTACGGGCACTGAGGGCCAATGATGCCTCTGAAGTCTTCTCAGCCACGAGCTCCTCCCATTGACTAGGAGTTATGTTGCCATACTCGTGGAAAGGAGTTAACTTCTTTTGGATAAAGTTCTTGTTCAGATCCGACCGCCAACGTCGGAAGCTCTGCCCCATTATCTTAAAAGCATTTTCTTGTACCAACTCGTGCGTTCTCTCCGGAAACCTAAAGTTCTGCTTCAGCTTCTCCCATAGGTCTACCTTTTGGCTCATAGGTACAAGATTCCAGCCACGAATAGCTGGGTTCAACTTATCTCTAACTACAAACCCGATGTGATTACGGAATTTCGCCCTGTATGTATATGGCTCAAGGATCTGCCCGTCTGGCCCGACCTCTGTTATCACATAGCATGCCTTGTCGTGATATTGGTTTGGCTTTCTAATCCCCCCTCGTTTCCTCTTTGGCTGGGCAGTCTCAGTCGTGGTTGTGTCCTGAGGTTGTGGAGCGGAGGCCTCATTGTGAGTATCTGTGGCTCCTTCCTCTGATCTCCTTTGCCCCGCTACATATTGTCCGGCAAGATGAGCCGGAGGCCGACGTCGTCTTTTCTGAGGTTGAGTAGGGACGACCTGTGTTTACGGCAGGTCAAAAGTGTTAGCAGAGGTAACATATAGCCATAGCATTAGCCAAATTTACAAGCTTGTAAGGCTTTATCCGTACCTCATCGTTCGGATCAAAATCCTTGTCCAACTCGTCCTCCGTTGGCCTCCGTCTGGGTTCTAGTGGGAAAGGATCCTCGGGACTTACATATCCCCCTGATGAGGTGTCATCATCCTCATCATCATCCCCTTCTTCGCGTTGGGCATCCTCTCCGCCTTCTCTTCCTTGGGCTCCCCCCACTAGATCATCATCATCGACAAGGTCCTCCTGAGTAAGCATCACTTCTAGACCCTTTTCTAACTCGTTATCGAACTGCTCCTGAGTAAGCTGATCATCTAGTTCTTGCTCTCCATGGGATGGCTGCTCATCATTCACGGGGCATCGAGATGCACTCTTTGATGTTCGCGACATTTCGTGCCTTGTTCTAAGAGATGCAAGAAAAAAAAGTAGTATAAGTAGTAGAAGTAGTAGTACTAGTGGTACAAGTAGTGGTACTAGTACTACTAGTAGTAGTACTTGTAGTAGTACTGGTAGTAATAGTAGTACTTGTAGTAGTAGTAGTTGAAAGCAGTCTAAAGGAACCCACTGGATTACTTGTAGTAGTAGTACTTCTAGTAGTAGTACTACTAGTACTTGTAGTACTAGTAGTAGTAGTAGTACATGTAAAGTGTATAGTTTTTTTAATGAATCTCAGCACAAATACAGACACTCATATACATATATGTACAGCTTATCCCTATAAGCTGCAGACAGATCTAAGATTGACAGTCACCATAAACAACCCCTACTGTCAATACGTGTAGATGTCCGAAAAAAGAATAGAATGATTCTCCTACAGTCCAGGAACTGACAGTACAAGCCCAATGACAGAAGGTCACAGCCATCACCCGGCCAGTTACCAAGCCCATGTTTTCGTTGACTGTACAGATGAATATATACTAAAACTAATTGATAATTGTTGGAACTTGGAATCATCTGCAGGGGCTTAGCCAGTTGTTAAGGCTACAGAGGAGAATCTTTTGCAGCTAGCAGCTGAAATAAACACCACTAGGAAGAAAATGTAACTGCACAAATTTGAATTCCCATCATTGGATACATTAAGTGGCAGGTATCAACGCTCAAAACAATAACATGGTGACACCAGATATATGTGCTTGTGTTGATAAGATACTGACAGAGATAAGAAACTGATGAAAAATGTTATGCTTTCAAGCAGAAGCCATCTCCTCTTTGCACCCTTTCTTCAACCACACCAGAGCACTTGTTAAAAGCAACCTCCTTGCCAACCAATCCCCATAGGGCTGTTTGCTACCTCCCTCAAGTCTTGCAAATTTTGGCACATCACCTGTCTTGTCTCTGTTAGTTGGACTTTAAGGCCCCAGTTCTGAACTACTACTGTTTGAGCAATACATTTGCCATAACCCCTAAGAGACGTTCTGAAAACACAAGAGATTTCAGTTTCACCAAGACGCGTAGGGTAGCGATCAGTTAAAACATTTATAACTAGATATTTCTTATTACTAAGCGTCTAAGCCACATCTGTTCAGTAGAGAAATGATCAGATCACTACCACAGTCTACTGCAAGGACCTGAAATAAACCACTACCACAATTGCTTGGCCACTACACACTCAAAGAACAGGTGATGAACTGACTCCTTTTCACAACAAAACAAACAAGATGGGACATATGAAAGAAGTAATGTAAAATCGAAGTCATAGTTCTGACTGAAAGCAGCTCCGAAGCAGCTGGCAACACATTGATTACGCTTTCAGTGACACGATAATCAGATGTTTTTATTTTTGGAGGGAGAACATGATAGTCAAATGTTACTGTCATCCTTTTAATTGTACTTCTAGGTGATTCGACAGGAGTTCCTCGGCTTTCCAGTTTAGCTTTGCCAGCTGATCGCAAATGCAACCTGATGATGAGCATGCAGTTTCTGCCTAAAAAAACAAGGAACACATATCTTAGTAAAATTAACTGATGTTGCCAAAGGCACATGGTGGCAACTGCTGTCCACGAAGGACCCCCCTGGAGATTGGAGGCCCGATTCATCAGACTTACGAAACCAAGCGCCTCGCGAGTAGTACGACGTTGGAGGGAGCGCAGTGCAGACGAGGGTCGAGGAAGGGACGGACCTGGTTGGTTCCGGTGGACGGGCAGTTGAAGGCGAGCCGCGCCAATGGCGCCGACGGCGAGGCCGGCGGAGGACGCGATGCGATGCGGTACGGCGGGAGAGCGCGACGTGGTCCCAAACCCTAACCTCGTAGCTGCGCGGAGGAGAGAATGGTGTGGTGGTCGGAGGGGAAGGGGAGAGCGGGTGGCGGCGTGGAGCGGGGGAGCGGCGCGGTGGGGTGAGCGCCGGCGAGCGGGTGGCGGCGCGGAGCGGGCGAGCAGCCTGACGGCGTCTGAAACTAATTTCGCCCAAATTCAGCTTCTAGTGCCCAGCGGAGTCTGATATATCTCAGACCACGGTAGGGGCGGCTGACCTTATGAGCCGCCCCTACAGTTGAATAGGGGCGGCTGAGGTTATAAGCCGCCCCTACAGTTGATTTTTTTTTAAAATTCTAAATCAAAATGAATTATTCACATGTAAATAATAAGTAATACAATACAAAATTTTATATTTATTTTTTTATAGATATATTTACATATACAATAACTAAAACAACTACAACAGTTTAAAATTGCAAAATTGAACATTTAAAAATTTGAAAAAAATTTAAATTTTAAAAATTAAAATCAAAACTACTAAAATAATTTTGAGACAACAAATGATTTTAAATAAAAATTTGATAAACGTCAAAGTTGTAGAGGTCATGAAGATCTACAACTTTTATTTTGGTCATCTTGTCATTTTACAAAATTTGAACCTTTCGATTTTGAAATTTTAAAAAATAACAAGTTCGAACCAAAATTTGAGACCCAAAATGATTTCAACATAAAAAGTGATGAATACCAAAGTTGTTCAACTCATTAATATCTACAACTTTTATTTTATTCATCTTGTCATTTGACAAAATTTGGACCTTTCAAATTTGAAATTGTGAAAAACGACAAGTTCGAACCAAAATTTGAGACCCAAATTGATTTCAACATAAAAAGTGATGAATACCAAAGTTGTTCAACTCATTAATATCTACAACTTTTATTTTGATCATTTATTCATTTGATAAATTCTTAGCACACATTGTTCACTAATCTTACACATGTCTCACATAGTTTATAAAACCTTACAAGAGATGTGTCACATTTGTGAACAATATCATTACCACTTTGTCATATGAAGAAATGACCAATACAAAAGTTGTAGATCTTGATGAGTTATTCAACTTTGGTATTTATCACCTTTTCAGCTGAAATCATTTGGGGTACCAAAATCTTGTCTGAAGTTGCATTTTTTTAATTCAAAATTTAAATTGCTCAAACTTTTCATATGTATATATTGACAACTTTTATTTTGGTAATTTCATAATTTGATAAATTATTAGTACACATTGTTCACACAAACATACGTGAATGTAGTCTCAAACACACACATAAATGTAGTTTCAAACACACATACATAAATGTAGTCTTACATACATGAATGTAGTCTCACATACACATACATGAATGTAGTCTTATGAACACAGACACACTTACATAAACTAGCTAGCCCACCGTGATAACTTTCCCCTTGACACCTTTTCGTTCCCATGGCAATACATCTTTGGGCAGGTTCTTTTCCACAGCCTCGATCTTCTTACAAAAGTTTGTGAATAGCGGCATCTCATTGCACTTATTGTAAGCTTCAACATCGTCCACGCCATCAACTCCGATGATATGTTGTTTCCCGGAGGCCACCACGTGCTTTGTCTTCTTCTTTGGGGGGAGGTTACTTTGCGGGTCGGGCATATAGAAGACTTGCGCGACACGTTCACCGAGCACCCAAGGGTCATCCTGGTAGCCTACATTCTGGAGGTCGACGACTCTCTGTCCGATCTCATTGAATTGATGTTGCTTGATCCAGCGGCATCGAAATAGGGCCACCTTTATATCCCTTCCATAGTCAAGTTCCCATATATCTTCAATTATGCCAAAGTACAGGACCTTTCGCCCCACTCCGTCGAGAGCCTCTATTCGGACGCCGCTGTTCTGATTCACAGATTTCCTATCCTTTGTGTCGGTATAGTATGTGTACCCATTGATGTCATAAGCATTCCAAGACGTCACCTGTTTCGATGGCCCGGCCGCCAACCGACTGATGGTAATAGAATCTATGGTTTCTCCAGGCTGTATGTTCTGGTCCTTCAACCATGATGTCAGGCGTTGCTTATGTTGTTTCATGACCCAATCATCTGAACGGCCATTCCTCTCGGCCATAATGATAGCCATGTGTTCATCAATGTGCTTCACGTGCTTCGCCATCATTGCTGGCACCACCAGCATCATCACCACCTTGTTCATTGCCAAAGCCACCACCTTGTTCATTGCCAAAGCCACCACCTTGTTGATTACCATAGTCACGATCCATTTGTTGCTCAAGATCGTATGTGAATCGGGACAAGTATGCTTGGGTTTCAGCTTCATCAGCTAGATCATCGTCGCTGTCATCAACAACCACTGTTTCACCATGATGAATCCACACTGTGTAGTCCGGAACAAATCCTCTTCTAATAAGATGTTCTTTGATGGTACTCACATCTCGAAATGCAATAAGGTTCTTGCAATCTTTGCAGGGACAAATAATCGTGTCGCTATTCTCTTTCAACGTCGCTGCATGCTTCTCTGCGGCTTTGATGAATTTGTCCACCTCATCACGGAAAAGAGCGTCGTGTCTTAACGAACCATACATCCAAGAGTTCCTGTAGTCCATCTTATAGAAACAAAATAACCAAAGAAAGAATATTACTCGAGAATAATTGTATATACCTGAGACACGCACTATGGTAGTAGAGGATAGTTAATTAATTGACTATTAATGCATAAATATTTTAAAATATAAATGAATTGGTTCAAATAAACAATTTCACATAAAACAATTAGCAACATTTAATATTTCATCCACTACCTTTCATGCAAACTCCATTCCAATTTCATGGTAGAGGATAATTAATTAATGGCCTATTTATCCATAACTAATTAAAAACACACATTATATAAAGGAATCAAAATAAATATTAAATGATAATTAGTAGCCATGGTAGAGGATATTTTACACATTAGCAACAATTAAAATCTTACACATTCACCTACATGCAAACCCTAGTCACATAAAGGAAAAATTGAAAAAGAAAAAAAAACAAAATCCTAGATCTAGATATAGGGTTTCATGACACATGCATCAAACTTTACTAATACTACACTAAAATCAACAAAGATGTACTAATAAAGGGTGCAATCTTACTTTCCTACATAATTTATCCTAGTATAGTGAAAATTAGGGTCTAATTTCACTCATAACTAGCTCAAGCTCCATGGAAGAAAGAGAAAACCTCAAATCAAATTACTCACTAACCAACAAATTAAACTTAAATAAAGAGTTGGAGACGCATTTCCTTACCTTTTAGAGCCTCTCCACCAAAGGATTTGAGATCAAAACCTCCCCCCTTAGTAGAGCAATTTTTAGGAGGAGCCCAAGGCCTCCCAACCTTTTTTTTTTGTGTAGAAGAGTATGTCCCGAGGTGGAAGAAGAGGGTGGCTGCTATTTATTCGTGCGGCATCCGTAGGGGCGGCTGGGTGATTGAGCCGCCCTTACAGTCATAACTGCAGGGGCGGCTGGTGATTGAGCCGCCCCTACAGATCAGCCCTAACTGTAGGGGCGGCTCAGGTTACCAGCCGCCCCTATGGTGACATCTTCTTCAGGGGCGGCTGGTGATTGAGCCGCCCCTACAGATCAACCCCAACTGTAGGGGCGGCTCAGGTTACCAGCCGCCCCTACAGTGACATCTGTAGGGACAGCTAGGGGCTGCTGGGGCCGGGGACGCCCACTGTAAGGGGCGCCTCCAACCCCAGCCGCCCCTACAGTAAAAATGCCCCCGTTCCTACAGTACGAATCT